>CAHIKZ030003752.1:852500-1160000 GCA_903632075.3 Acanthosepion pharaonis | reverse complement strand
TTTGTTTCCATCTGTCTCTTTTGTTGTTATTATGTCACGTATGTGCCACATTCTCCAAGTTCTCTTTCCCTATTATTTGTCATAAAAATTTCAAATGATTTTCATTTCAATCTTTTGATCTTTTTCTTTCCATTGTCCGTAAAACTTCCTCGTTACGCAAATGTTCAGTCTATGGCATTCTCAGCATCCTTCTGTAGAATCACATTTATGTTGTCTGAAGTCTCTTCTTCGTCTGTGAGATTTTCCTGCATATACTGCCATATTAGTACATATTAATTTAAAAATCTTTTCTTTGATTCGGAGGATTATTTTTCTTGTTTCTTAATACTTTAGCTTGTATTTCGGAAGGCATCTTTTGCTATTCCAGTGCGTCTTTCGATTACAGTCTCACGCTTGCTTACTTTTTTCAAATGAAGACATTTTATGCGCTTTATTGAGATCGCAACTTAGGTGCAAAGAGAAGTAAGCAACGTTGACCAATCTTAATCGTATAATAGATAAGTCTATTATTTATATATGAAATAAGAGGACAAACATGTCTGAATCCATCCAACATTTCACTAAAACCATTTTACGACATGCGAAAATCTTCAAATAAAAAAAGAATGTGTAGCTCTAATGCGCAAAGGAAATTGTATTGGCCCGTGCAGCGCTGGTTATTATTGCTAGTTTAAAATAAAATAAATCCTTATACAGGAGCGGTTTTGATAATGTAACAGACGACTGCTACCTTCTAACGGACGAGGTTGCTGTCTTTCAAATTAAATGGATTTAACATTTTCAACAAATACGAATTCAATACATGGATAATTCTTATACATAACATAATTCAGAAAAGAGGGAGAAAATATTAAATTTAGGTGTGTACAGATAGCTCAAAATAAGTAAGAACAAAATTTATGTGCTTAGCTGTAGTGTGTTTGTGCGCCACGTGGTTGAATAAAATTAGGCAGTCAGCTTGCTATGCACACTTAAAATATTTTTCTCTTATTTGGTTATGTTCCTTTCTTTTTATGTTCCTGAATAGAACGGCACCTAACGGCGTTAAGCGAAGTCCACTAACAGTCAAAGTATGTTATTCTCAAATAAATAAAAATCTACATCAGCATTTGAGCTCATGTTTCAAAGAGCTGCACATACTGTATATAACTCTATTTGTTTATAGGTCGATTTGATTTCTTCCCAAGATATCAATTACTTATTAATTCATATTTAAATTAACCTTGTTTTTTCCGCCTTATTAAACATTAAATGACACAGTATTTGTACAAATCACTACATATGCTTAAATGAATATTTACCTCTGCTTCCGCTATCATTAATTCCTTTATTTTTTTCCCACTATCAGTAAACAGTTGATAATAGCGTAATATTTTTTGAAGACGACAACAAGCATCTACTCGTAAAAATGCCCATATCAATGGCGCTCTTCCTTGATGACCCTGTCATACCAAAAGCAAAACCACTTCAACAATTTTAGCATCTTAGGTGTTTGGTGAATATGGCCCTACATAAAAAAAATACACTTCTACCACATTATACAGAAGTGGGACAATGTAAATATATGTTGGTTGTTGATAAAGTATTGAAGTTTTGAGAAAAGCAAAAGTCGTTTTCGATGAATTCATGTATTAGGTAGAAAGACAACGAGCAAAAGATGAATACTGTTGGAGAGGAAAAAAAAAAAACCTGGAAGAAAGATTGAAATTTTCATTAGGTGGAAAGACTAAAAAACAAAAGACCGTAGAGGCGGCAAAAAAGACGAACACTGCCGTAGAGGCGGCAAAAAAGACGAACACTGCCGTAGAGGCGGCAAAAAAAAGAATACTGCCGTAGAGGCAGCATAACCTTAGAAGAAAGATCAAAATATGTGATCAAGTTAGAGAAAAGAATGCTAAACTGATGTGACATATCTACCCTCCTATACGATAATGAATGCTGGACATTTTTTTACGAATGAAAAATAGGCACAAAACGCCCGAGGTGTGGTTCTACAGAACCACGCTGAGAATATCACGGAGTGAATTCGTGAGCAACGAAGAAGTTTTAAGGAAAGAAACATTTGAAATTTCTGGGACAAGTTATAAGGAAAGAAGACTTGAAAAGATTAACACGAAGAAGACATATTGAGGGAAGAATGGGCAGAGGAAACGACGAGTAACCAGTCTCCTGAATTTGTCCACTGCTCGATCATCCATTCACACAAAGAAGTGGGGGGTCAAGTATTAAATTTTTTGAGAACTACAACGGACAGTAAGTCGTGGAATGCCATTATCGCTCAATACCTGAAGAAACAATAAACATGAGAGAAGGATCAAACTCAAAAAAAATGTTAGACATATAGATGGTGATTAAGGAACTTGCAAGAAAAAATTAAATGGGCGATCAGTTGAATTTTTTTAAATGGCAGTTTATCTTTGGGACAATTTTTTTCTATAATATTATACCATTAAAGATATTAAAAAAAAAAAGAGATACGATCTTTCATCGATTATTCCTCTTGTCAAATGGAGGTAAATTAATTTTAGTCAATGAAGAGTTGTACCAATTACGCTGTATGTATTCGCTACAGGGCAGCGGTTATGAATGAGAAATCTGAGAGCCATGTTCGAATTGTAGTCGGGTTCGTTACATTCTCTTACACAAAAATACGCTTGGTAAAGGTATGGATCTTCCCTCAGATACAGGTTAAATATTACCAGGAACATTCTCGAAATCAATTGCTAATGCAATATTTACTCGCCAAAATCCAAAAATGTTTCGGCTTTAAATAACCCACACAGGTTGATAAACCATAAAAAATTCAATCAATTGTAACCTAATTGGATGTTTTTAGACGTCTAATGTTACAGAATGCGGGTTAGTCTCGTTGGAGGTTATATTTCAATTTTTGAAACATGCTGCTTGCTTAATGGTTGTAGAATAAGAAACGACCTGCGCTTTGCAAAAAAATTTCTTACAAAAGAAAAATGTGTTTCGGCTTTAAATATCGTACCAAGGTTGATAAGCCGTAAAAAACAAAACACTGATTCAATTAGTCAATCAATCGCTATAGGGCAAACGGAGGTCTACTCTAACAACGGCAACAATACTAAACTTGGGCTGATATGTCATACTTTGGAAAATTTAATCTCACACCTGAGCAATCATGCTTCCCAATAGTACCCTGTCTTTGTTGCTCTTGACAATATTTGTTCTCTCTCCATCCACTTGCTCATATTCGTCACTTTTCCTTGTTTACACTGCCTTCAATGTACCCGGTAGGCGTTAAATTCTCTCAAACTTCTTTCATCAAACTGTGTTCCAGATTTCTAATCTCTTTCTGATTGTTACCAAAGATTTCTTTATATTTCCTGTTTTTCGTAGTACTTCTTCATGCCCTTCTTTGTGCATTGTATTCTCACTATTTGTCGGTAGATTGTAAGATTTGTTTTTAGTACTAAAGTTATTGCTGGTATGAAACTGTCCTGTGCCATAAGCTAGCCTGTAATCAGAACTTCAGCACATATTATTTACATAACAATGTACACTAAGCTAGCCGACTGTTCTTTGGTATATTTCATTTCCTGAAAGCATTAGACAGCTTGTCATGGATCAATGTGACAGATTTCTCGTTTCTGCAGGCTATAGATAGAAATTGCTGATAGTTGTCATGTTTAAAGCTAACAGATTGATTTGCTTTTTACATCTTATCAATCATATGCAGGTTATTTAAAGCCTGAAAATTTTTTTCGATTGGAATAATTTTTTTCGAGAAAATAATGACTTACTGATAAAAATCCTTCTAATTAACTCATAACTGGGGTTGGGGGGGGAGAGGTCAAGTCATATCTTTATAAAGGGTATTTGCGCGTAAGTGAATATAACTGAGTGGAATTGGAACTCTGATCTCCGATTAACAATTCCGAACCGTTATCCATAACACCGCCTGCACACTGAAGCTTATAGTACTTGGTATTCCCAAGCAGTGAGAGATCTAGGTGCAGACCTAGTTCGACGTTGCTTAACTTTGGTGCTCGTCCGAGAACCGGGTTTTCAACGTGATATGGCCATAAGCCTAAAGCAAATAGATTCTGGTAATTAATTCCGTTAGGCGTTGGGAACAGAGTTCTTTCAACAGACATTGTTGAAATCAATGGCACAAACTTAAGACATCACAATATTCTATCCTAAATGTTTTGAATCAATAATTGAATAAAAATCTGGAATATCTTTGCTAACACTTCCTGTATTTCTCTAAAGTCATAATAAAAAATGGTAAACATTTTCTCTTGATGCTCAGGCTTATCGACTGTAGATTAATATGACGTTGCTGGGTTTTTAACAAAAGTTACCCCCGAAAAGTGTTTGATATTCCACGAAATATGGTGTTTTGTTAGTCGATTTTGTCGTCTCTTTATAATGAAGAAATAGCATTGCCCAATTCGTCAATCATAGTAAATTAATTTCTTGACCAACAAGCCATAGTTCGAACTATACGCAAAATTGAAACTTTGGCATTTATTTCTATGCGAGGGTGCTGAAAATTTCTCCATCTGACCCACTTCCCAAAATCATCCTTCTGATATCTGATCAGTAAAATACTAATTTTGCCAAGTGAGTCTGGCTTTGAGCCAGATTCACTTTGCGGCATCCTCATGTAACAACTGTAGTTATATGATGCTATATTGGATATAAACTCCTATATTTTACGGCCAATAAATGAAATCCAAACAAGAGACGCCTACAAATAAATAAGTAGATACAAAAACTTTTTTTTTACAATTCTGTAGAAACACGGCTCCAAATTAAATAAGTAGATTCATGAAACCTGTTTACATATGACAAGTCCGCTACGTCCACGAGGTTGAACACTAAATGACCTCAAAGAAGATCAGGGCCTGGGTTGCTGAGTACATTCTCACGCAAAACGCAGCGATTCAGAGCCAACATAAAAACGGCACGTCAGTAACAGTCAGCGACCTGATCTGCAACGACACGGCGAAGGACATTCGGTGAAAGGCACAGCGAACCAGACCAGGACTCGATCAACAACATAGACACACGTACCGTGACAACGCGTATGTCAGCGATGATTTTTCTACATACAACGCCACGACGAAAGGAAGTCTTGTCGCCCCCCTCTCTTTGTTCACTGTTTTAATGTCACTGCTATCGCACACAGTCAGCAGTCACACACGCACATTGGCGTACCATATCACTTGATTTCCTCACTTGTAACAAAAACACTTCGAAACTTTGTAGACGCATTTTGAACAATCTAGCTATTGATTTTTTTTAAATATGTAAATATATGCAGCTGTCATATTTAGCTTAGTCTTCTTCCTTTTCTGCGAAGATCATTTCTTAGCGTTGTGTAAAAAAAATTGTGTTGCAATTGTGAATAGAACACTCGGATTTCATTTTTCCTCATAAAATCCGGGTAGACTAACCCCACCTCTTCCAGTTGAATGAAGCACATGAACTTCCATCCATTTTTGCCTCGCTTGAGTTTCGCTTAGAACTTAATCTTCAATTATTTTTCGTACTGTTTACCGATGACTGTAGAATGGCGCTTTGTGACGTTGCTATGAAAAGCAACTGAAATTAAGATGAAAGAAATAACTCAAAACTGAAGATGTTTTATTAATATTCTTACACCGTGGATATCACATATTTTACAAGCGGCTAATTTCATTTCAGAAGAAAGAATTGTAAAATATTTTTATCTGCTATTACAGCTGAAAAATAGCTTCGAACCAGCGTGATGCAATCCGTTCACGTTAAAAAAAAACCTGGAGTTTTCCATTTGAAAATTATACTAATTTCAATGTTCGTTTTGTTCAAAGGTTTGCTGATCATTCTTTTATTTGATTTTATCTTCTGATTTTTATATTATTAAACCGACAGAATTTTCCGATGTTAATCTGGTACACCAAATATTACATTTACTTAACACCTTGCCATTGGCAAACTTTATCGTGATTGTTATCGTGTCGAGATGGTAAAAAAAGACAATACATTTATTTTTCAATCGACTCTTTCTTCTTTTAAAGTCAAATACTAGCAGCTATGACTACCGATTTCTTGCGCGCTAACGCATACAATTTTCTAAATGTTTTGTCATTACGATATTGAGCACTTTTTCCGATGTGTTATTTTTGTATATTTCATTTTGGTAGATATATGCATATATGCGTGTGCCTCCCAAAAGTCGAACTACTACTGAATAAATGAGAAACATTAATTTTTAATTAATAAATGACATTTTAAAGATTATTGGGAGAATTATAGATTATGATATCCCACAAATCCATTTGTCGCTTCACAAAGGTTTTTATATAATTTTTCTTGTGTTCGTACAAGAGTTTTCTTTTCTGGACACAAAGTGTGTAAAAACTGTTTAAAGTTCTGTATATCCGAGCGCTTTCAGCTATTCTTTTAGCTGTTACTAGCAGTAGAGCCCGGCGTTGCCCGGAGATGTAACAGTAAGAGATAGATCAAGTATCGACCATCATAAAGACTGAAAATAAAATTGACAAAGATTATTGTTTCAGGTTGACGGACACGCACGTCTTAATTAGTTTTTTTTTTTTTTAATGAATTGGTCAAACTCAAACATTGTTTTCAATCGTTATGAGTCTACCGATTGAATAGAATTTTATTATAAACAATTGTCTTGTAAATGGAATTTTTAAAGCATTCTGAATGTAAAAATAAAGAAAAAAGTGTGCAAGACAATAAGAAACACTACCTGCCAAAATAAAGTGAAGTTTTGTTGAAATCGGTTGAAAAATGTAGGAAATCCGATCCCATATATAAACGAACACACACAGACACACACACAAACAACCTGGATTTTATAATAAGTATAACCCGATAAGAGCTGTTCCCCTTTCATTCTGGCGACTTAATCGTGTTTTCAAATTGATTTCGTGCAAAAACAATTGTGTTTTTTCCAATTTTTGGCGCTGTCAGAACCACCGCAAGGTAATTTTACGTAGTCCTGTGAAGTTTTGTTGAAATCGGTTGAAAAGTGTAGGAAATCCGATCCAATATATAAACGTACGGACACACACACACACACACACACACACACACAATCTGCGTTTTATAATAAGATTAAAGGTGCTTTTTTTTATCTTTAACTGAATGCGTGTATATTTTCTGCGTCTGAAGTTATAGAAATGTTTTAATTTCCAAACACTGTTACCACATGGTGGCCGTGTTCGTAGTTAATGTTACTGAATGTTGGATTTTCCTTTTTTATTATTAGGGCTTCCATTAATTTTAATCTTTATTGCATGTTAATGAGCCACTCGTACTTGTATTTTCTTCTAGTATGTTTCGGATGCAGTTTGGTAGGTTTTAAATGAGTCCTAATGGAGCTATGGTCTGGTAAGTGTAATGTGTCTCGTTTAGATAAATATGAAGTAGTATGACCAATGTAATTATTTATGAGTTTGGTTTGATCAGGAACACAATTCCTTAAAAAAAATTGAACTCGTAAATAATGTTGGTTCTTTGTAGTTTTGATTTTGCGGGTGTGTTGCTATTTTTGATAAGGTTAGCTGTTCTAATTTTTTGTAATAAATAATTTAATTTTCTTGTTCAAGTCGACTGGATTTTTGTATTTCTTTATGATATTTCTAAGATAAATTTTGTCTTGCTTATAATTAACATGTATTTGGTTTTGTAGAAGATGGTATTGTTTTTATCTGTATATTCAGTATCACCGTTAGTTTCTTTAGAAAGAAATATTTTTGGTTGTTAATAAGCTAGTTATAAAAACCATTGTTAACTAGCGCCGATTTTACATTACTGAGTATTACAGTTCTTCAAGGAAAAGAAGACGAGCGGATGAATTCTCGTGTGCTCTTTTTAGGAAATATTTTATAACTACTATTTTATATCTAAGTAGGCATCACCCTTAAAATTATGGTGCCAAGAGTTTCTGCTAGTCGGTTTTTCGTATAATGAAGAGGCGAATGTGTTATTACTGAATTCTGAGAGAACTTCTACATCAGCTCAGGAATTCCTTCAAATTTTAAAACTATACAACCAAACCAAGGTATTTTACCTTCACTCGTGTTGAAAATTTATATAAAAACATCCTCATCAATCAAACCATCGGCATAATCCTTAAATTTGTGGATAAGAATAATTTCATTCCCCCTCCATCCATCAAACCAAATATCTTGAAGAAATTATTGCATGCCTGCACAATTAAAGTCCCCTTCTATGACCATAATACCAATATCTACACCCAAAGCAATGAAGTTAGTGTGGGAAAACCCTTCGGCCTATTCTACAACTACTACATCTCCCACGTAAAAAAAAACGATATTAAAAGAAGTTACTAAACCCAAAATATATGTCCGCTATGTAGACGATATTTTTTCTTTATCGAAAAACAAATAAGAAATTGATAATCTCAAAACCACATTCGAAAAATAAAAAAATTGTCCTTAACTTTGCCTATGAAGTTAGTCAAAAAATAAACTGCCATTCTAATTAGCCTAAAATCGTCCTTGATAATATCTAAAAGAATAGCCGAAAGCACTCGGATTTGCAGAACTTTTGGACAGTTTTTACACACTTTGTGTCCAGAAGAGAAAATACTTGGACGAACACAAGAAAAATTAAGTAAAAAGCTTAATCGCAGTACCTTGTCTATCATCTTTAACGAAACCTGTATAAAAGAGGAATTTCTGCCCAAATACTATATATATATATATATATATATATATATATATATATGTGTGTGTATTTAGGCAGCATATTTTCATTCAAACGGGTTTGGTTAAATAATTTAGACATATCATGTCTATTATTTTTCGTTGTGATTCTTTCAACTTCACGAATTAATTTCTTGGTAGCCTTAGAAAATTGATTAAGAAAAATACCAAAATTTTCCTTCAAATAGTTTCAATTTTGCCAAGTACTTTCACTCTCACCTGAGACCATCTTCAGGGGGTTAAGTTGTCTGTGAGTATGTATATGTGTTTCTGTAAATTCAAAGCATTTTAACTGTCCGACTTACTGCTTTTTTATTGCTTTTTACAGAATATTTTGGTATTTTTCTTAATCAATTTTCTAAGGCTAACAAGAAATTAATCCGTGAACTTAAAAGGGTCACAACGAAAACTTATCGAAATGATGTGTCTAAATTATTTAACGAAACGACGATTGCGTCTAGCATGAAACACTGTCGCCTCTAAGTGTTTACTTCAATGTACACTTTTATATTAACACACGCTCTATCTCTGATATTGAGCACTTTATACCATAAAATATAGCACACCTTAAGACTAATATATATATATATATATATATATATATATATATATACTCCCAGCCGTACCGACAAAATCAAAAGAAATAAAATTAATTTGGGGACGGCTTGCCTGCACGAATTGCCGAAAATTTGTTAATGTTTTCTGTCCGGATTTATATCTATAGCCTTTTCCGTGTTTGGATATGAGGACAAGGTGGCGGAAGTTTAAAATTAGGGTTTTCCTTTACTTAAATTAACTTCCTTCTTGGGCTGTCGAGTTCCATTTACTTAAAGCAGTTGGTTATGTGGCGCCAGTTTTCAATCTACGCCTATTCTCCGACTTAGAGCTGGACTTAGTTTTGACCGTCGCATGCCACGAAAGCATTTGAAAGACAATAGTAATTTGTCTCCACTATCTTCCCCGGCTATGACAACTTTTCCCAGCTTTTATGTGTGCCTCAGTCAGTTACGCAGATTCTTTCATGTCCACTTAGAGGCATTTAACTAGTACCAAGGCACTAGTTAATTTACATGATTGATTTTGTGCCTCTTTTGTCGGGGAGATAGGCCTTGTCTATTACACATATAATGTGTGTTTTATATTTAAATCTATATACAAAACTAATAATGAGTAATTGAACAACAAAATAGAAAAATCTCCAAAGTAACGCGTTTAGTACCTAGAAAAAAATTGCAAGGATGAAACGCGTTACGTAGAAGGACTCTCCATTTTTATTTTTTTTTTTTTTTATTTATTAAAATCTTCTTTTCTCACTTGTCGAACTCCCTTCCGGCCTCATGCTGTTCTCGCTCATGAGCAACGTTTCTTCTTTAAACTCTTCCAGATCCAGTAACCCCTTGTGTCTTAGTGTCTTTACTTACTTGCTTGTGGTGAACTCGATGATATATATATATTCGCAATGATTCTTCCCCACCTCCCCGTTAGTGATTTGCAAAAACCCAACATAGTTTACAAATTCAAGTGCCCTTTGGGATATTGTATATCCAATGGATTAAATATTTATATTGGTCACACCACGAACTCGCTTGCACGACGCTTGACACGACATTTGAGTGATAACTCTGATATTTTTAGACATTTAAAACAACATGCCTGGCCGCGTACACATTCTGGAAAATCCTCGTTGAAAACACAACTATGCTTAAACATGAAAACAAACAAAAACTAAAAATTCTTGAAGCTATATACATAAAATTGTTGAAACCTAACATGAACAAAATAAACTATGAAATCTGAAATATTCTTAAATGCCTATAATTGATAACAGAAGCCATTGGTTTATACCAACGGCTTCCCATACTTAATACTTCTCGTTTTCACTCTCGCGTGGTCATGTGTGACATCACGAGCTGCGATGCGATTTTTCGCTTCCGCGTCTCGTATACACGAGTTTGTCGTTGATTTGAAGTTTTTCATGCAACAAAAACATTCTATCATTATTGTTTTGTCTGTGTATTATTTGATATATTGAAATGTATTTGTCATCTTTGATAATGGTTTATGTAAGCCGAAAGCTTAGATAGGATTAAAACCTGCATCAATATGGTGATTTCCTTTCGTCTTTCAATGATAATGTTATTAAGCTTATCAGACAATATGAAAGGAACTTACTTAAAATAGACAAAACTTGTCTATATTATTTAATGAAACATGCATCAATGAAAAATTGCTGCATAAATACACATAATATATATATATATATATATATATATATATAATATATATATATATATATGCACACACACAACTGTCTATCATATAATGATATTGATGCTCGTACAAAATTTTGCAAAACGAACATATTAATTATCGATGCACAGCACACAAAGAAAGGGGGTTGCCAAAAACGTTCGTTCGCTTCATTAAGTAGAAAACTTACTTAGAAACCAAACGAACGTTTTGGCTAATAACACAATATTTTTTTCAGTACCCACCATATATATATATATATATATATATATATATATATATATAAAAGTGCTCGGCCCGATTCATTTCCTAAAATGACTGAATGATAAAATATCAGAATCACTTTATTTCGAGTTTTGATCGAGCGAGAGTTTTCTGTCCTTCCTCGTCTCTCTCATATATATATATATATATATATATATATATATATATGTAAAACTAGAGATAAGTAGATTAATATAGATACATTTTCACATCTATGCCAAACATAAAACAAAATTTGGGCAAGGCCATATTATTAAAAATCACTTCATTTAACTAAAGATTATCTTGACTTATGTGTTTATTTACATTTAGTAAAGTAACAAGTTTTATGCTGACAGCTGATGCGACTCTTAAAATTGCATTGCAGGCCTTCGTCAAAGCATGTCAAGTTCTTCAAAAGTTTCTGAAAACAGAATCTACCTGTTTCTTTTTCCGCTTTGAAAAGATGTTGCCTAAAGTGTGAAAGAAGGTAACAAGTTACAATCTTTTGGATGACCGAAATTCGCCACACCAAGAGATGGCAGATGCATCTGAAGATGAGTTTTAAGGAATAGGAAATAAATTAAAGTCGTGTATCGAGATGACCAGACCATTTGAGATTCTGGCTTTTGCTTGGTCTCGAACTGGCCTCTAGCGTTCGTGGGTAATCTGAAAGGATCCCAATCACTCAATAGCCTACAGACTGGTGTTCATATGTGACCGTCAGATTCAATTTGCTTATTATTCTTCTGGTTATATTTAAATTATATAATTAGAATAATGACGAGTTCAACAATAGAATTTAAATGGAAAGTCATTTAGCTGCTATTAATAAATTGGGACAAAAGTTTCCCAATATTCTAAAAAAAAAAGACAAGAAAATGTTTTTTGAAATTTCAAAACTTATTCCCTAAAAAGACATAGGCGGGGGGTTGCAAATTTTCTGTCATTGACTTATATATAAACTAGTTAAACCTAAATGTAAAAACAGGTTTTCCTTGTCTATCTATTGACAAAGAAAAAATGCCTTTCATTCTGTGGACAAAGAAATAATTTGTTGGTGAAGAAAAAAAATGGCTCGGGTGATGGCCTGTCCCTCTGTACTTCAAATCTGTATATTGATTGCGATTGTTTAAAAGCAGTTCTCTGAATGACAGCTTTACCAAATGACGTCATCACGAAACGGGGGACAGTCAACTGACAGTCTACTAGAACAAAAAGAAGTCTTTCTTCTTTTTCACTTTCTCTGGTCGGCTTTCTCCCTTTTTATGGCGGCACGTCATCGTGTTCTTAAGATGTCTGTATTCTCTCGAGAAACTGAGAAATTTTGTATAGTAAGTTGAATTCATCAGATGTGTATGAATTGGACTAACTTCTTGAACTATTGTGAACTGTCAAATACACAAAGCCGGTCAGGAGAAGCAGTCGCACGCATTTCAATCTACTCTTTGCTCGTCTGTTATTATCCTACATCAGGCTTTGAGTCGAACTTTGGAACCTGCCAGATGCATATTGCATGGTTCTCGTTCTTTTCAAAGGTACATGAGTTCCGATAGGCATGTTATTTCTTTAGTTGACCATCTCGTTAAAATATTCTTTTAACTCATACAAATCTATCGAATCCAAATAAATATTTTCGATCCTCTAGTCGCAATGATAAAGTGTAATAAGAGCTACAAATGAGAGAAAATTGTGGAGAGCCATGATCGTCCAAGTCCTAAATTCTTTCATATGAAAGAAGTTACAGTGATCAAGCCGTTGTTAAATTTGTGAAATCTATTTTATAAAGGATCATTCAGAAAACAATGTCTTTAATTTTGTTATGTTTGCTCATAACCTCAAAGGCAGACGAAGGCCAGTAACTCGTGATTTGCCTCCTTCATGACATCAACTCAGTGGCAAAATTGCGTCTGACTTAAGTGTGTACGAAGAAGAGGTGTGTAACTGAATTAAGTCATGCAGAAAAAATTTCACCCATTGATATTCATTGCAGCTTGTTGACTTCGGAAACCATGCAGTGGATCCGAGCACAGCTAAACGTTGGATAATTTATTTCCCGACCGGCGATAGTGATGTATGTGAAAAGGTGTCGCCGCTGCCGATGCAGAATCTTACGAGCGTAGCATGAAGGATTTTTGTGTTGTACATCACCGACGAAAATCCATAAACAATAGTAGGGACTATTAAAAAACATGGATCTGCATGCCTGCAAAAATGGTTTGTCAAAAGGACGATTTTGCTATGGACACCGTTAATATTTGAACTACTTTCACTCCTCGGCAATGTTTATTGTTTTGAAAAAAAAACGACAATTAGAATTGTAATAAAACCTAAACACATGATGAAAATTCAAGAACCGGCCTTTTAACGATTTAATCGCAAGCTCCGCGTTATAAGGTATTATAGTATTATATTAGCTGTAATAAATGACAGGGTTATTCATATATAGAAAAGTACTATTTCGTTGGAGTACGGATTCTGTGCATTCTACCCAAGAACAAACGGTCACCCCCTCCACTATTTGCCAAAACTCAGTGTATTATCTGTGCGCTTTATTTTAAAAAAAATATTTGTAAGCTAATTTTAGCATGTTGTTTAAGCAGGAGAATGCTGACGTTATAGATCGTTCATCTACTTCCTTAAATCAAAATAGAATATTTGAATCCGGCATAACGGGCGAGGAGCTAAGGTAGAAACATTTATTCTCCCATTTCCCGGTCTCACCCTTTCACTGTCGAAACTGTTAAATGTAGCCGTCTCTTCTACTCCAATAACTTCATATCTCGCACCTCTCGCCTGTGGAACTCTCTTCCCTTTTCCTGCTTCCCTGATAGCTATAATCTCCAACTATTCAAATGTAATGCCAATAGACATCTTCAGTTGACTTGATATATCCACTATCCTTCTCTTCATCATTTCCTCTGTCACTCCTATCTGCTCTCGCTCCAAATCCTATGTAACCTCTTGCGTGCTAGTGCTTGGGTTGAAATGCTTATAAAAAAAGAAAAAATTCTATTTCCCTCGTTATGGGTGTTATTATATCCCTGATATAATAACACCAGAATTCACGGAATGGCTGAAAGGAAAAAGAATGGTAAACATGCTTTGTTCTCAGACAGACTTTTATTCCACTAAGACATAGACAAAACTAGATATACATATATGCACGTGTCCCACAATATATTATATATCTACACAGTATGTACTTAACTGGCTTATGTCAGGGGCTATCCCCCAGACGAGGCTTTGCTGAAGGGCAATCTCGTCTTGGGAAACTGACTCTGTTTTTACGTGGTCTCTAAGAAATTTTTGCCCGAGCCTACGGGATCACATACCCCACTTTAAACTCGGCCTTGTGCCACATCTTGCTGCGTGGGGCAGCAGGTAAAAAATTATATCTACACAGCAAACAGAGTGTAAGGAGAAACTAAAAGGAATGGTCTTGCATATAATATGGAGACTGAATGTCCAGTCTTCAGTGAGTATCAGAAATTTCCAGCTTATTTTTTTTTTTTTTTCCTTTTTATATAAAAATTATTTTTAGAGAGAGTGTATATCTGTAAAGAAACAAAATGAATAAAAAAAAACATTTTATCTGATACATTTCATAACTATTCTTAGGATGAAACATGTTGGCTAATAATAGTTTTTCTTCTTGCCTTTATATATATATATATATATATATATATATATATATATATATGTGTGTATGTAAGTGAAAAATGACAAATCAGCAGCCAATTGTTGAAAACCTCCTGAAGAGTGGATTGAACAATTACAAGAACTTTTGTCTGTAGAACTCTAGAATCGAGGTGCTGAATATAGCATGAGGCAGCTAAGGACATATTTTATTTATATTATTATATATATATATATATATATATATATATATATATATATATATATATATGGTCCTAATATACAGCCAGTTAGATCAGGGCTACAGGAATGTAGGACGCCCATGGCTAAGATACAAAGACAAGCTGAAAAGCAACTTGGCTGCAGTCAATATATCACATAACACCTTTGAGCGCTTAGCCTTGGAGCGGGTCAAATGGAGATCAACGTGTTTTAGTGGACTCAGCAATTTTTAATCTGCTTGTCTGAATCATCTTCAAGAAGCAATATGTAAAAGGTCAGCCAATCTAACAGTGATCTCATCTCAGAATCCCCACACTTGCTCCATATGTGGCCTCCTTTGTAAATCAGTAGTGGGTCTTAAATGCCACTTAAGATTATCACACAAAATTTCATAACTGAATCAATAAGCTGTCAGATCCTCATACGTCAAAACCGATGGGGGTGGTGAAGTCCATTATTTCATATATATATATATATATATATATATATATATGATTACAGTGGTGCTTTTTGGGTTTCCAGCACCCTGGCAAGGGCTCAGTATTGAATCTCTCCAAGCACATTTACTTTAAGATAATACTGATGTAATTAAAGTTAACGGATTTAATGTCAACAGAACAACAAGTTTTTAAATAGGAGCTCCTATCACCACACACACATATTGACAACATGTTTTAACTCTGTGCTTGAACACTAAACTTAGAAAAATGTTACTTGGCAATTCCATTTGAAGAGATTTATCGATCAGATTGTCAACACACACCCAACTAACGGAGGCTACAGTATATTTCTCTATTATGAAACATCTTTTCAGTGCTTTCAAAGTCAACATATTTCAGCATGAAATGCAAGGTTTTTATTTAGAGTCAGCAGCTAACAGAAACATCGGCTATTTTTCTCTGATCTTCGGCTACATTTTGTCTATATACCGTGGAGGTTGAATCGACTAGGCCTTGGATCACACCCTGTATTTTTTGGTTTCCACCTGTAACATTCATACTTCATTAAACACCTAAAAGTGGGTTAATTGGAAAAAAATATTTACATTTACTGGAATACTGTGTAAAGGAAATGGTGCATTATTTTTTTTATTTATAATTACTATTTAATTTTTTCATTTTCAAATTTTTTGCCCCCAAATGTTTGCTCTCAAGGAGCGCTTGTAGTGATATACAAACTATCAAACTTTCTACATTATTATTAAATGCCTATATTGCAGTTTATATAATAATAGAGAGATAATCATGGTTGCACAGTAAGAATCTGTGTGATCTTCAGGCCAAGTCTAGGTTTGATGATTCCATTGTATTATGAAACTGAAAATAATCATGCAGTGTTGATTTGCAGGTTCACACAGTGTATATCTCTAAATGTTGTCTACAATATTGAGCCGTTTTAGTAAATTTTAGAATATATGCATGTATATGTGAGTACATATATTCAGTTAAAAATATAAAGTGATTATTCAGTAAAACTGCTTTCACCTTCACAGACAGCCTTGATGTAGCCTCAGAAGCATCTGCATGTCTGAATCACCTGGTTTTCCTTCATGTTGGGCATTACATCCATTATGATAACATTCAACGGTTCCTTGCAAAGGTGGTTCCTTAGGCCGGTCACCCTCTCAACAATACACCGAATCAGAATGAAGATGCTACATGTTTTGGTGGTGAAACCTTTTTTAAAATGTTCAGCCAGTGATGTCTGAGTCACATGTGGCCCCATGTGGATGGAAGTAAATGCCAGTTGATAAAATTTGTGAAAACAGGATACCGCTTTAAAACTTGTGGCCTTTTATTTAACAAATAAAGTTATGTTATGTGTCACTGAAACAACAATGGAGATGAAAATTCCAAGAATTATGACACTTGCAATTACTAGGTCTCACCAAATTTACAAACCAGCGCTTTAACCATCCTGGGTAAAACAATAAACTACATCCACATCCCGGAGATAAGACGATGAACTACATCCGCATCCCGGGGAAAGACGATGAACTACATCCAACAGCAAGGCCTCTAATCAAGAGGTTTTGAGGAGTGTGGAACCACCACTTAATTGCTGGTGTTCCCAGGTCCACCCTGACTTGGGGTGATAGCACCTGTGAGGGTCCCAGCTAAGGGCAAATAGTTAATCCCCAAACTGGGGTCAAAACACCATAAAAGTGTAAAAATATGTTTTAGTACCAGCAATACATTTTTGTAAAAACAATTATTACTAGCAATGAAATTTTAAGAAAAAATTATTACCAGGAATACATTTTTTTAAAAAAAAAATATTACCAGCAATACATTCTTGGAAAAAAAAATATTACCAGCAATAATAATCTTGTTGGCATTTAATAACCCATCGTGGCTGATATGCCACAAAACAAGCCAAACGAAACCAATGCTTTAATCCACTAGTCTATTATACTGTGATTATGGGGCAATAACTAATTGAGCTATTCCTAGATTGGGCCAATGGAACAAGGACAATCTAGCCTTGTAGATTAAATACAGAATTCAGTTTTGAATCTCCTGTAGGTTATCTGGTCTGACATAAACATAAAAGCCAGAGGACACAATGGCCTAAACGTTGTAATAACAAGAAAAACTGCAATTGTCTGAATGTAAATAATAACTCCTCATCCCAGAAATTGAGACCTAATAAGTTAAATATGAAAATGTTTGTCTAAAGATGACCGCAAATGAGTTTAAAACAATTTCCATTTATGTTCTGACATTTGGGTTTCACGAAGAACACAATTCTTGAACCTTAAAACAGAATGCAATAATATGGATTAATATAGTTTTTCTTTCCTTATTCTTCTTATTGATTCAATTTCCTGTAGATATTGCTTTCAGTGATCCCATTGGGGTGAGGTTGGGTGGATCATTGTAGCAGATGTTAGACATTAATCATCTAAGTTAAGATAAATCAATGTTGTTATGATTCCGGCCTTAAATTGACTATTCAAACGTTTTGGTAGTTTCTGTTCAACTGATGGGTTTTACTGTGGTGGAGGATAATTCATCTATTTCTTGTTTTCAAATCAAAAAAACGTTTTTTCCATTTTTCTTGTTCACCTATAAAAGGAAATCCTTTGATTGATTTTAGCCAATTGAAGAATGCATGCAAGATTCTTTCTCTATATATGCATACTCATTTTGGAAATTGGGTGAGGTCAAGAGCTTTTCAGTACAACTTCATGTATTTTTGACAGTCATACACACACACACACACATATATATATATATATATAGAGAGAGAGGGGGGGAAGCATTCTCAGTATTGGAAAGAGTGTGTTTATATATATATATATTTTTAGAGAGAGAGAAAGATTAATGGATTTATTTTTAATTCAGCATTTTTATTACTTCAATAATGTTTAAGTGGAGATATATATGTTGTGTGTGTACCACACACACATGAGTGGGTGGTGAAAAGTTGTCAGTCCAACTAAGAAAGAAGAATTTACTCCCAAATCATGAAGCTTGCAGATTTGTTCAAATTTCAAGAAGTAGCTTGAACAGAAAATCTTCCATATATACACAGGGTGCGATGGGTAAATTGTCGCCCCTTTTTTATTCTGAATTTTATACATGTTTGTTTTGCATTTTGTTGACTTCACAGTATGGTAGAGTCAGTTGGGCATCATCTGTGAGAAAAGGAGCATGATGCAACAATTCACTCTGTCAGAAATTTAGAAACAGTTTGCTATACTACTTGGCATTTATGCCAGCAACTCCAATACAAACATTTCATGTGCTTGTCAATCTGAGGACAGTGCTGAGGATTTGGAAAGTGTTATCCATTATCAGTCAACATCATGGTGTTTGGAGTGATCACTAGGGTGGCAACATTATGGTTCCATTCATCTTCCCACAGAGCCTCACTCAACATGGAGGCCTACATCAAATGCCTTAAGGAAGTAATGTTACTCTGGGCCAACAGAGTGGCTGCTGGAAGACCCTATGTCTGGCAACAGCACTCTGCCACACAAGCAGGAGAAACCAGTGATGGCTGTCAAACAATTTCTGTAACCACATTACCCCTTACATCTGACCACCTATCTCCCCTGACTGCAATCCCCTTGATTATTATGTGTGGGGCACAGTTGAGCAAGGGACCAACAAAACTCTTTGATAAACCGAAGGCAAGGATTATGGCAGCTTAAATTCACCAGCTTAAACAGAAAAGTTGCGGGTGATTCTGCCTAGAAAAGTTGCAGGTGATTCTGAAGTCATTTGGAGGCAATGGTTGAAGCCAATGGTGATTTCATTGAATAAATTTACTCTATAGTATTTCAAGATATTTTTGCATAATTTCGGTAAATATATCTGTTACAATGAGATGTAAGTGTCATTTTCAATTTTGCATAATTTAGATGCTAATCTATCTATCTATATCTGTCTATATCTATCTATATCTATCTATATATATATATATATATATATATATATATATATATATATATATATATATATTTTTTTAAGTTGTGCTATATTTATGGGTTAAAGTGCTCAATATCAGGGATAGAGCATATGTAAATATAAAAGGGGATATTGAAGTCAACACCCAGAGGCAACAGTCTGTTTCAGGTCATGTGAATTCAGAGTTTTGTCGTCATCTTTGTTGTTATCACAATATTTCAGGCGTTGACCCTCCAACCATCATGAGATGGACAGCAATCTGGGTAAATGACAGGGAATTTCAAACTGAACACTTTATTTAATCTACAGGGGTTGGTTGTTCCCATTCCACTGCTCATGACTAGGGATATCTTGATCATTTCTTATTTAGTACTGCTCAGTTATTGCTCAACCTGTTTCCACTGAGTCCAAGTACTCACTGTTTCAAGGATTGAACTCATAATTACTGTCATGAAATTCATGAGCCAATGCTCTAATCAATGAGGCTACTATCTCATAAGACAAAGATGATGACAAAAGTTCAAAGGCAAATAGTGTAAATAATGATATCTCCACGTCCCAGAAATTCAGACAGAAACATTCACTTAAATATATGTAAATCTCTCTCTCTATATATATATATATATATATATATATATATATATATATATATATATATATAAACGCACACACAGAGGGTACGATGGGTAAATTGTCACCCTTTTTTATTCTGGATTTCATATATGCATGTTGTTTGTTTTGCATTTTTGTCAGCTTCACAGTATGGTAGAGTCAGTTGGGTACCATCTGTGTGTGTGTGTGTGTGTGTGTGTGTATATATATATATGCACACTCCATAATCTTTTGTGTATAGATCATTAGGGAGTAAACACACAATTAAGGAAAAGCAGAGAAATTCCAAGGAAAAATCTTATTTTTATGTATAAAATGCATTAGATTTTAGAGTAAAGAAAATGACAAACTTGTGAAAAAGGTTGAAAATATTTCTACAAAATGTAACATTTTCTTTATTTTCATGATTCATAAGCATTATGCAAACATGATAATAACATTGGTGGTATAAGACCACTAAATTGCCAATATGCATTGAGAAATTTTAATTTATTTAATCCACAGGGGTAGACTCTTCTTGTTCCATTTCCAATGTCTACCCACATAGATTAAATAAAGGGTTCAATTCAGAAATCCCTCTTGGTTACCCAGATTGATATATACCTGATGAAGGCCAAATAGCACAATGCCCAAAAAGTTGTGATAACAAGAACAAAGATGAGGACAATTGCCAATTTTTTTTTCTGACAGTTATTTCTTTCAAAATTATTTGTGTAGTCCTGAAAAGGATTGTTTGTGAAGACTACAGGTCATTTTTCTGTGCTCATGGACATCTGAGAGTGGAAGTTTTGTTCTCATTCAACCCTTCAAACTCACCTTTGTCGTTAGACCCATAGAACTGATCAAATTCTTTCTCTGTCAGGCGAGGGCACAGATTTGTGTAGTTGGTATCATTGGCAAGATCATATTCATTGGTTTTTTGTGGTACCTCTGTTAACACCAATTCTTGGTACAGGATGGCATATTTGATGCCGTAAAGCTTGTTCAAGATGCAACATTTCTTGAAGGCTTTGACAATGATAGCGTCTTTCAACATGTCGACTTGTAGATGTCTACAGTCTGGTTTTCTTATTCTACCTCATGATATGTAGGTGTGATTTATCCCCCTTTGTGGCAATATGACTTTAGTTAGATAATATCTCTCCAGCAAACAAATAAATCTAATTTGACCTGATTTTGTTTTGAGTCCTGGAAAAATGGAATTGAATTCTAAACTAAAGTATAAGACACAACAGACATTTGGATATGATTTTGGATGAGAAAGCCTGTATTTTATAGATAGAGGATTACTATATAGAATTGGTTTACCTATGTTGCCAAAAATTAGAACATATTTTGCAAAGTCCTTACTATTGTCTGAATCTTTGAAAAGAGAAATTATCATTATTTTATGCTTTATGATTTGGATTGGCATGTTCATCTTGGTTGCCATACTTACATTTCTGCTATTGTAGATTATGGGTGCCTTCTGGTTTTCGTCATGGTACTCATTAATCTCCTTGGAATTTTGAATCAAACTTCTCCTTCATTCCATGAGTATTCTCATTCCACTTAAGGAGATATTTCCAATCAATTAATACTCATCTATCTTATTCCACTTTTGATTCACTTGTCCGTTTCTTTCACTGAACTGGTGTATGTAACTTGTCAAGACCACCGGATCCAGGGATTGAATACACACCTGCCAGGGAACCATGCTTTAGAGGCTAATTTCTTATCAATTAATACACACCAGTCTCATTCACCTTTGAGTCAATTGCCTGTTTCTTTCACTGAACCAGAGTATGTGATCTGTCAGGACTACCTGACCCAGGGATTGAATACACAACTGTCATAGAATCAGAGAGGTTTTAATGAATGATTTAATCTACTAGGTCCCATGTCAATATGACCATACTGTCAATAATAAAGCAGGGAATATTTTCTATTATGAGAATTTTTTTATATGTGAGCTTTTTAAATATATAAATGCACATATCATCATGAGTCTCATGACTGGGTTTGATCATAGGGTGTGGTCATAGGATCACTGATTAGTTGAGCACCTGACCAGTTTCCTCTACATATCTGGAATGAAAGCCAGAGAAGAATTCATTTACATGCAGTGTTTTGGGCAAGTAAATTTGATGGATTTCATCCTTCTCTAGGGAAGATGTTAAAGTTTCACAGACACCTGGCCATTGATTCCTTCAGGAGGAATCTTCCACCTTTGTTGTTGAGTACCCAGCTATCTTGTTTCCTCGCTCCATTGGTTGCATACATAGAATAACATAGCTTTAACACATGAGCAATGACAAAATTTCAGGTAAAATCAGAACAAAAATGGTACTTGTATTTAACATCAGAAAACAGCATTTAAAATTTCCAGGGCACACAATGAGGAAATAGGGCTTTTTATGTTTGTATTTTTTTTTTTTTTTTTTATCAACCTTCTAAAGGTTATTTAAAGATAAAACACATTTTTGGATGGACAATAACTGTAGGAATGAGGGCTTAGAAAATTGGACACTTTCAAGACATTGAAGACAAAACAGGGCCCTTCAATGTGGTGTAATGGTTAACAAGCTTGTCTCACTAGATCACTTATAACTGAATAGTGAGTTTGATCCTCACTGCCTCATACTTTTGGCCTTGTGCCACATCAACATTTAGAAAATCATCATATTGAAGACAAGAGGGACAGAGGAAAGCCTATCCAATGAGCTTTAGTCAATTGCTGACAGAACAAGGATTAGAATAGCAAAAGACAATGTTTACTAGAAGCTATAAAGAACAGGAAATTGTGAATAGCCATGATCGTCTAGGTCCAGAAGGAACATGGCACATAGAAGAACTATTTTCATTATTAACAATTATACATAGATATATATGAATTTATAGAAAGTTCAGACAGTTTTCATGTAGACTATTGTGTGCATGTGAATAGATAATTTTTTCTCGTGTATATATATATATATATAGAGAGAGAGAGAGAGAGAGAACTACTGAGAAGTTCTCAGCCTATTTCATGCGAAAATCTGATGTTTGTCCAGATTTTGAGAACCAGATCGAGGCAAGAAATTTTCTGCACTATATATATATATATATATATATATATAGGAAAGTTGGCTCCATGTGCCGTGCCAAGAGATTTTTCTCACCGGAGTCAATCCTTCAAATCTACAAATCAACCATTTGCCCTTGCATGGAGTATTGCTGCCATATATGGTCTGGATCCCCTTCTGTTTGCCTCGGAGTTCTTGACAAGATCCAGAGACGGATATGCAATATAATTGGCCCTGATCTGGCATCTCATCTGCAGCTGCTCTCTTACAGACATGCTTTTGCCTCCCTCTGTCTTTTTTACAAATACTTTCGCAGTAACTGCTCCAATGAGCTGCTTTTGCTGGTTCCCAGACTTCATGAATTTAAGTGTTCAACTAGGCTGGCATCTCGCTCTCACCCTTTCACTGTCGAAACTTAAATACAGTTGTCTCTTCTACTCCAATAGCTTCATGTCTCGCACTTCTTGCCTGTGGAACTCCCTCCCTAGTTCTTGTTTTTCTGATAGCTATATTCTCCAATTATTCAAATGTAATGTCAATCAATATCTCCAGATGCTCTGATCTATCCTCTAACCTCCTCTTAATCCTTTCCTCTATCACTCCTCTTTGCTCTCGCAACAACTCTCTGTAACCCCTTGCGTGCTAGTGGCTTCCTGCTTTGCTTGGGGTTGAATGCTTAAAAAAAAAAAATTTCAAATATGTATATATATGCTATACAGTTAATGCTTATCTATATTAAAGTTAGACATGGTGGAGTAATAGATAGTGGCACAAATTGAGAAATTGGAGATCTGAGTTTGAATTCCAGTCAAGCGTGTTACATTCACTTACATGCAACAACTGTTAGGAAAGTTATAGAGCTATCTATTCTTTCCGCCTGGCAGTTATAGATAAATATCAGGGCAGACTGGATCCTATAGCCTTGGGTGGCAACATGTCTATGACAAGGACAATTCTGAATTCAAAACCTGAGGAGGAGGATGGCTTGTGGACCTTGTGACACACTTTGCACCAGTTCTCTTTATTTGGATCTTCGAAAAAGTGTAGTTGATTCCTCACAAGCAAGCCATTGTCACTATAATCATATTATATAGGAGAGTTGTCTGGCTGTTTGGTTTTATAACTGAGCTGTTGTATCCTCATGCATCAAAAACAACAGCAGAGTCCAAGTTTGATTTTTTCTTTTTTAACACATGGTGATATAATTTATTGAATGACAGGCACTATATATATATATATATATAAGTTATGAAGAACTTGGTAAACCGAATGGGTAATTCCAAGGAGGATGAAATCCTGAGAGCTCATTATATATATATATATATATATATATATATATATTATAGTAAAAAAAAGAAAGAACAGTAAGATATGTAATCCAGTGTTCTTATTGATATTTTTATTCTCACAAAACAGTGCTTAATGTTCCAAAATTCGCTTGAAGATGAAACAGAACTAATGCTTTTAATTTAATATAATTGAATTTGAAGTTTTTGTTTTTGAACCATGGTAATTCCTGTGTAGCAATGAAACCATATTTTTAAATGAGTGAATTTATAATATATATATATATATATATATATATATATATAAATATATATATAAAAGTCTTTTCAACAATATAAATTGATATATGCATAATTATTTTGATATTAAATGGCTATTTTTACATAAACCCAAATTTTTAAAACATAATCTTATGTTATAAATTTTTTATAAAAGGGTAATTATATATATATATATATATATATATATATATATATATAAAACTATACATTTTGTTTGGGGAGACATATAACTAGATGGAATGCAAAAAGGACAGGTTTTCTTTCCAATTTGCACATTTCTACTATAAATATGCATTTCTAAATATGCACATATAGATGCATTTATATTTTATCACGTTCTCTGGCATACATGTATACGGTACGCATATAAGAACTGGAATTAGTCTGACTTGACAAACACTATCTAAGATCAATCTCATCAAAAAAAATTCTTGTCTTCTTCTTTTTAGCTTCATCGATTGTCTCTTTAATTTCTCCAGTCACAAAAGTAATACCATTTGCGTAATAAGATTAAAAAAGCAAAATTTCCTGCCACAGCTCAAATGAAATTGAAGTTCTAAATTGAAGAACTTTACTGCTGTTAAAGACAAATTCTTCAGAAAATAAAATAAATATTAAGTGAAAATGAAAAAAAAAAATTCTGCTATTCCAAATTAAATTCCTGAATTGAAAATTCTATTCATTTTATAGACATTTTTTTTTTTACTTCAAGAAGTGAAATTCTTTTCATATATTTTTCCTCACAGCAGCTGATCAAATATTTTCATTACCACAGATAAATATTTTTCAATGAAAGATAAGTTTGAGGTTTTTACTTTTTAACATATTTTTTCTTTTATTTCAGTCTGTGTATTATCAACCTGCAATAAGACCAAAAGAAAGTTTGTTTCTTATTGTCCATTTGAAATTTTTGTTTGATAATAAATAAACAGTTGTCTGTAAAAACTTATATTTACTGAAAACAAAAAAATAAAATAAATTTTTATGTTAATGTATTTAATCTTCATAAGAAAATATGATAAAAAAAACAAATAACTTTAATAATCAATAGAACAGGAAAGATAGCATCTGATAAAGTATTTAAAGATCTTGGAAAGTTTGAGAACTCCATTTTTTGCCCAGCAGTAGTTAGAACTAGGGTAAGTTTTTATCTATCCTAGATGTTTCTTTGATAAGCACTTATTTACTTCCTTTACACTTATATAACAATGTTATCCAGTAACCCTCTACTTTGAGTGGCTCTAGGGAGTATAATGAATTCTCTTTAAAAGAAAACAAAACCTTTGGGTTATCTATGAAGATGAGAAAGTAATTTGTTGAATCTAAGATGCTAAGCCATTTTGGTTATGATGATAAACTATATCAGTTTAAAGTCTTACCCAGGACGCTATGTCCAACAGCAAGGCCTCTGATTAGGAGGTTTTGAGGGGCATAGAACCACCTCTAAATTGCTGGTGTTCCCAGGTCCACCTTGACCCAGAGTGGTAGCACCTGTTAGGGACCCAGCTATGGACAAATAGTTAACCCACAAACTGGGGTCAGAACACTATGAACGTGTAAAAATAGGTTTTAGTACCAGAAATACTTTGTAAAAAAAATTATTACCAGTTATACATGCTTGAAAAAAAATATTACCAGCAATAAAAGTCTTGTCAGCATTAAATAACCTATTGAGGTTGATATTGGTTTGGTTTATTTTGTTTTATGGCATATCAACCTCAATGGCTTATTTAATGCTGACAACATTTTTAGGATAGATTCGTATGAATACAATATGTATTCTTTGGTTTAGATTGATTTGGCTTATTTTGTTTTACGGCATATCAACCTCAATGGGTTATTTAATGCCGTCAACATTTTTAAGATAGATTCATATGAATAGAATATGTATTCTTTGGTTTAGATTGATTTGGCTTATTTTGTTTTTCGGCATATCAACCTCAATGGGTTATTTAATGCCAACAAAATTTTATGTTGCTGGTAATATTTTGTTTTGTCAAAAATTTTTTTCTACTAATATTTTTTTCTTCAAAATTGTATTGCTGATAATAATTTAAAAAAAAAATGTATTGCTGGTAATAGTTAACTATTTGCCCATAGTTGGGACCCTAACAGGTGCTACCACCCCGGGTAAGGATGGACCTAGGAACACCAGCAATTAAGAGGTGGTTCCACACTCCTCAAATCTTCCCAATCAGAGGCCTGCTGCTGAACATAGTTTATTGTCGTACCCAGGACGTGGATGCAGTTTAACGTCTTACCCAGGACATGAGGTTGATATCTCGTAAAACAAAACAAACTAAACCAAGAAAGGAACTCTTTGAAAATTTAGTACTATTTACATTATTTACATGTGGAGTATTGTCCTCATCGTTTTTGTTATTACAATGTTTCAGCTATTAACACTATTCACATTTAGACTATTCTCCCTCCACTTTGTTGTCGTGATCACAGTATTTTGGTCATTTTGACCTCCAGCCTTTATCAGGTGTGTATCAATCTGTGTAATGTGCAGGGAATTCTGAACTGGACCCCTTATTTAATCTACAAGGTAGTTCAGAATTTCCTATAGGGTCACCCAGATCTATATACACCAGATAAATGCCAGAGGGCACAAGTCTGAAACATTGTGATAACAACAACAACAAAGATGAAGACAGCTGGTTCCCAGTCCTCCCTGGTCCTTTGAACAGGTGTAGAGGTTTATCCCTTTTTATTCAATGAGGACTTGGTTTCTGGCTCCTTCTAAAGACTTCACATCATTGCATCTGAGTGACCTTATCATCTTGCTTATGGTGAATTGTTCTTGAACAAAAAAAATATAATGTCCGTAGATAATGATAATTCCTGATCTTCAAACTTCAGACAGAAACATTTCAGCTATTCAGCTCTCTGACCTTCATCAGGTGCTTGACAATTTCAGTAACCTTCAGTGAACTTCAGACTGTACCTGTTATTTAATATATAGGAGATGTTATGATAGGTAAATGTAATAGTTTGATCAATTGCATATGAATGAGATGCACTCCATATAAAATATAGTAAACATGAGTGTGGAGACATTTTGTGATTTGGGATCCTGTGAGACTTGCAAATATTAGTACTACTACTTTTACTACACATCACAAGATTGTTCAATTAGTATTAAAGTTTAAATTATAAAAGGGTATTTATTTTATTCACACAATGGACTATTGTCGTCCTCTTAGTCATTATTATCACAATGTTTCCCCAGGTTTCATCAGGTTATTTTTTGATGAATTTCAAGCAGAAACTATTTAATCTACAGGCTAAGATTGTTCTCATTCCCCTGTATCTTGGGATATCTTGTTCTTATTTAGTACTGCTCAGTTATTGCTTACCCTGTTTCCACTGCATCCAAGTACATGCTACCTGGTCCAGGTGTGAACTCACAATTACTATGTTACCAAATTCACAAACCAACTCTTTAATCTAGTAAGCTATTGTTGTCCCATGGAAAATTCTGAGTGGAGAACATGCATCCATAAACCTATCTGTTAATGAGAAAAAAATGAGGAGTTAAAAATTTAGTGCCTACCAAATTTTGTTTTACTGTTTTAAGTGAGCTTTACTTTGAGGAGTACAAGTCATTTAATTCCTCCTTCTTCTATATCCCTTCAGGAGATACATGATTATGGCCATCCACAACTTTGTGTCAAGTTGGCTGTATGTGGTGCTATAAGCATGGGCTGTTGAGAGAAGACTTCCTAATTAGAGTTGGTGGTGCTACCTATTTGCATATGAATGAATGATGGGCAGGTATTAACCAATAGTCAGCGTGGGTCTGGGACTGGGAGAGCTATATAACACCAGTGTTTTTCTCAATTGAAAAGAGGCACTCTTGACATGCCGATGTGCGAAAATCAGATAAGACAAGCACAGGCTCTTAGTAGTTTTCCATCCTTTTACAAATTGGAAATAGCATAAAGACAGCTAAAAATTAAAATAATATGCATAAAAATGGGCACAAATTCAGAGTGAAGTCCAGCAATCTATTTACGTTTAAAAATTGAACAGCCATATCATTGTTGGATACAATGGGTCAAATTTAGTAGTACATTTACACTTGATATTGAACATCAAATCTCATATTGTTGCATACAATGTTAAATTCTTGTTTATAATTATTCGTTCATTGTAAACAAAACCTTCTTATCAAGGATGATTCGATTATCAGCTTAGTAGAGTGTGTGCGTTCTGTGTTCCATCAGAACACATTTAAACACACACTCAGATTTACCCGACACTATTAGGAACATACTAGTAGAAAACACAAATATATTACCTGCATCCACTTGCAAAAAAAGACTAAAAATAATGGAAGCTCTAATAATAAAAAAGCAAAAGCCAACTCTTAATATTAACTATGAACAAAGCCACAATGTGCTAACCGTATTCGAAATTAAAACATCCCTACCACACACTGATACATAAACAGAATGCATACATCCAACTAAGCTGATAATCAAATCATCCTTGATAATGGCTAAAGTTATAGCCGAAAAGCGCCGGAAATATAAAACATTCGGACAGTTCTTACACACCCTTTGTCCAGAAAAGAAAGCTCTTGTCAGAACACAAGAAAAACTAAATAAAAGCTCAACCGTAGTACCTTGTCTGTCGTTTTTAATGAAACATGCATAAAGGAAGGATTGCTGCCTAAATATACAACTATATATATATATATATATATATATATATATATATATACACTAGGTGTAACAGCAAAATTATTCAAATCATGTAACAGCATAGGATAACTATCCATCTCACAAAATGCCATGTTTTTAGATAATACGTTTGGCCATCTTGACACCATTTGTCATAAGAATCACCTAAAAACCCTTTGAGTTATTCAACTAAAAAGAGAACAGGTTAAAATCGTTTTGTGTCATCCCCACTATGTTTTCCCTAATGAGCAATGGTGAGAGGAAAAGATCATTCAGGCCTTCACTAATGGTACCAACATTCATATTCTGGCTTCCATCTTCAAAGTTCATTCAAGAACCATCAAAAAGAATGGTGAATAAGTTTAAAAAAAGAGGGAACATTAAAAAGAAAAACTGGATCAGGAGGTCACAACAGCAAGAAGAGTGATCATCATTTTAATTTATAGCTAAATACATTCTTATAGCTCAAAGTTGGAGGATTCCAGTAAGATATCTTTAATCACTTCTAAGATACAACAGTTCAAAGCTTAACGTAATAACTGGACAATTTTGCTCTCTATGTACAATATATATATATATATATATATATATATATATATATATATACACCAATATTTGATATTTGCAGATTTAATCATCTCATTCGAGATGTACATTCAAGGATTGAATAAATATGTATACAGACTTTGGCAAACATTTTTGCAAAAGATATACTCAGGAGGTTAGGGAGAGGCAAAAAATTCAATTTCATATTGCATTTAAATCCATTTCATCTTCTATGGAGAAATGGTTGGGAGAAAATCAACAGTCAGACTAATGCTGCTACTACCACTAACAGTACTATTATTAATGCATGTGATAATAATCAATACACTGAAAATGAGACAGTATCAGTGACAATGGTAGGAAAAGTGATAAAGACCAGGAAAATACTTTAAATGGCTCAGAATCTGATTGTAAATTTATCTTCTCTAAAATAATTCTAACAATCCACAAACAAAGAGGAGAGGATTATGATCTCAAAACCGTGCAGCCAAATAACAGATCCAACTGCCCCATTAAATAGTGGGCTATGATTTTCGTGTATGCTTTGCACTTATGCTTTCCCTTTTTTCCCCAATCAAGGTTATAATGCTACTAGAATTGTGGGTGGAGGTTACAAGGAGTGACAGTGAAAGAGAATGAAAAGACTGAGAATAGGTAGGATTAAGGAAAGGACAAAAAAGGAACAGGATTCAAGAAGATAGTGATTGACATTGCATTTAAATTTTTGCAGATTGTTGTTATCAGAGAAGCAAGAAATCAGAAGGGAGATCCACAGGCAGGAAGTGAGAGAAAAGAAACTGTTAGAGTAGAAGTGGCAGTTGCAGCTACCTAAATCAACAGTGAAATGGTGGGACCTTGTTACCAATCTAGTAGCATGCTTAGATTCATGTAGTCGGGGCACCAGAGAAAAAAGCTTGTCAGATCAAATGCCATGAAAATATTTGTAGAACAGACAGAGAGAAGCCATGTGAGAAATGCCTGGTCAGAATCAATTACATTGCATATCTTTCTTTGGATTTTGTCAAGAACCTTGAGATGAATAGCAGAGGCACCAGACCAGATATGGCAGCATGGACAAATGGCAGATTTATAAATGTGCAAGGTTGATTCTGATGAGAAAAGTTTTCTCGCACAACAAAATGAACCAATTTTCCTTGCAGTAGGCATAGCAATTTATTTGATGTAGTTGATCCACTTCATGTCATGTGGAAAACATGAGCACAAGAAGGCATAGTGTGTTGCTCTCCTGGAGTTCAACATCAGCCATGCTGATGGCAGATACAAAAGGTTAAATCACTTTTGTCTTGGAGGTGCTAAAATTTGCAAGCCACTCCTTGCCTCAGTTAACCATTGTTTGGAATTCCTTTTCAAGAGTAGTGGCCAGGTTTACTTTGTTAGGTCTTTTGGATTTTCTACTAGTAAAGTGTTTGTGCCATTTGTATAAAATACCTAGTTGGGAACTGACATGGGGGGTTCATGGTAATTCATCAGGTTATCCCCTGAAAGACAGGTGCCAGACAGCATGATCCTATAGATTCAGTCAACCATGGGATTTTGCCTGTTATCCAGGAGTGGAAGAAAATAAACCTTGCTCCCGCCACCAAAAAATAAAGTACACTTTTTGATTAAAATTAAATGAGAACCAACTTTTCATGATTACCAACAATAATAATAAAGTAAAGATACATTTACTTTGCATATTATTGTGACATCTGGTCTGGTGCTACTGCTATATCTCTGATGATTCTTGATAAAAACCAAAGAATCTGCAATATTATTGGTCCTGACCTGACATTAGCCATTTTCCCACCGCCATAATTCAACCATGGTGAATGATGCAGCAAGCAAGGTTTTATTTTCTTTTTTAAGGAAGCACATCACAGATTAATTTCTTGAAAGCTTCATATTTTCTCAGTTTCGTATCTGAAATGTAAACAAAACAATTTCTGAAGAATTAATGGATTTATTTTCAATTCAACATTTTATTTCAAATGTTATTATAGTGCAAACTCCTTTTTTGAAATAGATATCTCATTTTTAATAAATGACCAAAGCATAGGGGAAAATTTTTTGGTAAAAAGATACATTTACTTTGCATATTATTGCAGCATCTGGCCTGGTTCTACTGCTATATATTTAGTGATTCTTGATAAAAAAAAAAAAAAACAAAGAATCTGCAATATTATTGGTCCTCACCTGGCATATCAGCTTTAGTCATTTTCCCACCATTGTAATTTAGCTTCTCTGTGCCTATTCTATAAATATATTTATGGTAATTGTTTTGATGAACTTTCCTCTGTTACCAAGACTTTATGACTTTAAGTGCAGTACAGTTGGAATGCCTAGTTGTATCCATAAGTTCTATACTAACATTTTCTTCTCTTGAACTTATCACTTGTGGAATTCTCATCTGGCTTCTTGTTTCCCAGTCAATTTTGATCATCAAAAATTTAAAAGCAATGTCTATCATTATCATCTGTTTTCTTAATTTGTGTACTTTTATTTTTCTCTATCCTTAATACTACTAATTTTCATATTCTATAAAACTATGTAACACCTTGCATCTTAGTGGCTTTATTGCATTGCTTGGGGTGAAATTATTAAAAAAAAAAAAAAAAAAAAAACAAATATCTTCAATGCAATAAGCATTATAAAACTTTATGAGACAATGAGAAGAATACAATGATTATTATATAAATATTTACTTCATAACCCTAACAAAAATAGTAAAGGATTTTGTTTGCTTATTTATTATCATTAGATATAGCATAAAGAAGTAGTCTGTTTATTTTCTTTGTTAAATGAGATATTTTCAGTCATTGTCAGTGAATGGATGGCCAAGCATGGTTTCGGAGAGATGGTCAGAAGATAAAATTTATTAAGAATGACAAAAGACAGGAAATTGTGGACAAAAATCATTGCCAACCTTTTGAAGGGACATGTCATGCAGAAGATTTATTTTCATCTTCAAATGTTCTTATAATGCAAACTGCTTATTTGAAATAGACACCCCATTTTTATTTATTAAACAGCATGTGTTACACCTATTGGCCTGCCCATTTGAGAAATCTTAGTAAAAAAAAAAAAAAAAATGAATTCCCACAGCAGAAAATGAACCTCATTCCCCTTTGTAGGGGAAACCTCAATTTAATCTAGTGTGCTTTACTGCTCAACTATGGTGAATGATGGAGCAAGGAGGGTTCTGTTTTACTCTTTTAAGGAAGCACATCACAGATTAATTTCTTGAAAGCTCAGTTTCTGAAGAATTAATGGATTTATATTTAATTCAACATTTTTATTATTTCAAATGTTATTATTAATGGATACTCGTATTTAAAATACATGCCCTATTTTTAATAATTAAATGACTGAAACTTGAGAAAAAATTTTTTTAGAAAAAACTGAACATTTTCTTTACTTTTGTGATTCATAATTGTTAGGCTAACATGATAATTATTCTTGGAGTATAAGACCACTAAATCACCAATACACATTTAGAAATTATAATTTATTGAATCTAGAAGAGTAGATTCTTCTCGTTACATTTCCCATGTCTATCCACATTGATTAAATAAAGGGTTCAGTTCGGTATTCCTTTTAGGTTACTCAGATTATTATACACCTGATGAAGGCTGGAAGGGACAATGGCTGAAACATGAGAGCAACAAACATGAGGTCTATAGTCCAAATGTAAATAGTGTAAATAATAACTCCTCCTAATAATTCAGACATAAATAAGATTTCTTATTGCTGATCTTAAGACAACTTCACCATCTGCTTTATGGTTCTCAGCAACAAATTAAATATCTGTGATGAATGGGAGGGAAGTTAAACAGAATTTTTTAGTTTTTTGAGATAGAATTTGTTCTAGCAAATTTGTGTTTTCAGTCTGAATGTTGCACATTAAAAATCAGAAAACATAGATTGTCCATAGTTAGAAATTAATGTAAAGATTGCTGACAGTATAGTGCTAACAAAATGACGAACACTTAAAGATGATTTTACAAGAGAAATGTATTGAGCACGGGGAAAATCAGAAGCTCAGTGATTAGGAACAAAATCTCTTGATTAAATAAGTCTGTTACATAAGTGATTGCTGCCAAAATACACATACACATACATATATATGCGCACACACACACACACACACACACACACACACACGAATCTTAAATATATACCCTATAGGTCAAAAGTTCAGAAGCCCATACTGGAATTTGAAGAACTGTGTAAAAATTGAAGGTTGCCTCCCTTTTTCAAAACTAATTCACCAGCTTACTTCAGGCCAGAAGGGCTTTCACTTCCTGAATGATTTTTTTTTATATATTCAATAATAAGACTGAAATTATCCCATTACTGCACAAAGTTTCCTTAAAAAATTTAGTTTTATTGCCTAATCTACCACCCTGGCTAATGGTAGACTTAGAAGTAGAACATTTTAAATTTTAGGTAATCAGCTTTCCAAGACATCATGCACAAATGGGTTCAATAGTTTCAGCATCCTCAGTAGGAATTAATTGAGCCATTCCTAAGGTATGAAACTTCAGTCAGTTAAGTGTCATATGTGATGTATGCTTTGGTGATCATGTCTTTTTCAGTTCATGACTGACTAGGCAGAGGTTTTCCCACAGTAGGTTGTCATTTCTTCCTAAGGTAGACTGGTTGCTGAGCAAGGCAATAGAACCCAGTATGTCCTGCTATTCAACCCATAGCTAGGCAAGAAAAGTTGGATTCATCCTCTTTTCAACACTATATATAAGTGAATGTAACAAAACTGACTGGAATTTGAACTCAGCTCTCCGATTTCTCATTCTGAGCCAATACCCAGTACACTACAATGTACAACCTGAAGCTTACTAATTATTAAATTCAGAGGATGGTCCCAAACTTTTGGTCTACAGTGTACATATACAGGGTTTATCAAAAATACTTTCACAAACTTTGGGGGCAGATTCCTCACATCAGAACAAGGACAAATGTCCATACAAACATACGTACACAAATCCTTCATGTTAGAGTTATTAAATTTGAAGGAACTTTACAGTAGATTGTGCTGTGTTGCCATGTAAACTAAGTTTCTGTCATTCATATACATTTGGGGCTAGTCTGTGTTTAACATATGTAGTAGTGAGTTAGCTGAGAAGTGTTCTGTTTAACAATGGCATGATATTCATATCGTGAGCAGGCAGATATGATTTTTATATACAGCTGCAAGGCGGCACAAGACTGCATTTCCAGACCAAAAGCAGCCAACTACATCTGACAGTAAGGCCTCTGATCAGAAGGTCTTTAGGAGCATGGAATCACCTCTTAAGTGATGGTGTTCCCAGGCCCACCTTGACCTGGGTTGGTAGCACCTGTTAAGGTCCCATCTATAGGCAAATAGTTAACCCAAAACTGCTATTAAAGTAGAAAAATAGGTTTTTGATGTAATGGAATAACCTGTAACTCCCATGAGTGACTACACTATATGTAGTAACTACCTATAAGTATCTGTAAGTCAATGGACTACAGAGACTAGCTGGAATCTGTTGAATATGACTCAGACTTATGCAAAAACTACCGACCTTCCAATAGTAGCACTCACTACTGGATTGATTTGCGACAACTTTGTGCATAACTGTTATCTTTATTCTTATTGTACTGGTTTTTTACAATAAACCTTTACTTATTTTATCCACCTTGTTTTTCAAGTATATATTCCTATTAGCATGGAATATAACAGTTTTAATACTAGCAATACATTTTTGAAAAATATTACCAACAATAAAAATTTTGTCAGCATTAAATAACTCATTGAGGCTGAAATGCCATAAAACAAACCAAACCAGCCAAGTCATCCAACTTTTGCTGCTGTGACAGGATCTGTGGTAACTGCAATCTATGGATCAAGGAAGGCCTGCATCCACTCATATGCCTGACCATGACGAACACATTTTACAGGCTTCTGGAGATGATCCAGCTATCAGCACATATCATGTGGCCTTATAATGTCATGCATTTCATAGCACCATGTGAAGGGTACTTCAAGAGCAGCTCCTGTATCGATATTTGCAAAATGTTTGTAAAAGTATTTTTCAATTGTATCTTGGGTTGTACATATAACAACATCTATCATAAACTAAACTCGAAAAATGAAGGATTTTCAGGCATTATATAGACTTTTTTCCTAGTTTTGTGTGAACAATCTACCCACAAAGTTTGTAAAAGTATTTTTGATACATAATGTATATTTGGTTAGGCTGTTGTGAAACTATGTGATCATTTATATAAATTTACACTGTCATCCCAGTCTACCAACAGTTGACAGAAATGTTCATTTAAAGAACACTATTCTTCTTTTCCTTCTTCTTCTTCTATGGGCCATGTCTTTTCAGGATGTTGGTGATCATGGATCTCCACAACTTTCTGTCCTTTGTAACTATTAATGTTTTGTCTTTTTGTTATCTCTCCTAAGCCTTGTTCTGCCATCCATTACTGAAGTAAATAAAATAGATTTCTATTCATTGATCTCTGGATCATTTTGTTGTCATCTCCATCTATTTATGTTTATTTCTCTCTCTGTCAACCAATTCATATATCATTGTCTAAATATTTGTCACCCTTATTGTATATCTATGCATCTTAGTTTATTCATGTTTATCTGTTTATCTCCGTCTCTTCATGCATTCTGTCAGGATGTGGAAAAACTTGTGGTTAGTTTTTGGAAAAGTTTTGCTTCCTTCACACAATAGCATTAATTGTAATTATCAAAGCACTCAGAAGGTCATTGGTACATTGCATTCTCCATTGTGTTTTTGTGTCGTTCTTTCCATTCAGATGTGGTTCAGTTTTTAAACTGTTCTCCTGCTTATAACATTTTTTTCTTATCTCTGCTTACAATTGAACTTAGTTTTTCCTGTCAACATGTGGATATGTTTCTTAGTTGTTATTTACAAAGTTTAACTCTAGTCTGGAATAGCTACAAGAATGGCTTGCTTAACAAGTATTAGAGAAAAAGTCATTCATGATATTTTTTTTCAATACTCCAACAGCATTCTGATCACCATCAGCGGAGAGATACTGAAGTATATCAAAGATTTCACATATTTCAAATGTGTTATAAGCGTTAATAACAGTATCTCAAAAGATATCAAATCTTGTCTTAAAGCCAAAGGTGTTTTGAAGTCCAAATAATAGTCTTCAAACTAAGGTCTGGCTCTCCACAAAGAAAATCTTGAAAATGGTTGATGCCCTTAATGATAGCTGTCTACAAAAAAATTGTCATATCTAGTAGCCAAACAAAATCTTTATAAGGAAACATTTGGTATAAAATGACCATGCTACTTTCATTTGAAATTTATGAAATCTTTCTAATAAAACAAGTTTTCAGGAAAGTAATGGTCTCAAGTTCAATAATTGTTAATGTTCTTTCCAGTACTGATGGCAGTTTCCTTCATAACCTTTTATTTAAAGTAGTATGGACCATCAACATCTTGATTATGTTGTTATATGTGCTATCCATTTTAGTTGTTGCTGCTGTTGGAAGTACTCAAGTGATATGGTTTCTCTTATTTGCTATAGTTCTTTGTTTGCGATTTTGTAGCACCAATATACAAGATTTGAATTAGGATGGTCCTCACTAAGACCTATAGGTTTCATTTGTACAAAGACCTGGAAGATTCAAAATCATTCTGGTGGTCTTCTAAGGGAGAAATTCACATAGACTTCACAATGTTGCAAGAATATCAGTACTTTATCACTGTTTCTAGAGCAAATGCTCAGATGAGCTCTATCCTTTAGTCCTGCTAGTTTCGACCTTTACAGTAATGACATGCTATTCTACTTCCATGGAAACAAATCACCCTCATTTCTTCTGTGTTCCAAATGTAAGTTCCATGGATAGATTTTTTTTCTAAAACTCCTACTTTATGAATAGACTACTTTGTGGCTGTTTCCCTACAAACCCCACAGTCTTAACATATTCAATGCAAGAGCATATTGTTGTCTATCCTCCTTATCCAGACAAGGAATAACATTTGAAATCAACCAAACTCTTAAGACTTTTACCTTAGTGAAGGAATATAATGAACTATATTAAGTTATCTCTGACCAGTTCCTGTCACATTGGGTTGAGTTGAAAATACCATCAGCCAGTGAATTCACTTGATAGTCATTAAAATGTCACTTCTGGGATTTGTTTGCTTTGAAAAATAAATCTCTTTTCATTAAGTATCAATAGAAACAAGAATGAAAAAGAAAACCTCAGTTTTGATATGTTGATTAAAATTACAAAAATCCTTCAAATGTTCATTCAGGCTAAAATCATCTTTGTTAATATCATCACAGGGTTTCAATGAAAATGTTTTGAAAGGTATTATATATCAATATACAAATACATTTCAATACTTTAAAAATGTATCTTATAGGTCTGAATATATATATGACATATACAAAGACAGTGATGTCATATTTCTATTGATACACATTTGTAAGTCTAACATCCATCCACATATTGAATATTGATGCCAAATCTAGTTTGATGTTTCTGCTATGTACTTAGAGATTCATGGTAAAATCCAAAGAATAATTAGTGTTATTGGTCCTAACATGGTACCTTGGCTTCAGTTAGTTTCCCACCTCTATAATTTAGCTTTCCTGTGCCTTTTCTATAAATACTTACTTAGTAATTGTTCTGATAAATTTTCATGGTACCTGGACTTTATGAATTTAAGTGCAGTGTTCAATTTGCTGCAAAGTTTCATCATTTTACAGTTGAAATGGTTAGATACAGCCGTAAATTCTATGCTAACAATTTCTGCTTTCGCACTTGCAGAAATCTCTTCTGGCTTCTTGCTTTCCAGTCAACATTGGTTTTCAAAGAATTTAAATGCAATGTCAATCATTATCTTCTGTCTTTTTAATTCCAGTTCTTTTATTTCTCTCTCTCCTTAATAGTGTTTTTTTTTTTTTTATATTCTATCACACTCAGTAACCCTTGTGTCTTAGTGGCTTTATTGACTTGCTTGGTGCAAAATGATTAAAAAAAATGTATGTAAAATGGTTTGGATTATAACCAAAGGATATTTTTTTAAGTTGGTGCATTCAAAATGACATAATTTAACAGTGCTTTAAGACCAAAATATTATTCAATTTTAAGCACAGTTTAAAATGCTTTTCCCTCTGGTTAAAGACATTGTGTTTAATTAATCAAAACTACTCTCTATTGCAACTGATAAGATTGTTTTTGATAATAACCCAGAATATTCAAGATACTTGTACAAAAACTTTAAACTTTGGATGATTTCATTATCAATTTGATCTTGATACTTTACTATTTGCATGCAAACTTGAAAATGAAATACAAAATTTAACAGAAAGACTTTGTTAATCAGATTCTATGCTAATGGCTTTTTTTCCCTTGCACTTATCACTTGTAGAGCTCACTTCCAGCTTCTTACTTTCCTGTCAACTATGATCTTCAAAGAATTTAAATATCAATCATTATCTTTTGTCTCTTTGAATCCTGTTGTTTTATTGTCTTCTCTCCTCAATAATGTTTCCTCAGTTTTCTACACATTGTATTTTACCCTCAGTAACTCCTTGCATCTTATTGTCTTGTTTGCAATGAAATGATTAAAAAAAATAGATATGCATATATACAGGATGCGATGGATAAATTGTCATCTAAATTATGCAGAAATGAAAATATCACTGACATCTCATTTTAACAGATATATGTATCAAAATTATAGAAAAATATCTTGAAACATTAAATAGTAAATTTATTTAATAAAATTGCCATTGGCTTCAACCACAGCCTCCAGACGACTTCAGAATCTGCTGCAATTCTTCTGGATGAGCTCCTTGTTTAAATAGGTGAATGCTGTCACAATCCTTGCCTTCAGTTCATCTTTCATGCCACAAGGAGTTTTGTTGGTCTATGACCCATATATAACAATCAAGGGGGTTGCAGTCTGGGGAGTTAGGTGGCCAGATGTTAGGGGTGATATGACTTCAGAAATTGTCTGATAGCTATGACTAGGCATGATGTAAAGTCTCTGTTGTCAGACATAGGGTCTTCCAGAAGTCACCCTCTTGACCCAGGACAGCACTACCACCACCAGGCACTTGATGTAGGCCTTGGTGTTAAGTCTGAGGCCCTCACCAACACATTCAGGAGTTTTTTCTTATCAGAATGAGTCTTTTGAGCTGCTGTTGCAATCACCATTAGACTCATCCAACTCTTTCTGAATCTTCTCCACTGCCCACAGATTGACGCTCAAACACTGAAATGTTCATATTGGAACTTCCAGTGCAAATGCCAAGCAGGATAGCATACCGTTTTCAAATTCCTGGCAGAGTGAATTATGTCATGGTGAACTTTTTCTCACAGACTGTGCCCAGCTGATACTACTCAGTTGACAAAATCAAAAACAACATGCATGCATGAAATTAGAAATATAGAATGTTGACACCCTGTATAAATGAGTGTATACATTAAATTGAACTGAAAAGACTATATGCAATGTAGGGATTTTCGATTTTATTTTCACTATGAAATACCTCTGTGAAAACAAAATGAGTTAGATAGCAAGAAAGGAAGACAATACAACTTAGTTTAAATCAAATTTTAGAAAAGAAATAAGATGAAAATTAGAAAACTTACACCTTGACGGATGATTTGAGAAGTAGGATTAATTATCTCATGAAACTTAGTGATTATATTGTTTCTAACTTGAAAGAGAGTCACTAACATTCCAAATCACATTTCAATTGATTCATTTAAGTTTTTTTTTCCTCTCTTCTCTTATGGATTATATGATCCCTAAGAGAATGATAAGTTCTTTATTCCTGAATAAAATTTCTGCTCAGTACTGATCCAACAGTTTTGCTTGCAAAGACATATAACTTAGAAGACTCTTGGCATATTTTCCTGTTAAAAGCACAAGAGGTAAAATTCTTCTATAAGGAGATCTGATATCCCTCTGGTGGAACTCCTGTCTCTAGCTGGTATGTGAATAGTTCTCAAAATTATAAAATCTTTTGCACATGATAGTTTTCCATCTAGGACATTTGATATGTCCAGAGTATTCTGTAGAATACACCGTCTATTCTTGTGACTTGAAATTTTGAGAACATTTAGAATGAAACATTATTTACATTGTTCAGACAGTTGTCCTCATTTTTATTGTCATATTCACAACATTTCAGCCATTTTACACTTCAGCCTTCATCAGGTGAAATAGACAGATTTAGAAGTCAGGGACAACATAATAGAAATTTTCATGTTCTCACAACTGTTAGTAGTAGATGATCAATTATTCAGCACCATATAGGAATTTGGTTAGCATGACAGTTTGGATAACTTCCACTTTGAATCTCTTGTAAGACCTTTTCAGCAAACATGCTTATTTCCTTGGGCAAAAAAAACAACAAATTACTTGCCTTGGTCAGTTTGGTTCTCTTTCTTTGTCTATTTTAGATCCTGTGTATGTATACATACATATATAGTATGTATGTATGTGTGTGTCTAAATGTGTACATTTGCTTTTGGTAATGTTTATAACTATGACAGTCTTTATATTTTTGTATTTCCTTATTTGAAACAAAAACCTAATTCATACAATACTTTTTCTTTTTGTTTTTCAGAAGTTTGTCTGCCAAGGTATTTTGGAATCCACTGTAAGGCAGAATGTCATTGTAAGAAATCTCAGATATGTGACCAAAAGACAGGAGTTTGTCCAGGGCCCTGTGCTCGGAAATATATGGGACCAAATTGTCAACAGAGTAAGTTCCTTCAAAAATATCAATATATGTTTATTCTTTTTTTATATTTGAAAAACTTTGTCAACACAAAAGTGTCCAATATTTTTTTCATAAACTGTTCCATTTGTATAAATTCTTAATACATTTATTTGGTCATCAAAGTATTTTTTCATTTTATGTTTTATATTCTGTTATAAAGAAATTGTTCTGGTTTTCATTTCAAAGAATTTTTCAGTGTTCTGAACTTATGGGAATCAAAGGACAGATATTGTCATGTAGCAAATCTAGTGACTGACTTCCTTATGGCACACTATGTGCATCTGTTCTATATATTCAGCTCTTCCAAACATTGTGATCAGTTTGGCACAAGCCTCTGCCACTATAATTAAATCCTGTGTGATTATCTAAGTGTTTGGTTCTAATAACTAAGTCGCTGCACCTGCATACATGGAAAATAATGGGAAAGTATGTATGTATGTATGTATGTATGTAATATATATAGGGTGTGACAGATAAATTGACACCTAAATTATGCAAAAATGAAAATAACAAGGACATCTCATTTTAACTGATACATTTACCAAAATTAATATCTTGAAATACTAAAGAGCAAATTTATTTAAATAAAATCGATATTGGCTTCCATAATGGCCTCCAGATGACTTTGGAATCTCCTGCTTCTCTTCTGGACACTCTCCTTGTTTAAGTTGGTGAATGCTGCCATAATCCTTGCCTTCAGTTCATCTTTGGTTTTATAAAGAGTTTTGTTGGTTTCTCGCTCAACTGCACCTCACACATAATAATCAAGGGGGTTGCAGTCTGGGGCATTAGGTAGCCAGATGTAAGAGGCGATGTGGTCACAGAAATTTTCTGACAGCCATGACTGGGTTCTCCTGCTTGCATGGCATGGTGCAAAGTCCTTTTGCCATACATAGGTCTTTTTCTTCACCCAGGTCAGCACTACCTCCTCAAGGCACTTGATGTAGGCCTTGGCATTGTTTGAGGTCCTCACCAACAAATTTATGAGTTCTTTTCTTATCAGAGTGAGTTTTTTGAGCTGTCATACCTTTGTAATCATCATTGGCCTCATCCACCTCTTTCTGAATCCTATGCACTATGCTCAGATTGACACCCAGACACTGTGAAATGTTTGTCGTGTAGCTTCCAGTGAAAATGCCAAACAGTACATGTTGTTTCCAAATTTCTGGCAGAGTAAACTGTGTCATGGTGCTTTTTTTTCTCCTAGATGGTGACCAACCAACTCTACTATACTGTGTAGTCAACAAACTCGAAAAAAACCAAGTGCATGTGTGAAATTAAAAATATAAAATGGTGACAATTTATCCACCACACCTTCTGTGTGTGTGTGTGTGTATATATATATATATATATATAACATGCTCACACAAACCTACAAAAGTGTATTTATATATGTATACTCCGTTTAGCCTGATATTTTCTATATCAACATGAAATTTTATTATCAAAGTTTGTGTTCCTAATGAACAGGCAAACAAAACTGCATGACATTTAAGGATTACAAGATCCCAATTGCACCTGATGAAGGTAGGAGATACGTCAGCTAAAATGTTGTAATGAAATTAAAAAAGGATAAGCAAATGCTTCATTTAAGAAATTCAAACGAATATTCTAGAAATGCTGTACAAGTGATATTCTTAGAAATTTAATGCATTGCTTATGATGGTGATGATGATAACAGTTCTGAGTAGTGCAGCTGGTGTCAGCATCCATCAAACAAAAGTAAAGTGCTTTTGGCATCGAGCAAAATTTCAAAGATGATGGCACTTAGAATTCCAGCTGGTGTTGAATTGGACAACAATAAAAGCACATTTTCCAGCATTCAGCTTACTTGAACATGTTGGCTGAAGGTGTTTTCTGTATTCTTTGAGATCAATGGATATGGTAGGTATGTGGGAAGTCTGTCAAATGCCTTGCATCTGTTCTTTTAGGATTAATCAAAACCTGCAATAGTAGAAATTTTGTTACATTCTGAAGAAGAAATCTTCCTATGAGTTATTAAAATCAAGCTATATATACGTATTCAATCAGGTTGGGTTAAATAATTTAGACATATGTGAATTCATTTTGGTTGTGATCCTTTCAAGTTCACTGATTAATTTCTTGGTAACTATATAAAATTGATTAAGAAAAATACCATAATTTTCTTTCAAATAATTTTTATTTTTTCAAGTACTTTCAATCTCATCTGAGACCATCTTCAGTGGGTTAAATTGTCTGTGAATGTGTATATGTATCTTTGTAAATTCAAAACATTTCATCATTTCAAATTATATATAAGGAGGGCAGCAAAGTTCTTAGTCTAATTGCTTCATCCACCGCAAGGAAAGTTGGCTCCCTGTGCTGCGCCAAGAAATTTTTCTCCCTGGAATCAATCCTTCAGATCTACAAATCAACAATTCACGCTTGCATGGAGTATTGCTGCCATATATGGTCTGGAGCTCCTTCTGTTTGCCTCAGGGTTCTTGATAAGCTCCAGAGGCGGATATGAAATATAATTGGCCCTGTTCTGGCAACTTGTCAACAGCTGCTCTCTCACAGATGTGCCATCACCTCTCTCTGTCTTTTTTACAAATACTTTCATGGGAATTGCTTCGAGGAGCTGCATTTGCTGGTTCCCAGACTTCATGAGTTCAAGCACACTACCAGGCTGGCATCCCGCTCTCACCCTTTCACTGTCGAAACTATTAAATGTAGCCATCTCTTCTACTCCAATAGCTTCATATCTCACACCTCTCGCCTGTGGAACTCCCTTCCCTATTACTGTTTCCCTGAGAGCTATAATCTCCAACTATTCAAATGTAATGTCAATCAACATCTCCAGTTGCCTTGATCTATCCACTATCCTTCTCCTCATCCTTTACTCTATCACTCCTATCTGATCTTGCTCCAAATCTTCTGTAACCCCTTGCATCCTAATGGCTTCCCGCCTTGCTTGGGATGAATCGCTTAAAAAAAAAAAAAAAAATCACTTCCCCAAATCTGTCCAAATAATCAAACATCAGATTTTTAAAGGGCAAAAAACTTTTCAGTCCTTTTCTCATAAAGTTGTTCCTAAAGAAATTTTTCATGAAATATTTCAGCTGAATGAAAATACCAGATAATTAAGATAGATAGAATTAAATGAATAGACATGATGGTGGGGTATCAAACGGATCTTGGCAAGACCCACTAATATAACTAAACATCAAGTTTTCTTGGAATGGATTACTTAGTTAAAGAAATTCAGTACTACCTAGATAGACAGAGACAGATGCTCTGAAGAGATAGATAATGCTATACGCAAATATGGGAAGTGTATATGTGACATTTTAGCCTTGCTAGTGTCTTAAATCAACTTGCACAAATGTGGCGATGTTAGCTATGTTTTACATTGGTTGTAACTGCATAATATGTAATGAATGAAGTTTGTGTGTGTCATTTATTTGATGATTTTTGAGGCCTGCTCTACCTAACATGACCATATTCATTAAACATTACATCAGATTTTGTAATGATATTTTCAGGGAAAATAAAATCAATTGACCTCTTATATGGTCATTATGTTTCATCAGTTTGACAGACATAAACAAACTTAGATAGAAATTTATATGAAGTGGGATATGATATAATATGGGTTGGTACGAAGACGGGAAGATAGTAGAGATTAAGAAATTGAATCCAGGAGTTTGTGGTAACCCATTGACAAAACAGTCTTCCCAAGAATATACCAAACTAACTGTAAATATTGTGTACCTATTCTTTGTTTCAATACATTTTGTTAACGTAATTATTCCATGCTTATTTAAGCTTCAACACTTAGATAGAAGTATATGAAGTGGGATATGATAGATGTGAGGAGTTTGTGGTAGTGACAAGAAATGACTAGAATAAACTTAACTGATTTATGAAATCACCTGGTACATCTGAACTAACAAACATAGAGATAACCTCCAAAGTTTTTTTTTATGGATAGATGTAATTGCAAGTTCTATGCTCAGTTTCTTCTCTCATATTTCTTACTTGTAAAACTCTTCCAGCTTTCCAATTAACTTTGATATTTAAAAATTTAAATGCAATGTTGATCATTATCTTCTAATTTCTTAATTCTTGTTTTTTTTATTGTCCTTTCCCTTTAATAGTGTTTTTTTTCTTATATTATCTAACACTCAATAACCCCCTGAATCTTTGTGACTTTATTGCCTTGCTTGTAGTGAAATGAGAAAAAAGAAAAAAAAAACTGATAATTAATTAGCTGAACTGAAACTTCAAACATACATAAATGTCTTTTTCTTAACAAAATCAAATTCATAAAATTCTTCATTCATCTAATATATATATATATCAACCAAGAGAAAATAAGAAGTCTTGCTACTGGAATGATTGTGCCATATTTTCATAAAATCTTGAATTCCTTATTTTTACTTTTTATTAGATGAAGTATTGTCAACCGTTATTAATTTTTGACAAATATTTACTTCCATCTTGAGATGAGATGAATAATTATCAACTGTAAATTTTAATTTTGATTAGTACTGACTTTCATTTAAAAGTATTACTACTACATCTTTTTATGTGCCGTGTTCTTTCAGGACATAGGCGATCATGGCTCTCCACCTCCCTCTATCCCTTGTAACTCTCAATAAGTTTTGTCCTTCTGCCACCTCCCCCAGACCACATTCTGTCATCCACTTGTTTAAGCCCACCAGGTATGACATGCATTGCTTTCCCTTGTCTCTCTTTCCCCCTATTTGACCTGTGAGTATCAGATTCTCCAGGCCATCCTTTCTCATTAGGTGTCCCAGAAACTTCAGCTGCCTCATCCTGATGTTAAGTATAAACCTCCTCCTTGTTTCCATCCTCTCTAAGACCTCATTGTTGCTTACACACTCAGTCCATGATATCCTTAGCATCTTTCTGTAGAACCACATCTCTGTCACCTCAAGTCTCTTCTTCATCTTTGAGGAAATCGTCCAACATTCGCTGCCATAAAGAAGGACAGATATCATGGAACAACTCAGTATTCTTTCCTTTGTTACCAAAGAAATCCTCCTGTCTAGCAATACTCTGCCCAGCTTTTGGAATGCATCCTTGGCCATCCCAATATGTCTACAGACCTCAGTGTCAGACTTACCATCCTCTGTCAAAACACTTCCCAAATATTTAAACTTCCACACCTGCTTGATTTTAATGTCCTTGACCTGCAAATTGCATTTCGGGCTCATCCTTTTACTGATGACAATGCCTTCTGTCTTCTTCTAGTTTATGCTTAGACCCTTCTTCTATTACAACTAATACTAATAATGAAAACCATGATATTGTGATAATTGAGCTGTCTCCCTTTGACCAATTGTATAGTTAGAGAAGAGAAAGATTGAGAACGGTGGCACTAGTAGATAATCTACATAGTAGCAGTATTAGCCAATCAGGATACACCTTGAGGTCAGCTGGTGGCTATGTAGGCTCAACATTGAGAAAACCTTGGAGTTGACGACCTGGACAGGGGAATCTGTGCTGGAGGAAATTGACACATGGTATGGATAGAGATTATTGAATGAAGTGTAAAAATTATTTTATTTGCTTTTCTGCCATTGTTGCAATTTTTATGGATTATCAACCCTTTTGGGTTATTTAAAGCCAAGACTTCTTTTGGATTGTAAGTATTTTTTCCATTTTGTGAGTGACTATTGTATTAATATTTTTTTTTTTTTTTTGAAAGTAACAATTTTTATAAATTTTACTATTTAATCCATAACTAGAGGGGAGAAGATGGATTCATATCTTTCCAAAGGGTATTTGTGAGGAAGTGAAATGTAACAAACTTGACTGGAATTTGAACTGAACTTTCTGTGTTCTTCTGTAATGCTGTCAGTTTCTTTGTAGCCTGGTGATAAAGAGCTGGTTATCGCCCAGTCTCCCCTGAGGCAAAAGAGATGCAAGTTCAGTTCTCACCAAGAGCTGATCTTTTATTCCTCTTCCTTACTGATTACTTACTGTTGTAGAATTAATGTTCTGAGGAAAATTGCAACACAAGAAATAAAGAGGAAAGTAAATACTAATCAAAACAGACTAATAATGTTGAATTAGTTAAGTGCCAAAAGGCATCTTGCAATTAATTAGAAAAGTGAAAATAAGTAGTTATAATTCATTACAGAATGGCAGTTACATAATTAACTGTCCCTACCTGAATACATGCATATGAATTATACGTACGCTTAGTTTAACTCTACACTTCTAATGTCACTGCCTAAATTCTCAAAATTTTAGCTGCTAATTTTTTTTTTTTAAATCTCTTACTTATAATTTTTTTTTTTTTTTCAATAGGAGTTGATAGTTTACATTGCCATATTCACAATGTTTTGGCCATTGTATGCTCCGGCCTTCTTCAGGTTATTGGAATTTTGAACCAAACACTTTATTTTGTCCACTGGGGTAGATTGTTCTAGTTCCAAGTACCATGCCTCTTCCGGATGCCTCAGATATTTTCCTTTAACTCAACTCTCCAAGTCTTTGTTTCACCACTGCTGGTATTGAACTCAGAACTCTTTGGGTCACAAGGGATAAGCCTCTACTTCTATTTAAAAAACTAGAGAGGAGTATAAACAAGGCAATTGGCAAACCTATCTACTCACTGTCTACTCACTGGATCAAACCAACATCTTTATCCACTGGGTCATGTATCTTTGAGGACATCTCTGTATGAATTTCTGGGACTTATAAACCTAATGTCTCAGCCATCATTTTTTACTCATGCTCATATTGCAATTTTTGTTGTTGGCATGTGGAAATAAAACAATCTACACTGGTGGACGAAATAGTGTTTGGTCAGAAATTTCAATCGTCTGAAGAAGGCCAGAGCATACAATGGCCGAAACGTTGTGAATATGGCAATGAAGATGAGAATAGACTGGAGTAGATAGGTTTGATATGACTTCCCACTATCCTGAAGAGCTCTTAACCTTAGTGCCTAGACTCCATGATGTAAGATGATAAACTACATCCAACAGCAAGGCTTCTGATCAAAAGATTTTGAGGAGTGTGGAACTACCTCTTAATTGCTGATATTCCGAGGTTCATTCTGACCCTGTTAGGGTCCAAGCTATGGGAAAAATAGTTAACACCCCCAACTGGGGTCAAAACATGTAAAAATAATTTTTAACACCAGCAATACATTTTTGTAGAAAATTATTACCATCAATAAATTTTCAAAGAAAATTAACAGCAATACATTTTTGGGAAAAATATTACAAGAAATACTTTTTAAAAAAAATATTACCAGCAATAAAAATTTTGTTCACATTAAATAACCCATTGAGGTTGATATGCCGTAAAACAAAACAAACCAAACTTTGACTGCATGAATTTAAGTGTGCCACTAGATTAGTGACTTCGTCTCACCATTTTACCATTAATCTATCTAGATGCAACTGTCAGTTCTATACTAAATGCTTTCTTTTCTTGCATTTCTCACCTGTAGAACTTGCTTCCAATTTCTTGCTTCCCTGTTACCTACAATCTTAAAAAGTTTATAGCAACATCAATCACTATCTAGTGTCTTTCTTAAACCTGTTCTTTTATTGTCTTCATCCTCACTAAAGTTTTCTCATTTTCTTTCAATCCCTGTAACACCTTGCAACCTAGTGACATTACTGTTTTGCTTGGAATGCCAACTAACAAGTGGATGTAATATCTACAAAACTCAGAATAGGGGTAGATAAGTGAATATTTGGTTCCATTTGTTACTATTAATGTTCTTTCTCTCTTCATGTTGACCACAACAATAATATTGTAATATCTACAATGATTTATTGCTGTAAATGCATTATCTTCCAGAAATATGTTTAAATTTTTGAGATATCTATCTATCTATCTAACTATATATATATATATATATATATATATATATATATATATATAATGAAGAGAATTTAGATTTGGGGTAGTTTCTGTTCACTCCTTTTGGAATGCAAGAATCCATGTCTGCCAATAGTTCAGGTCAGGGATTATTCTCTGCTGTCTGGCCCCAGGTAAGGCAGTTGGAGACCTGTGGCCCTTTAAAGCAGTTCTTTTGAGAGAATTCTGTACTAATAAAAGCCTGCAGCATGGAAATTGACTTAATCCCCTTGGCTTACTGAGCTACTGTGGTAGAAATCAGGAGGCCTAAGAAGTGGATTCTGTATGCACAACCTCCATTTTAAAAGATCAGCACACTCAGGAAGAAGACGAGGCTGCAGTGGATGGACACACTATTCTGATTTCCTCATGGTAAGCAAGGAACAAGCCAACAGAAATAAAACAATTCATTGTAAGAGTGTATGTGTCAACTCTTAATGGTGGGCAAGTTGTATGACTACTGAATAGATTAATTTTCACTGAGTGTCAAAAGCTTGTTGTCATTGGCTTGGCTAAGATAAACTTGGTAAATAACTAAGTCGGTATATTCATCTAAAGTAATAAGCAAACAAGTTTTGCAAAGTACTGAGTTTGAACTGTATTCAGTTCCCAACACATGTGGCCTTGTGCCATAATAGGTTTCACCTATATAAATATTGTTAGCAATGCTCATCTTGCAGATAGTAACTACAGTAGTGCATTTAATTATCCCTAGGTACTTGAACTTTTGGCTTTGAGTCAGACTAAGGTAAACCATATATATATCTACACAGTGACTCACCTCAGACCTAAAATATACTGCAAAGAAATTGCTACATAGTGAAATGCAATAGCAGATTTGATTTTGGTATAGGATAGGTGATTTTTCTGATAAAATTTTCAAAATCACTAGGCATCTTGTGATATAGTTGCATTCATACCATTGCACCATCTGTGTTTAAGATTTAGATGGTGATGTTTGCTGTAATAAAGTTCTGTATGGTGAAAGAAGGCATGGTGGAGTAATGGATAGCGGCTCAGATTGAGGAATTGGAGAGCCAAGTTTGAATTCCAATTAAATCCATTACATTCACATATCTGCTAATACCCTTGAGAAAGGTATGAATCCTCTTCTTTTCCTCCCTACCCCAGCTATGGGTAAATAGCAGGACAGACCAGGTTCTATAGCCTTGGATGATAACTGGTCTACCGCAGAAAGAAATGGAATTGCAACCTACTGCAGAAAAAAAAAACTGCTTGGTTAGTCATGTATCGAAAAATACATAATCACATAAGCATGTATCACACATGGCACATAACTGACTGATGGTGAAAGAGTTCAATACAAACAGGTGTCAAGCCACAGAGAGGCATGCATACTCCTGTTGAAGTAAAACCATTAGAGGAAGACTATTGAAGACATTAAGATTAGATGGTAATTTCAAAGAATTGCTCTGTATATTGGATGTAAAACATTAATGGTTTTCCCAGTGTTGGGCCAAATGAACATTCCTACACCTGTAGACCAGCTTCTGGATGGCTACACAGTATAGACACTTGACAAGATTGACATAATGGTTTGTACCTATCAACTAACCTCAGCTAGATATAAATACACAGGCACTCACATACATTAAAGTATTGGCCACCATATGACTATCTCAGTACTGGAAATCAGCTCCTGTTGGGAATAGACTTAAAATATCTGTATATTATTACTTTGTATGATAATATTCAGGTAATCTTATATAAGTACCATAATTATACATTTCTAATTAAATGAAGACATAAACATCAAAACAATTATTAAATTAAAGCAAAATTCAATAAAAACATATCACATTTTCATATTTGCAACAAATTGATCAGCCATAACAATAATTATGTTTAATTAGCAATTATGATAATACATTTAAATTATTAGCAATAATACAAAGGAATACAAAAGTAGGTATACAGCAAATGAAAACAAAACATGCATAAAATGTATTGTACTGATGTGCCTACTGTATACCTACTTTTGTAGCATCCTGTATTTTGAATTATTTATTTACAATTATATATATTAAATGATAAAATGCTGAAATTCTTTTTTTAACTTCTTACACTCCTTTAATATTAAGAAGCCTTTGTGCATGATCAAGTTTTTTGATTTTATTAAGAACACAAAAAGTTATTTTTCATCTTTCATGATTTTATATTCTTACAATCAAAAATTAAAATTAAATCTTAAAGATATTGAAATTATTAAAATGCATTTTAAAACTCTTAAGAAAAAAAAGTTTGTGATCAGTTTTTACTTAATAACAATAGAAAATCAATCCCCAACAATAGAGATTCTAAAAATAGTTTAAAACTTTCTTTAAATATTCAAAAGCCATTATTGTTTTTATACCATTTTATGCAAACAACATTTTTGGGTTATGTACGCAAAAGGTGCATCTAGTTTCTACTGTCTACTAAAATATTGCATGGCAAGTTTGCAATTCTTCTGTAAGGAAATGAAAGTGAAAAAAATGATAGAGAAAAATAAACCTTCTCTTCTACAATCCTTGGTGGTAACTAGACACAACAAATCAATGGAATCAGGTTGATTGATTTGTTTTGATTTTATGGATTATCAACCGTTAGCTGGTTATTTAAAGACAGAAAATATTTTTACATTGTAAGAATTTTTTTTTGAGATAATAATGGTTTAGTGATACAAGTTTTAATAATTAACCCATAGCTGAGGAGAGAAGAGGTAGATTCATAATTTTTCAAGATATTGGAACTTTGCTCTCCAACTGACAATTCCAAGCCATTATCCATTATACAACCCCCACATCCAAGCTTAGAGCACCTGGTATCCTCAAGTGGACATCCATCTATATACTGACCAGGATCAACATTGCTTAACATCGGTGATCATACAATAACAGATGTCTCAACATGATGTGGCCGTAAACCACTAGAATCGGGTTTATCAGGTTGAGTCATGAATAATTTCTGTTCTTCTTTATCAGTTTCCAGCAATAAAGTACAATTACATTTTATTCAGTTATGCATTTACCATTATATGGAATGACTTGTTGCAACTTACCAGACAGCCCTTTGATATCTTTTGTGTAACTTGCCACAGGTTTTGATGACTTTATCAAGGAAAATGCAAGGATTTTACTTTTGCAACAAGTATTAATATACAAGATCAAACATGTTACTGTTTTTCCAAATTTTTAAATTTAAAAATGCTCATAAATATTCATAAACCAATAACATTTTTGCTCTTGTATATAAATACTGGTTACAAAATAAAATCCGTGCATTTGCCTTGATAAAGTTCCTCAGAGGATGAAACATATCAACTAAGACTAAGTTTTCCTTTTGTCTTTCATCATATTGTCCTTTTACAAATATGGTCTATCTGCAATATATATATATATATATATATATATATATATATATATATATATATATATTCCATAAATCAAGCTGGTACTGTTGAGCATTTTTACATAAAACTCTTGAGTCAGTTAATCAGAAAGCCAGTTGAAGTTTTCATGATTTATTGAATATCATAGCTCTGTTGAGCATTTTTGGTAGAAGTTCTGTCAGCCTCAAGAATACATTAAATTTTCAAATCGTTTTGAGTTCTATTATATATAATACTAGCAGTAGAACCCGGCATTGCCCGGGGATGTAACAGTAAGAGATAGATCAAGTATCGACCATCATAAAGACTGAAAAATAAAATTGACAAAGATTATTGTTTAAGGTTGACGGACACGCATGTCTTAATTAGTTTTTTTTTTTTTTTTTTTTTTTTTTTACGAATTGGTCAAGCCCAAATTCAAACAAAAACATTGTTTACAATCGTTATGATCCTATCGATTGGTGAATAGAATTTTATTATAAACAATTGTCTTGTATATGAAATTTTTAAAGCATTCTGAATGTAAATAAAGAAAAAAGTGTGCAAGACAATAAGAAATACTACCTGCCGAAAAAAAAAGTGGATGTTTTTTTTATCGGTTGAAAAAATGTAAGAAATCCGATCCCATATATAAAGGAACACACACACACACACACACACACACACACACACCTGGGTTTTTAACCTATGTCACTCCACATGGAATCGCTAAAACATAGAGCATAGTCTGATGAAAAAGACGCCAAAGTTTATGAAAACAAAATTTTATCGTCAAAATGCTTATTTTTTTATGAAGAGGATAGACTAAATTTTTTTTAATTATTTTTTAAAATTTTTCCATCTTTTAGAATATTCTAAATTTTGATTTAAAAAACCTTGTTTCTCTTTTGTCGCAACAAGGGGTAGTAAATAACATAGATAATTTTAGCGCATTTTTTTTGTATTTACACACATTAATTTGGAAAATCTTGCAAAAAATAAAAATAATTGTCAGATGTTAATGAAACTTTCAGAAACTATTCACAGATGATCGAAATTATTATAAATATTTTTTTTTATTAAAGTCATGGCAGAAATATTTTTTTATATTTATTAACACCCCATAACTAATTTTATGAAAAACTCTAGAAATTCGAGACCTTCGGTTTTAGTGATTACAATAGTTAAAAGCACAAGGCTTTGAAGAATGCAAATCATGTTTTTTTTTTTTTTTTGCCAACGTACCTGAAAATCAGCTGTGAATTGTAACATACAAAACTCAATAAAACAAATATATTATTTAGTTTCAAATGCTTTTATTTGTTTTAATTTGTTTTATGAATATGGACAATATTTTCTGAAGCAAAAATTTTTTCAATGAAAATTGAATTTTTAATACAATTATTTCTTATTTCTTTAATTTTAAAAATTTTTTTAAAAAATGTTTAAATTGAATTTAAAAAAATATTTTAACATTAGTTAAAAGCAACATCAACCTTTCAAAATGTCCGTGTGAGATTGTCATTGTCTAGCGCTTTGAAAATTGTATAATTTGGACCAATCAGATTAGCCATGGTAATTAAGAAATGTAATTTTTGTGTTTATAGTCGGACAGTAATTATCAAGTACGGAAGACCAACCAGAATACAATTTAGTTGCATTATTTGAGTTCAGCATTGTTCTCCGCTGTTAAGCCCTTTACTTTTGCGAAACACATATGGAGAAGTTAATTTGAGTTTTCAATTTCAACTGAGAAGGGTACCTACAAGTAACAGTATCATCTTATGAAATTTAACTACTGCTAAACTTTAATTTATATGATCTTATTTTTATATTAATCTCAGTTATGACATTTTTCCATAAATGAAATATCAAAATTAATAATAAAATGAATGGAAATACAAATAACACAGTAAAATGTAATAAATGTACATAAAATTATAGTATTTTATGTACACATCTGATAAAATTTCATAAGAAAGGTACCTAAATTAATTAGATACCTTTTTCTTATGAAATTTAATCTCACTATTAACAGTCTTATTTTTTAATTTCTTTATATTTTCCATAAAGCATCGTAAACGTAAAAATGAAAGCTAAGTACAAAAAAAAAAAAAAAAAAATAAAAATTAGAGCGCTGAAAGTTTTCCTTAAAAGTAACAAGGTAAATAATTTGTTCACTTAAATAATTTCACTTCCTTCCATCCGTAGAAAGAATTCTCCTCCCGTAAGTTATCTAAACGTCATGAATGTGCCTTTCGTCAAGCGACGCGAAAGGTTATGACCTGCTTTGTTTTATTTTCAAATTACATTTTTTCGGCGCAGAAGATAAGTTAAGCTTGGTTCAAAATATTTTAAATAAACAATATAATATCTGTTTTTATTAAAATCAGTTTTGAAAAATGATAATTGACTTTTAAAAGGATATATGAAAGTAAGATTTTAATCTTTTTATCAAATCAAAAAAATGATTGAAAATGATTATCTGCCCTTTTTTTGACCAAAAAAAACAATATTTTTAACGAAAATTTCAGACGTGCTAGGAACGATTAAAAATGTAAAAAATACCCCAAAATACTTTGATCTTTCCTCTTTAATAATAATATGAACATTAGACGATAAAATTTTGTTTTCGTCAAGTTCGGCATCTTTTTCATCATGCTATGCTCTTTTGTTTACATTTTTGTGGGTGAGTTCTCCCCCTTTCATTCTCACGATGTGTCTTAATCGTGTTTTCAAATTGATTTTATTAAAAAACAAGTGTATTTTTCCCATTTTCGGCAGCGTTAGAACCACCAAAAGGTAATTTTATGTAGTCCTGTGAAGTTTTGTTGAAATCGGCTAAAAAATGTAGGAAATTCTATCCAACATATAAACGTTACAGACACACACACACACAACCTGCGTTTTATAATAAGTAAGATATATATATATATATATATATAATAGAACTCAAAACGATGTATGTATGTATGTATGTATGTGTGTGTGTGTATATATATATATATATATATATATATATATATATATATATATATATATATATTATTCCAGGATCATTTTCCAACTTATTAAAGATGATCTTTGTCCTCTCTAACCTTTTTTCTGTACTGGAGTAAGAAGATGCCTCAGAGGTTCCATGTACGATTTCATTTTCAAGTATTTTTTTCAGTGCTCTTTGAACTGTCATAGTTGAAACTCCTTTCTCACATGCCAAATATCTTATAGATTGAGTAACGATCTTTTCTAATTGATCTCTAACTGTAAATTGAAATGATGACCCCTCTTCCTGTAGTGACCACCTGATCCAGTTTTTATCTCTACTGTTTTTGTTTTTTTTTAACTTCTTCACCATTCTCTTGATGGTTCTTGAATGGACATTGAAGATGAAAATCAGAGTATGAATGGTGGTACCATAACTCAAGGCCTGAATGATCTTTTTCCTCTCACCATTGCTCAATTTGGAAGATGGTAGGGATGACACAAAACAATTTTAACCTGTTCTTGTCTAGCTAAATAATTCAAAGTGTTTTTCAGTGATTCTTATGACAAATTCTGTCAAGATGGTTAAACATCTTATCTGAAAAAAGAAACTCAATTAGTTTCGTGGTTTTTTAGATATTAAGCATTTTGTAAGATGGACAATTATGCTGTAACACAATTTGGACAATTTTGAAGTTACACCAGGTATATATTTCTATGTACCAATTCCCTTCAGAATTTTTGCCAATCATTATTCACTACAATTTTTCGGTCTTTTGTAGCTCTTAATAAATTTTATCTTTTTGTTATCTCTCCTAAACCCTGTTCCACCATTCATTTACTCAAGCTCACTAAGTAGGTTATCTATTATTTTCCTCTGTACCTCTTGCCTTCAATCTGTCCTGTGAGTATCAGATTTTCCAAACTTTCTTTATTTAATATGTGTCCTGGAAATTTCAACTTTTTCTTTCTGATGTTAAATATAATTTTCTCTAAAACTATATTGTTGCTTACATGTTCAGTTCATGGTATTCTTAGCATCTTTCTGTGATTAGTTTTTACTTAATAACAATGGAAAATCAATCCCCAACAATAGAGATTCTAAAAATAATCTAAAACTTTCTTTAAATATTCAAAATCCATTATTGTTTTTATACCATTTTATTAAAACAACATTTTCTATTGCTTCAAGTTTCTTCTTCATCTGTGTAGAGATGGCCCATCATTCACTGACATATAGGACGACTGATATTATGTAATATTAGAATAAATTATAATTATTTGATATATTCAGTTATTCTTCTACTGACAATGTAATGCACAATCTTCACAAGTAGGTGTGAATATATATATATATATATATATATATATATATATATATATATACCCATATACATAAAAATGAAAAAATGAGAGAATATTTCTTAATATTATTAAAAAGTGTGACATGCAAGTCTTTAAATATTTTTACAATTATTATTCTTATGCCCTCTCTGCTTTTATGCAACCTTGACCTTTTCAACTCCCAGCCTCATAACCCTTTAAGAGAGAACACTCATGTACCATTGTCAAAACAAACACAATCAAAACTGGCATCACCAGTGCAATGAAGATATATATATATATATATATATATATATATATATATATATATATACAATACACAAAAAAGTTAGAAACATTTTAACACAATATATAAATATATATATATATATTATATATATATATATATATATATATATATATATATAATGTGTATGTACAGGGTGCATGAAAAATAATTTTACAAGCTTTAGGCGCAGGTTTCTCACACCAAAACAAGGACAAAAGTTCATATAAACACATGTCCGCAAATCCTTTGTTTAGGAGTTATTAAGTTTAAAGAAAGCCATCTTTGTCGCTATATTTATCACAACGTTTTGGCTGTTGTATGCTTCGACCTTCTTTATATGGTGACAAAGATGAGGACAATAGTCCAAATAATGTAAATAATGTACATAATACCTCATCTCGGAAATATAGACATACTTTAAAGAAAGCCTTGAGTCCATTACCATTTGCGTGGCTATATGTAAAAACCACATTTGTCTGCACACAATATGAACATCATGCCATTGTTAAATGTAACACTTCTCAGTTAACTCTCTACTAAACACATTAAACGTTGAAGACAGACTAACCACAAATATACACAAATGACTAATAAAACCTGGTTTACATGGCAACACATTGCCATCTACCATAAGCTTTCTTTAAGCTTAATAACTCAAAAAGGAAGGATTTGTAGACATGTGTTTATATAGAATTTTATGCTTGTTTTGGTGTGAGGAACCCACCCTCAAAGATTGTAAAAGTATTTTTGATACACCCTGTGTGTGTTTAATATCTAAAAAAACACTAAACTTATTCAATTTCTTTTTTCCAGGTTTTCAGATAAGACATTTAGCCATCTCTACAGAATTTATCGTAACAATCATTGAAAAACCGTTTGAGTTATTCAGCTAGAAAGAGAACAGGTTAAGATAGTCAACCCCACTATGTCTTTCCAACTGAGCAATGGTGAAAGGAAAAAGATTATACAAGCCTTCAGTAATGGTACCAACATTCATACTCTGGTTTCAAAGTCCATTCAAAAACCATCAAGAGAATGGGGAATAATTTTAAAAAAAGAGTGAACAGTAGAGATGAAAGCTGGATCAGGAGGTCACAAGAGCAAGAGGGATCATTATTTCATCTTAGAGTTAAATACATTCTTATTGTCCAAAATAGTCCAATAGTGTTATAAAAACCTCAGAATTCCAGTAATATATATTTAATCATTTCTAAGATGCAAAGGTTCAATGCTTAATCTAACAATTGTACAATTTTGTTGTTACACCTTGTGTGTGTATATATATATATATATATATATAATCAATAATGACACTAGGACACAAGTGATTACAAGGAGACAAAGAGAATGAGAAGACTTTAGTTGGAAAAGTACAACAGAGGAACAGAGTTCAGGAATAGGGAAGATGGCGATTGATGTTTCATTTAAATTTTTGAAGAATATAGGTGGCAGGGGAAACAAGAAATCTAAAGGGAATTTCATATGTGAAAAGTAAGAGGAAAGAAACTGTTAGAATAAAAGTGGCAGTTGTATCCAACTAGTTCAAGAATAAAATGGTGAGACATAGTTTCCAATCTCGTAGCATGCTTAAATTTATGCAGTTGAGTCACTAGGGGAAAAAAAAGAACTTCAACAGAACATTTCCCATGAAAATATTTATAGAAAAGATAAATGGAAGCCATGTCATGTTGGTGAGAATGTGACGATAGATCAGGATCAATCACATTAGAGACCCCTTTTGATTTTGTCTAGAATCACAAGAGGTACAGCGCTAGCACCAGACTAGATATGGAAGCAGTATTCAATACATGGTCAAATGTTTTTTATTTATATATATATATATATATATATATATATATCATACTTATTATAAAACCCAGGTTGTGTGTGTGTCTGTTCGTTTATATATTGGATCGGATTTCCTACATTTTTCAACCGATTTCAACAAAATGTAAAATTACCTTGTGGTGGTTCTGACAGCACCAAAAATTGGAAAAACAATTGTTTTTACACAAAATCTATTTGAAAACACAATTAAGAGGCATCACTATCGCGAGAATGAAAGGGGGACAACTCATATCGAGTTATACTTATTATAAAACCCAGGTTGTTTGTGTGTGTGTGTTTGTTTATATATGGGATCGGATTTCCTACATTTTTCAACCGATTTCAACAAAACTTCACTTTTTTTTTGGCAGGTAGTGTTTCTTATTGTCATGCACCCTTTTTTCTTTATTTTTACATTCAGAATGCTTTAAAAATTCCATTTACAAAACAATTGTTTATAATAAAATTCTATTCAATCGGTAGAGACACATAATGATTGAAAACAATGTTTTTGTTTGAGTTTGGGTTTGACCAATTCGTAAAAAAAAAAAAAAAAACTAATTAAGACATGCATATCTGTCAACCTTAAACAATAATCTTTGTCAATTTTATTTTTCAGTCTTTATGATGGTCGATACTTGATCTATCTCTGACTGTTACATCCCCGGGCAACGCTGGGCTCTACTGCTAGTATATATATATATATATATATATATATATATATATATATATACACACACACACATATACAAAATGAAAATGGAAACTTTAAGCAGAACCCATTAAGTGAAGTGACAGAAATCTGTCAAGATATGGAATAGAATATAGGACACTGCACAAAGAAATCAGGAATAAATGCAAGCATGCTAAAAAGGAATGGCTCAATGAAATATGTGCAGAAATCTAAAGAATGAGTATCAGAAATAAAGCAATACACAGAAATATTAAAATCTGAAGTGGAAACAGCTCTAGCCAAATTGAACAGAAACAAACAGCAGGGTCAGATGAAATTGTAATGGAGATGCCTCCATTATAATTTCAATAGCAGTTTTATATGATTTCGGCATGAACAAGATTACTGAAGCAATAAATGTATCTACAACAGTGGTGTGATATAATGAAGACATAAGTAGATCTATTTTCATAGCACAGACTAAGAAGCCAGGTGCAAACGAATGGGAACTCTTGCAAACAATCAGCCTAATGAGCCATATAACAAAACTTATCATCCGAATTCTGATGAATAGTGCACAGGGCAGAATCAGACCAGAAATAGAACGGTGTGGTTTCATTAAAGATACTGGAACAAGCAATATTTATGCTCACAATGATATCAGAAAGAGCAATACAAATGCAAAAAGTACACTACAAAGTCCTATTGGAGCAGCTTGACAACCTGGACATATTTGGGAAGGATACTAGAATAATCAAATACTTATACTGGCAGGAAACTGTGTGCATATGGGTAAAAAAAAATGAGTTCAGCAGATATACAAAAATAGAAAAGTGTGTAAGACAAGAATGTGTCTTCTCACCAAACTTAATCAACCTATACTGTGAACTGATTCAAAGAGAATTAGAAATCCTACCAGGATTCACTATTGGCGGCCACAATCTTAACATAAGATATGCAAATGATACAGTTTTGATAGCAGACATGGAAAGAAAACTTGAATTCTTACAGAAGGTAGTGAAGGAAAATGAGAAGAAAAGGATTAAACATCAATTTCAAGAAGACAGAATGCGTGGTTTTCAGCAAAAGGATGATCCCAAAATGCAAATGACAAATCGGAGATATCAAAATCAAACAAATACAAAAATTTTCATATCTCGTAAGTGTTTTAACAGAGTACCGAAAGGTTGGCACTGAAATCCAAAGGTGCATTGGGATAGCCAAAGATGCATTTCGAAAGCTAAGTAGAGTATTAAGAGACAGAAAAACTTTGTTAGAAACAAAGAAAAGAGTATTGAACTGTGATATCTGTCCTCCTATATGCAGTAAACTTTGAACAATCTCCTCAAAGATGAAGAAAAGACTTGAAGCAACAAAAATGTACTTCTACAAGAAAGATGTTGAGGATACCATGGAACAAACATGTGAGTAATGACAAGGTTTTGAAGAGAATGGATACAAAAAGGAAACTTATATTTAACTTTAGGAAGAGATAGCTGAAATATCTAGGACACTTAATGAGAAAAGAGGGCTTGTAAAATCTGATACTCACAGGGTAGATTGAAGGCAAGAGGGACAGAGGAAAACAGTGGATAACATACTTACTGAGCTTGAGTGGAACAGGGTTTAGAAGAAATAATAAAAAGACAATATTTATTGAGAGCTATGAAGGACAGGAAATTGTGGAGAGCCATGATCACTTACACTCTGAAGAGAAACAATGCATAAGGGAGAAGTGAACAAGGCCTGTATTGTCAAGCTCTCGGTCATGATGTTTTGTGACTTTGTATTCACACAACCACCGACAGCTTCCAATTTGAACACTTGTCTGTAAACTTTTCCGAACTGAGAACATAGAAAAAATATTGTACTTTTTATGATTTATTCATTAACATAAACAAAATATTTTATTATAATTTGTAATAAAAAGATATTTAAAATTCTTGAAAAATATTTCTTTATTTTTCTGCGTATTATATGTTAACATTTAATGAGATATCTGAGTTTGACATTTCCTTAGAATATATTCTTTACAAGGTCAAATTTTGAACAGGTATTCTCTTTCATCATCTTCCAACTAGTCTAGCTCTGATCATTTTTGTTTTTAATACTGTTTATTGCAAAAAAGCTTGCTTTTTTATATTATTTTATACATTAGTATGTTTATTATCACAATGGTATACTCATATAATCAATTCAAAGAGGTTTTAATTTTGATACATAATTATTGTGCTTTGGACTTCTTTCAAAAATAATTTAATTAAGGAACCTTAAATCTTTTTGTGGCACACCTATGATCATCTCACAGCATCAGCTGAAAATCACTGGTCTAATCCACTAAGATAGATTAAAACTCAATATTTGAACTTCTGTTTAATCTAGACACAACAAATAAAAATTTTGGTGCTGAAAGGGAATATGCAGCTACTTCTACCATCAAACAGATCTTTTAGCTTTGTGTCACTGTTAAAGAGCATCTCTAATGTTGTTGCTTTAAATCTCAAAAAACAAATGCATGAAAGCAAACCTATTAGTTGCAAATGATTTTTACATGGCAATGGATTAAACTTTGTGAACTTTGCTTTAAACATACAGTAAAAGAAATTGCTAAAAATTGACAGTAAATGGACTTTGAGAAAATGTGCCCTTGCAATTTGAAGAAAATTAAAAAGATTTGTATGATTGGAATTTATGGCGAGAAAGTAATTTCTCCCTTGATGTAAACTCGGAATCTTATCGAAGAAACACAATTGTTGGGTTTATGGCATATGTAGCCTCCATTCAATTTCAGTTATTTTTTCTTTTCTGCTCAAAGACTAAGAAAAATCATATAACTTTTAATCTCAGTTTATTTAAAATGATATTCAATTATTGAAATGTTGGGAGAAAGAAATTGATAAGTTGTGATATGTATTTTCTTGTTTTTGCAACATTTGTAGGAAAAAAAAAAGAAGAGAAACTGTAATCTTTCAGCATATAACAAAGCAAAGAAGTGAACACTTCTTTCTAAAACAGCTAATTCACAGAAACTTGAGTTGAATCAGTTTGAATTCAAATATCTTCAGCATTATAATCTGATATGGCAGTTTTATAAATCTGCCAAAATATGTTTCTGTGATGACTCATCTTTACAAGTTTTCAATCAAACAATTGTTACTTTAAAATCAATCTAGTATCAAAAAGCTATTTTTTCTTGAGTGTAGTCAACCTTTCATTGAAAGATGTAAATGCACCTTCTCTATATATCTATAGGTTAATGATGAAGAAATGTATTTATTTTGTGAAAGGTCATGGCATATTACTGCTGGTTGATCAACCCTGTTCATATTTTTACAGTACCTTAGGAGTGATTGTCAAATTATATTCTAGCCATATAACCAGTTCTCAAGGTCAGAATTGCCAGACTGGGTTACTTTTGAAAAACCAGCACAACTAAATTTCATTTCTTTAAAAGCAGGACCAAAATAGTGGAATTTTAAATTTATTTGCCTTTTTTATTTTTTTTAATTGAAATCACCCCAAACATGGCAGTAAAGCCACTAAGGCACAAGGGGTTACTGGGTGTGAAAGAATTATAAAAAAGAAACATTTTCAAGAAGAGAGAATAAAAGAAGAGTAATCAGGAAGACAGTAGATAACTATTGATATTGTATTTAAACTTTTGAAAATCAAACTTGACTAGAAAGCAAAATGCCATCTGACATTGAATCTCAAAAGCTTAAAAAATACACCACTGGTGTTTTGGGGACAGTTTTGGTAATGATTTGATTGATTTGTCTTTTATGACTTATCAACCCTTTGCAGGTTATTTAGAGCCAGAAAATATTTTTAGATTGTAAGAATTTTGGGGGGATAATAATAATTTTCTTATATAAATCCTACTAATAAGAAGGGAGGATCAAGGATTGTATTTATACTTTTTGCAAGGATATTTGTGCAAAAGTGAATACAACAAACCCAACAGGTATTTAACTCAGATTTCCTATATTCAAATCTGAGCCATTATCCATTAAACCATGCATACATCCAAGTTTACAACACCTGGTATTCCCAAGTACTCACCCATCTAGGTACTAAGCGCAACGTTGCTTAACTTTGGTGATTGTATGAGAACTGGTGTCTCAATGTGATATGATCGTAAGACCAGTAATGAAAAGAAACTTAAAAAATCCACTATATATTTGTTAAGAGAAATAGCTTTGGACATGACTTGAACATGCATCACATCCTTCAAGATGTTGCTTTTCTGAGACACTGCCTTAGACCATGATCAGTGGGGGATTCTCTTAAGCATCTGATTCTTTCAATATAATATTTTGTTTTGAATTCTTGCAATTTAATTTAAAGTCTAAGAAATAGTTCAGCATAGAAATATAATAAAAAGCAGCAAAAATACCAAGAAAAGTAAAAATAATATATATATATATATATATATATATATATATATATATAATTTTATATCAATTCTCACAAACACTCTGTCTGTAAACAGTGTGATTGTTTGATGGGGCTTGCTATCATTACTCCCTAGTACTCCACTGACCTTTTTTTTTTCTTCTTCCCTTCTCTATCCTCTCATCAATTATTTGCTAATTAGATTTATTGTATTTTAGTCTTTTTCTTCTGATTAAAAACTTTGAAGAGCAAGAGTGAAACCGGTTAGTTTTCCTGTTTCATTTTTTTTATTTTTACCATCAATTTTTTAATTATGCCAAATAATATTCAGCTTAACATTTTTACAGCAATACTCAAGTTCTGTATCACTAAAAATGTTTTTATATATATATATATATATCATCTTAAAAGGATGATTAGAGTATTATAGTCTGTCATTTTTTTATCAGCTAAAATGCCTACTCATAGATTAAAATTCAAACATTATTTTAGTGAGATAGAGCAAACTTTATATATATATATATAGGATAACATCATTAAATCTACATATAATTGTAAAAGAATGCTTTTGTGGAAGAATATCTGTTCTACCTATTCACACTTAGCCCAATCAGAAAAAAAACTTTTGGGTTCACAACTTTTATTAAACTAAAGCTACTTTGCAAAATATATTTCAAAGGCATATTTTTTTTTTAATGTAGGCTTACAGCTTTAACAATAATAATTACAATTTAAAAATATCAAAAAAATATTTAATTTAATGCCCTGAAATTCTTTCAAATAAGTATCACCTAATGGCTACTTCATTAATTTGAAATTTTCCTCTCATTTAAGTGGAAGATGTGAACAGAAAAATTGATAGCATGTGTCACATAAGAAAGCATTTTAAAAATTCTAGGAGCAAATTTAAACCATATTTTAAAAATGTAATTAAAATTTTAATACTTTCAGGGCATTTAATTTGCTGAGCATTTTAGGGAAATTTAAATCCATTCATTCTTTTGTATTTTTAAAATACTATCCTGTTATAATTCTGCATGTTCCTTAATTAGTTGGTTAACACATACGTTATGCCCTACCACCTACTGTGGGAAAAAAATCTGCCTAGTCAGTCATGTATAGAAAGATACATGATCGCCTAAGCATGTATCACACATGGCATATAACTGACTGACTGCACTACCAATGCCTCATAATGATCTTTTCTATTTTGATGATGACAAAAAACGGTAAAAGACATTATAAATGCTGTTTAGTTTCATTGAGAAATAGAAAGAAAGAGGTGATAGAAGAAGTGACAACACTCTCATAAATTTAATGTCTGCTTCCGTGAAATAGAGAAACTTCTCAATTTCAAATCTTTTTATTTGTACCATCTTACTTAAATATTAACCACATTTATGATTACTATTGTAATATTTTTTTAAGCACAAATATTTACTGTTGTGGAGTAAAAATAGTGCACTACTGGTGAGTATATGAACTAGTCCATAAACATAAATAAAGAGCTCCAGGTCAAATGTAAGAGGAAAAGAAGCTGTTTGGAGTCCGTCTTCAAACTAAGTAATACTGATATCATGGCAAGTTACCAAAGCATTACTTATAAGTGCTACGAAGCATGTTATAACATTTACCAAGGCAATTGGAGAATTTCCATGGGTATTTTGTGCTTGTGGAAATTGCAAGGATTATATTCAATCAGTAACTTAAGGATTAAGATTCAAGAAGAATTTCAAATTGGAAAACCATGAAATTTTCATGAGTACTTCTACTCAATAATAAAATTTAAATATAATAAATTTGAAATAATAAATAATACCTCTGTTCCTTTTGTTTGTTATATTCCCTACCTCAAAATATATTTTGTAATGTAGTTTTTGTTGAGTAAAAGTTTTAAACACCAATGTTTTATTTGAGCCAATCATGAATAAGACCAACGGTAGTTGGTGAGCTCCTCATGTGTGGTAATCCTGTCTATGGTGAAAAGCTACTGAATAGGCAAACAAATACATTTCATATTTTGCATGTGTATTTTGTGTCTAGTATGTTTTTTAGGAGCCAGCCTTGGAGAGAATGAAATTGACAATCTGAGTTCAAATTCCAATGGGGAGAGTTTATTTCACACCCTTAAAAAAAAAAAAAATGCAACCATTTCTTCATCACACATTCTTCAACATCACAATCTATGGGATAAATAGCAAAAAAACAAAATTTTTTTTCTCGAGTGTTGATGAGCAACCAGTCTAAAGAAAGATAACTCTTAATTCAAAACTCGAGAAAAGGCAACAGAAAACTGCTCTATAGATTTTCCTGAGAACTGTCATAGAAATATAGTTTATATATCCAAAAGAAAACTTCCATGATTGCTGATGTTCTAATGGGACATGATAACAAAGGGAATGAAGTATGTTTGTTATAATTTGGAATCCAATTCGGACTAAATTGATTGCTTTGATCGATTTATTTCTTGTGACACCAACATAGGTTTATTAGCATTAATTCTTTCTGCTTAATAACACAATCTGTTGGTTTAAGCTGTGCCAAAAGGTCATCTTCATTGGCTAAAAAAAAAAAAAAAAAAAGGAACTCAGTGTCTAATAAGATGAACATGTTAACAGCAGGTGCCTATTTTCTGCCTTCTCTAATCAAGCTCGGAGCCAGGCAGACAAACATCTGCTTGTTCAAATACAGCCCACAAATTCCAAATATGAGAAGAAAAATTTGAAGAATGTACAGTGCACTGAACCAAGAATCAGTTGTCTTTTTTAATGGTATTTTTTTTAAAAATTCAGAAAAATATTCTGCAACACTTTCTTTTTAATTTTTTTTTTCTTTTTACTCATTTCACCGAAAGCAAGACAATTAAGTCACTAAGAAGAAAGGGATTACTGAGTGTTAGAGAATATGAGAAAAAGGAAACATTATTAAGGAGAGAGATAAATTTTTAAAAAAAAACAAAAACTGACAGGAATTAAGACAGAAGATAATGATCTACATTGCATTTAAATTTTTGAACTTCAAAGTGGAAGAGAGTTCTACAGGTGAGAAGTGTGAGAGAAGAAACTGTTAGCATATAAATTATAATTACATCTTTTTCAACTGTAATATAATAACAGCTTTCTGCCAATCTAATACTGCACTTAAATTCATAAAGTTTAAGTACCAAAGAGGAGAGCACATCAGAACAGTTACCATGAAAATATTTATAGAAAATGGAATATACCAGTCACTTATCAGCCATCACCATAACAGAATCTGTTATGGTGGTGGCTAATAAGTGACTGGTGCCAGGTCAGGACAAATAATATTGCAGATTCTTCTTTCTATTTTATAAAAAAATATTATATAAATTTCAAAGGAACACTTTATTCAATCTATAGGAGGATATAGGGCATATTTTTTTTCATTTTTCCAATTCGTTCTTGTAATTAAATGTTGCTTGTATGTTACCCTGAACCAGAGTATATGACTTTTCTTTCACTATTTGACCCAGGTTTTAACTATGTCCTTTTACCTTTCTGATAACTATTATGGAGATTGTTAATCCTAATCCTCTCAAGGAATGAACTCTTCATCCTTAGCTAACAAATACTGTTGATTTACCCTGTCCCACCTATTTATTAAAAGCCTACCATTTTCCATAAGTGCTTTTAACAATTTATTCAGAGAAGAAAACATTAATTTGCTTTTGAAGTCTATGCTTGACAGTTTCACAGGTTAAACAAAAGGGATTGAACACAAAATGTTAGGTTCACTTAACTAACACTTTTATCCATTAAGTTATTTTAAGACAATTTGGTAATGGAAACCTGGGGCCTTAAAACTAATGTTGCTTGTCTGCCTCTACAATTGAACTGAAGTAGATGAACTCTTGCAACACCTGTAATGGGGCCTTAAAACTAATGTTGCTTGTCTGCCTCTACAATTGAACTGAAGTAGATGAACTCTTGCAACACCTGTAATGTAATTAGATGGGAGAATTTTCAAGTTTAAAACTTCTTTCTTTTCTTAATTAAAGGCTCCCATATGGCATTCATTTCTATGCTTAGCCAACAAAGGAAAATTATTAGATTATACTAGTATGAATAGATCAGTATGTAATAAAATATTCATGACTTGGACACATATTTACAAAGTTCAGCTTAGTCTAGCTTGAACCTATGAAAGAATAGGCTGTATGACAAACTTAGTAGCGACTGTCCTGTGGTAGTTACCCTTGAAAGTTACTAGTGTCTTTCACTCAATAAGAAAGACTTTTAGATCTTTATGAGTCACAAATCAAGAAAAGAATTTCATGTTGAGCAGTTAAAAATAAACAGTCTCTTTATGCATTTTCTTTTTTGTTATCTTAAATGTAATGTTTGAAACTGTAGTAAGAAAGGTTTTACAAAAAGACCATATTTTCATCTAAACGAGACTGGGTCATTTGATTCAATTTCAGAGTATTGGTAATTTCTTATAATAATTAGAAGTCTTTGTGATCTTGTTAGCAGTACAGACTTTTATCATGGCAATAAAAAATGGACATAATTAAAAAGTTATGTACAGAGAAATCACAACTGCTGTAGTGGTGAAAAACACAGTCAGGAAAAAAAAATGGAACAAGTTATCCAGTTTCATGCCTCTTTCACCAGAGCTGTTGAGATTACCACACACATCACTTAATAAAGAAAAAGGAACAGAAAAATATACACCTGTCTAAATAATATATTGAGGCAATTATACTTTTTCAGAAGGAGATCATATTTAATTTAGTCAGTCACTCCTCTTTACACAGAGATGGTTGTTTTGTTTTAATAGCGATTGTTATAAGGACTTTCAGATGGTACTTAAAATGCAATCTACAGAGGATGGAAAAATGAACATACTGAAAGATGCTATAAAGCATCAATCAATTACAAATGAAAAATAGAGTACTGGACTGCTATTTGATATGTAATCTCCTCTATGACAATGAATTCTGGACCATCTTCTCACAGAAAGAAGAAACTTAAAGCAACAGAAACATGTTTCTAATAACGAATGAGAAGACCATATACAGAACATTCGAGTAATAGGGAAGTTTTAAGGAAAATAGGGACAAACAAGGAACTGTTAAAATCAGAAAATGTGAGTTAAGATTTTTGGAACACTAATGAGGAAAAACAGTCTGGCAAATTTAACACTCACAGGTCATGTTGAAGACAAGAGAAGCAGGGGGAAAACAGCAACTGATTTAACAAGTTTGGGTGAATAGATGACAGAGTAGGGACCAAGAGGGATAACAAAGGATTAAATGCAACTCAAACAAAATACAGGAAGTTGTGGAGAGCCATGATCACTCACATCCTGAAAGGACATGGTGGATAAAGGAATATATGGATTGATGATTATTTGCAGGATAGCTAAATATCCTTTTATTACTTTCAACAAGCTAATATTGTTTTATAATAATAAATGTTTTGTTTTTTTTTTTAATTTGTATTATTCTGCTATTGACAGTCCCCGTCTTGTATGTACCTATGGATATGAATTTAATTCTTTCAATATACTTATGATGTATTTTTTCTGAATATAAAGAAAGCTACTTTTTTTTTCTTTTCAGAGAGACTAAGATCTCGAACAGCGAAATCAAATGACCCGAAAGCTAAAAATAAGCTTACCATTGATCTGAATAGCAAGAATAATGATCCTTCATTATGTATGATAACTCAACGAATGAAGGACCCACTATGGAAAACTTGGATGGGAGATGTTGTTGCAATAAAGAGGATTGTCATCTACACTCTCTCAACAGACACCAGTAAGGAAGCAAACTTTCTTGGTTTTTGTTTTTTTTTTAAGTTTTTTATTTGTAAAAATTTCCTACCTGTCTTAGTGACTAAAGTCAAAATCATAGTCAACAACTCCACTCTGAAGTAAACTGCAAACTACTTATTTCAGTTATCCTTCTTCTAGACTAGTTACCAACTATGACTAGAGAGCCCAGTCTCTCTTACATTTAATTCCAAATCTGGAGAGAGACGAGATGGATTCATACTTTTCCAAGATTATTTGGAAAAAGTTGAGGTTACTTTACTAGAGTTTGCACCTGGCTTGCTGATTTCTCATTTCAAGGCCACTATCATGCTTCATACACATCCAAACACTGTGTGAAAATTACAGCCCGATTTAAAAATTCAAGCATTGCGTTTTATAATCAGAACAGATTAGGACTTTTTTATTTGTGCAGAATTTAATGAATGAAAGATTAATTTGGCTTGCAAAAGAGATGGTTGATTTTTTGCACAGAACACCAGATGTTGCTGTTACAATCCCAGATATATTGTCAAAATCTTAAAGGTTGATTTTTCGAGGATTTATAAAACTGGCATCATCCTATTCTCATTCCTCTCCTCTATTTGGCCTAGTGTTGCACTAAAATAAGCCTCAATTAATAAAGCTTCTTTTAAAAATAAAATCATTCCTTCATAGCATATACGCAATTATGTATCCTGGATATGACGATAAACTACATCCGTGTCCTGGGTAAGACAATAAACTACGTCTAGCAGCAAGGTCTCTGATCAGGTTTTGAGGAGCGTGGAATCACCTCTTAGTTGCTGGTATTTCCAGGTTTGCCCTGACCTGGGGTGGTAGCACCTGTTAGGGTCCCAGATATAGGCAAATAGTTAACCCCAAATCTGTGGTCAAAACACCATGAAAGTGTAAAAATAGGTTTTAATACCAGAAATACTTTAAAAAATTATTACCAGCAATACTGTTTTTAAAAAAAAATATTACTAGCAATACATTTTTTTTTTTTTAAATATTACCCGAAATAGATTTTTGACAAAACAAAATATTACCAGCAATAAAAATTTTATCGGCATTATGCCATAAAACAAACCAAACCAAATCATATACACAATCATGATTCCCCACAAATTTTCTTTTATATCTGTAAGTTGTCAACTGCAATGATAGCTCTTAGTGAAGTTGTAGGGTGGTTTCTGCATTGATTTGTTTATGATTTTCAATTTAGACTTAACCTTCTCCTAGTTCATTAGCTATTTCAAATTTCAGTCTAACCAACTCTTTTATCCATAAACTGGAGAAAAAAGATATGTCTATGCCTTTCCCAATGCATTAGTTCAAAGTGAATATAGGTATGTGGTCAAGTGATTAGAACATTCGCATTCTGACCATGAGACCCGGGTTTGAAACTCCACATAGTTGATTTGTCAGGAAGGAGACTTCCTGATGTTATCAGACTGGAGGGGTCGATCCCAGCATCTAGTACATTTGGAAAGTGCCTGAAAATCATACCACAGGTTGACCCAAGCTTTGTCTTGGGGGCCATTGATAGCTGTGCTAGCACAAAGTCACAAGTCATCATGGCTGGGGGCTTGAGTGTGCAGGCCTTGTTCAAATTGTTGATCAGGCTAGATAACATGCTCTTTCCCAGAAACTGTAACTAAGGTTTGCTCAGCATAGTTGCAGTATAAACAACAGATGGGCTCTGTGGGTGTTGAATAAACACAAATGCCTGAGAAAGCATCTGCAATATTGATTGGCTAGCTGCCCTAGTAGATGGCTATTCTCGAATCCAAATGACCAGCTATACATATATAGTTCAAAGTGTACACAACTGTGACTGAAATTTAAAATAATGGTCTCAAAGACAAACATGTGTACTAGTACCCAATGGTTATACAGTGAATTAAATATGCATCAAGCTTCAGATAAGTTGGCCAAGACTAACAAAGTCTAGTGAACCCAGATTAGGTCTGAATCTACTGCAATATCATCATGGGTATGATGATAAATTACATCCACATCAGAGGTAAGATGATAAACTACATCTGCGTCATGGGCAAGGCGATAAACTAAATCTGCATCATGGATAAGATGATAAACCACATCCAACAGCAAGGCCTCTGATCAGGAGGTTTTGAGGAGCGTGGAAGCACCTCTTAATTGCTGATGTTCCTAGGTTCACCCTGACCCAGGGTGGTAGCACCTGTTAGGGTCCCAGCTATGGGAAAATAGTTAACCCCCAAACAGGGGTCAAAGAACTGTGAAAGTGTAAAAATAGGTTTTAATACCAGAAAATTTTTTTGTAAAAAATTATTACCAGCAATACATTTTTGGGGAAAAAAAAAATTACCAGCAATATAGTTTTGGAAAGGAATTATTATTACCAGATATAAAAATTCTGTCAGCATTAAATAACCTATTGAGGTTGATATGCTGTAAAATGAACCAAACCAAACCTGCTGCAATATCGAAGAATAGGGGGGGTATTAACTTGGGGAATCACTATTCAACACAATATGGTATGTTGTTTATAAGGTAAGCATTTCATTTTTTTTTTGTATTGTTTTTAGATTAACCTTAAATATTGATTTTCTTCTTTTTACAGAAAACTTTTCACCTTTCAAGGTGTACATTGGTAACCATACAAATGTTGCAAATTCTATGCTTGTACATCACCATCAAAAGCAAATTGACCCCAGTGGCAAGGTGGAAATTAACTTCCAGCAGAAAAACTATGGAAAAAATGTGTTCATTATTCTACCAGGAAGTAAACGAAAATTAACCTTGTGTGAAGTTGAAATTGGGGAAGGTAAGTAATTATTTACCTATGTTGCATCACTTTTTAAAAGCACATGGCAATTAAAGGTTCTAATAATAAACTTGATAAATCATTGAATGAAGTCATCAGAATGGTATTAAAAACTAATCACCTGATCTAGTACAATGCTTCTTGATATTTACTAAGCTTAGTCTGGCACAAGGCCAAAATTATAAGGATGAAACTTACTACTATGCTTAGCTTAGCTAATTTGCTCAATGGTGAGGCATTTTTTTATACATATATAATGCACAAAGTTGTAAGGTTGTTGGTTGGTTGTTGTTTATTGCTATATTAATCTCTATTGGTTATTTGATGCTGAAATCTAAATATTTTTTATAATTTTTTTTTTTTTTTTGAGATAGTAATGGTTTTAGCGATACAAGTCTTACTAATTAACCCATAGCTGGGGAATAAGAGGTGGATTCATATTTGTGTGTAAGTGAATATAACAATGGAAAATCAATCCCCAACAATAAAGACTCTAAAAATAGTCTAAAAACCTTTAAATATTAGAAAGCAATTTTTGTTTTTGTGCCATTTTATGCAAATAATATTTTTAAGTTATGTACTCAAAAGATGCGTCTGGTCTCTACTAAAATATTTGCATGACAAGTTGGTAATTCATCTGTAAGGAATTGGAAGTGAAAACAAGGGACTGGAAAAATAAACCCTCACTTTGGATGAAATAAAAACTTCTGTTCTACTTCCTTGGTGGTAACCAATCAAAAACAAAACAATGGAATCAGGTTGATAGATTGTTTTGATTTTTATGGCTTATCAACCATTTACTGATTATTTCAAGCCAGAAAATATTTTTAGATTGTAAGATTTTTTTTTATTTTATTTTTTTGTTTTTGTTTTAGATAATAATTGTTTTAGTGTTACAAGTTTTACTAATTAATCCATAGCTTGGAGTAGAAGAGGTTGATTCATACCTTTTCCAAGGGTATTTGCATGTAAGGGAATATAATGAACGCAACAAGAATTGGGACTCAGCTCTCCAATTAACGATTCCCAGCCATTATCTCTTACACCATCCACATGTCCGAGCTTATAGAACCTGGTATTCCCAAGTGGTCACCAACTTAGGTACTAACTAGGCTTGACATTGCTTAACTTTGGTGTTTGCATATGAAAACAGTGTTTAAACATGATGTGACTGTAAGCCTAAGGTTGTAAGAGTGGGATATCCAGCAAAAACCAAACACCTGTTGTAATAAATCTCTATATTATGGCATTCTTTAATATTTATTACAATGTATTTAGTCTGGCATAATACCAAAATATAGGGCACCTAGTGCGGTTCAAACTCATTACATTAGTAATGCTTTGCTCATCATTGATTTATGCTGATTTTCTAAGCATAGCTGAGATGTCGCACAAGGCAAAAAGTATTCAGTCATAATTAATCTCACAAGACAAGCTTGTTAACTATTACACCATATCAACATGCCCCAAAAAGATTTTCTGAGTGTAGTTTAGATGGCTGAAAGTGTGAAGCACCTAGTGAGGATTAAACTGACTCTTTGATCCTAATTAATCTAGCAAGACAAGTTTTCTAACTATTATACCACATCAAAGTACCCCATCTAGTTTGGTTTATGGTTAAGCATTCTTTGATATTTGCTTTAATGTCTGGTACAAGGTTACAAGTGTGGAGCACCAATTGTGGCTCAAAAACACTATAGAAGTAATGGTCTTATAAGTGAGACATACTTTCATATTTACCAAGATCTCTCTAGTCTGCCACAAAACTACTAATATAGGCTACCTTCTACAATTGTAAATATCTGCTATTTTGCATCAGAGTACTGTGTTTCTTGATATTTACTAAAAAGCTACAATCATTAACTTTTAGCACTCTGCATTATTAATATTATTTCCCTTTCCTCTCAATTGCAGTATCCTTATTGTTGTTTTCTGTTGCCATAGCAGGATATGATAACACAACTTTAAATTCAAACACACTAGTTTTCAGGGATCAGTCACTTTTAGTGACAAGATTAACTTTTTGTGCAGCAAATGAAGTCACACACAGTGATAAAGATTAATAAAAATATACAAAATATCTGAAATAACTATCCTGTTCTCCTGTATACATAATGCTAATTTTCGTTCACCAACACCTAATAGGTCCAAGGTTACTTTTTTTTTTTTTTTTTACATTATTTACTGTTAGACTAATATCCTCATCTTTGTGTTATAAATGTGACCTTCAGCCTTCTTCAGGTGATTATCTGTCTGGGTAACATTCAGAAACTTTCAAATTGAACCCTCTATTACAAAAAATTTCTGAAAAAAAGAGATTATTGTGGCAAAAGGAAGGCAAAACCAAAGTGATAGCAGGGGGAGTCAAGTTTGACAGCAAGGCTGCAGCAGGCAAGTAGAACATTTAGGTTCAAGTCGCCAAATCTAGCTTAACTTCCATCCTGAATGATGAACTACATATGACAGCAAAACCTCTGATCAGGAGGTTTTGAGAAGCATGGAACCACCTCTTAATTGCTATTGTTCACAGGTTCACCCTGACCAGGGTTGGTAGCACCAGTTAGTGTCCCAGCTATTGACAAATAGTTAACCCCCTCCCCCCCAAAAAAAACTGTGGTCAAACCACTATAAAAGTATAAAAAATTTGCAGTAAAAATATAAGCAATACATTTTCGTAATTAAAAACAAATACCAGCAATACATTTCTGTAAGGAAAAAAATATTACCCACAATACATTTTTTGTTAAATTAATTTTCCTAAGAAAATTAAATTTCGGTAATAAATGACCCATAAGGAGTTGATATGACACTAAACAAACAAAAAACAAAAAATAGCTTAAAATAAATAAGGATACCCTCTCATCCCAGAAATTCACAGATGTTATTTTTTAATTAAATCTTTTGTTTTTCCCAATTTTATAAGTTAAAATCAGGGTGCATTCTTGAGGCTGAATTATTCTAAACACTAGGAATTAGCAGTATATACAGCACAATTACAAAAGAAATAGTTTCACAATTTATTAAACCAAAATTTTTAAGATTTTGATACACGATACAGTAGAAAAACTTTTAAAGTTGATTGCAGAATCTTAGAAATGCTCCGTTTTCACATTTAGTCATATGCCATGTATATACGAATATACTTTTTTAACCTTTACACAAATATCTTGTTGTTTCAAATTCTTTATACCAATCATAAATGGAATGTTTATTGACAGTGATTTATCCAAATGTATTTTAAAATGCCGTTGCACAACAGTAACAGAATTCAATCACCCAAACCACTTTTCAACAGCATCTACAGGAATGTTGCATCAATGCTAGCCAAATGCCCAATGACAATAGACAGCTGGTAATGCCAAAAATCTTACTGGCTCACTGCCTAACATACAACATTTATATAACTTCAAGGTTTTATATATAAAACTGCATCATATATTTCTTTGTGTTTATATGAAGCTGCTAAAAATTGCCTAATGATAGCATTTACAACCTTGGAAAGAATCATCATTTTCATAGTTTTTATTTTAATAATTTCGCACACACCCAGCAAGGCAATAATGACACAAGGAGTTATGAATGTTAGAGAATATAGGAAAAACTACTATTAAGGGGAGAGGACAATAAAAGAACAGGAATTAAGAAGACAGAAGTTAATGATTGGCATTGTGTTTAAATTTTTAAAATTCAAAGCTGACTGAGAAGTGGGATTTAGAGTTGTCTACTGGACATTAATCTTTGGACTAAAAAAGGGAAAAAGACCAGTTTTCTTCAAAAGGTGCAGCCCAAAGGCTCTAAGAATTTGGCAATTGAAAAAGTTGTACTTTCATTAAAATAGTTTTCACTACGTCTTGCAAAGCAGTACTTAAAGAGATAATCAGAGCAAGACCTGAAGTTGCATCTCACAATTGTTGCAAAAGTCTGTATGGCATTAAATTGAAACATGATGTTCAAATTTCACAAAGTTTGAGTAGCACTTTACATATTTCAGTTTACTGAAGTTGAGAAGAAAAAAAAGAAAATGTAAACATTTTATAAAACATACATAATACAAACTGTTTCTAATTTTAACAGTTAAAATATAATCCTTGAAAATGGGTACATGTAATAGCTGAAAACACTCGGATAAAAAGAAAATTCAGACAGTTTTTATATAATTTATCATCCGAAAAGAAAAAAAAATTATTAGATCGCATGAGAAACTGTATAAAAAACTAAATAAAAGCACCTTGTCTGTCGTTTTCAATGAAATATGCATGAAAAAAGGATCGCTGCCTAAATACACAAATATATATATAATGTGTGTGTGTGTGTGTGTGCAGTACTTAGTGGAAAGTGCTCAAATTGAGCTAACATATTCAGTTGTATGGATGTTACTTTGTAACCCTGGGTTTCATGCTTTTGTGATCATCAGACAAACTGGTTTATTTTTTTTTAAAATAGATCTATTTATAATTATTTGTTTGATTATTTGTGTGTTGGAGTAGGGGACATTATCTTCTGTGTTTGTTTGGGATGACAATCTCACACACTTAGACAGAACATATGTACAGGTGTATGCATTTTAGTTTGTACAAACACACTCATATAAATAATCTGAGTTTAGGCACATACACATCCATGTGTTTGAGCATACATATATAAAATGACAATTGTGTATATATGTATCCTTGAATGCATGGACATGTATCTAAAATTTATTTATTTTTTGAAAGTAATAGTTTGGATTGATTTGTTTTTGTTTTTTTTTTATGGCTTATCAACCTCTTATGGGTTACTTAAAGTTGAAACATATTTGGGATTATAAGGAAAAGGTTTTTCTTTTATTTTTTTTTCAAGTGACATTGCATTAACAAATTTTTGAGAATAATAATAATTTTCTTGTAATCTTACTATATAAACCATAGTTGAGAGAAGATGAATTCATATCTTTCTCAAGGATATTAACATGCAAGTGAATGTAATGCACCTGAATGGAATTTGAACCTGGCTCTCTGATTTCTCAATCCAAACTACAATCTATTGCACCACCCACACATTCCTGAAAGCAACTGAATGAATACACAGAAGGAAAATAAATTTGTTTTTAATATGAACAATATTGTTCACATTTAATACTTTTAAATACAAAAATAAATTAACAAAAAACTCCTTCTTCTTCATGAGTTACTCTTTTGAAACAACTGTGGAGATTGATACAATGAAACTGAATGATCATAATGATGAAGTATTGTGGTAAAAAGCTTTGATTTTTTTTTTCTTTGATTTAAGAAAATTGATTCTATGTTCTCTAGGTGACAGAACCTGGAATGGCTTGTGATTTGCTCAACAATGAGCTGAAAGTAAATAACTAACTTTATTGCCTCACTTGAACCTAATCCACAATACTGCTTACAAGGCTATCAGCATGTAAAGATTTCCTCTCAAGCATTGAAAATATTGAATTTTAGGGTTTATCATTACTGTAACTTTAGTAAACTTGATCCGTAGTCTAGACATAATTGAATGAATTGGATCATAGCTCAGCACAACATTGACATAGTTTTATTTAGCCACTGGTGTGAACTTTCCATTTTTTTCCCATGCCCTTCATCTTTTCATTTCTATCTTCACATTGATTAGTGATCTACCAACCATTCCACATAAATATGTCTTCCTTCAATGGTTACACATATTTGTTTCAAGTGTCTCACAAACAAGATCCATGTACAAAACACTGGCTATTTGTATCTAGATTTTTTTTAAGGTTTGCACATCAGTTAATTCCTTTTATTAATTCAACTCTCCAAGTTTTTGTTCCATCTGCTGTGTGTAGATATTGAACTCACAACTCTTTGGTTCAAGTCACTTTTTTTAGATCACTCAACCAATGATTTTATTCACTCGGCCATGTGTCCTTAGGCACATGGAATTAAAACAATCTACCCCATAGAATAAACAAAGGGTTCGGTTCGAAATTCTAATATGAAAAGGCTGGAACATACAATAGCTGAAACATCATGAATATGGCAATAAAGACGAGGACAACAGTCTTGAATGATACCAAATAGTGTAAATAATTCCAATCTGAGGAAAAAGAAATAATTGGCATTAGAAACTTTTACCACAAAAAAATACCTTGTTTTTAAAAATCTACAAGAAATTATTTTTTGAATTTGAAAATAAAAATGTTTTGAACCTATTTAATAAAGAGCAAAAAATATTGAAAATGTTTCCGTTCCAAATTTCAGAGATAAAATAAGGGGTGCAAAGCAATCAATGTTAATTTTTTCAGTTTCTTTAATCATTTCACCCCAAGCAAGTCGAAAGGGGTTACTGAGAGAGAAGGTTCAACTGTTTCATTAGGAAATGCAGAAATGAATAGGTAGTATAATAGCTATCAGCACAGAAAATAAAACTGACAAATAAACTTTGAAATTCTGTTGCGACTACTTGTGTTTACTCCATACTCATAAGCAGAGGGTGCAACAGCCCTGGGCATCCAATCAAAGAGTGAAATAAAAATTTAGTTTATATTTAATTTGAATAAAGTGTTTGTTTGATCTGTTTTTACATATTTAAAATGTCTTCCTCACTCACATTTCTCAGTACTAGGCCCTATAGACCCCACCCCCCACTTAAGCTTTACAATCAAGGAGTTAGCCCTGGGCATCACCAAACCTCTGTGCATTACTGCTAATAACCCTGAGAAAATTCTCCCTGTATTCTGTCATATCACTAGAAAAAAATAGTCATAAAAATCAAATGACTTACAGGGTGATTGAAAAGTAATTTCCCATTTTAAAATATAACTTATTTATTAACTAAAATTTTTACAATAAATAAATGTGAGAGGAAAGCATTTAGCATGAGGTTTTATTTAAAATTTGATATTAGCACCAGATTTCACTACCAGATTCTTGAGCCGCTCAGGATTTGCGACAACTGATTTCACCAGGAACTTGAGGTATGGAAGACATAATTTCTTGTATTCACCCTTCAAGTTCTTCCAAAGTCTTATTTTGGTATAATAGACTTGCTTCTTTAACCAACCACAAAGAAAAAGTCACATGATAAGTCAGGACTCCTAGCTGGCCACTCATATATTAATTGGGTATTACTTTTCAATTACACTGTAGATTAAATATCTTTCAGACAAGGAACTGGCATGTTAAATATATTCAACACTTAAATATACAGGGTCAATCTATGGTAAAACAATTTTTATACATTTTTATATGTCAAGAAGAATTTTAGGAAGAAAAAAAGATTATGACAAAGTGATTACTTGCATTACTTACATTATTCAGACTGTTATCCTCATCTTCACTGCCATATTCACAATGTTTTGGCCGTTGTACACTCCTGCCTTTTTCAGGTGATTGGAATTTTGAATCAAACCCTTTATTTCATCCACCATTGTACGCTCCAGACTTCTTCAGGTGATTGGATGAAATAAAGAGTTTGGTTTGAAATTCCAATCACCTGAGGAAGGCTGGAGCATACAAACATTGAAGGTCGAAATATTGTGAATATAAAGATAACAGTCCAATAATGCAAATAATCATGATACCTCATCTCAGATATATAGACAGATATGACAAAGTGGGAAAAGTTTTTGCGCAACACATTTCATTCTTTAAGTCTTCATCAGGATAAAATGATGTTTTATTGATGCAATTACACATGCACATTAAAGAGAGGGGATGCTGAAAATTTTAAATATATGGGCTCAATCTATATAATATTGCAGACAGAATCACATGTCATAAGATATTTGCAAATAGTATTATCAACATGTCTAAACCACAATTTAAATTTATAATGTTCTAAACAACAAATGTCACAATAGAAAAAGACAAATACATTAAAGTTTTATTGAATTTCTAAACCAAAACACATCAATTCATTTACATATGACAAAATATGATGTTGAGAAAATTATTAAAACATTTGTTATATTTGCATGAATGTTTGTGACTTTGATTTTAAAACAAGAGATTGACAAAGTATTAGGAGTGATAGTGATTTACTCATACCATCTTATATTAGGTGATGTTTGCAACACCATCTCTCAACAAACCTTATAGCAGAACATTTTTAATACTTACCACTTTCAAACGGTTTTTCATTGTGAGGTGTAGACCAAGAACAGAACAATAGGAATTTTCCAGAAACTAAATAGCATTACTAGACAGCAGATATGAATCATAGCAGAGTACAAAATGAGGACAAAGTGTGAATTACAAAATGGGGATGCTATTTTATTTAATGTTATTTCACACTTAACAGGTAAAATAATGTAAATGTTAATCAAGGAACAGATTAAAATAAAGCATTACATAAACATCTAATATTGTCCTTCATGAATTAGTATTACATTTATTCTTTATTATAAAGGTATTTAAGTTAAGGCACTTCAATACGGTGTAATGGTTAGCAAGCTTGTCTTATTATATTAATTATGACTGAGTAATGAGTTCTATCCTCAGTGGGTTTCCCATACTTTTGGCATTGTGCTGCATCTAAGCTACACTTACAAAATCACTATACATTTTTAAGTTGTAGCTCTGACTGTTATTAACAAATAAATATGTAACTATTTTGAACAGTTACTGTCTATGCTTCCTTCTTAAGTGCTGTATCCCATCAAGACACGGGGGATTGGAGCTCTCCTTAAAGTATGTAACTATTCTGGACACCCTGTATGCTTTGTCCTTTAAGTGCTATATCCCATTTGGACATATATGATAAAGGTTCTCCTTAAGGCATGTAACAATTAGGTTGAGTTAGAAATATTTTTTGCTTATAGATTTAATTCTTCAAAAACAAAGTGCAATTGTATCTTATTCAATTATTGTTATGGTCCGGTTTCTTGTACCACGATGATAGTCCAAGGTAGAACCAATAAAGAAGAACTCGAATACAGATATGGAATAACACAGATATATTACAAACAGGAATATATACAGAGAGGTAGAAAAGTGTTAGTACGAACAATCAGGTTTAGTAGTAATTTTCTGAACGCGACTCTGTTGCAGTCTGCCTCTGACTCGACTGACTGACTCGCTCGCTCTGATTGACTGACAGATTCCTGACGGACTTCACTCCAGACTTCAGACGGAACTTCCTGCTTCCTCTTGAGGCGCAGTATTTATTACGTATGGGATAGTCCATTATGTTATTATGGGTAAGGTCCCCTAACAATTATATATTCACCATTATTTGTAATGATTTGTTGTCATTTATCAGGCTTCTTTTCAATACATTTTGGATAATATTCCACAGGTTTTGATATAAAAAAAGTTTTTTACAAATACTTGAAAGTGGTTTTAATGGGGTTTTCCCCCCCATTAAAGTGTTTTGCTGTAATCAAAAAAAGGTAATAATCAGTTGGTGCAAGGTTAGGTGAATATAGTGGGTGTGGTAGAACAGACCAACCGAGTCCCATACTATTATCTTGTGTTATTTTTGCTCTATGTAACCTTTCGTTGTCATGGAGTAGAACATTTTTCCCTTAAATCCACTGCGTATACTGCCAGATAGGTTAGTGTACACCAAATTTATACTGCATGAGTATTTTGGATAATAAATTTGTCATTTATAATTGGTTCCCAAAAACAGAAATTATTTATGACTTAAACTAATATATTGAAGAGACATTAACAAGAATACAGGTGTATAAATATATCTACACTATTTTTCTGTGCATCCATGCATTTTTTGTTTCATCATACATGTTGTATACATTAAATCTTCTGTAAGACTTTGATTATGCATCAAGGAGTCCATGCACTCATTTGCCAGGCCTCCATAAATATAAGTGAGTTTTATCATATTTTTAGAAGTGGGAACTTTTCAGCACTCCCGTGTACGTATTTAAAAATATACAGAAACGTGAATAAACTGGAGACTCTCCTTTATGTCAAAATTGTGAAAAAAGTGACAGTGTGTCTATTTAAATGATGCACCCACTTAACAAAATGAATGATGGTTGATGGATGGTACAATTAAAATAACACAAACTAAAATGAGTGGAGAGCAGTGCCAAATTTAAAATAAAGCAAGAAATGATTACCAAAAAGGACAAAAAGAAAGCAGTACAAAAAAAAAGCCAATGATCATTCATGAAAATGAAAGAAAATTGTTATAAAAAATGGCCTCAAGACACGAACAGACACAATTTATGTCACTTACAATGAGAGAATCACATCTCTAGTTACTAGAAAAATTTCACACAATCGATAAAACATTTCTGACCCAATCAATAACACCAACACCTTTTGACTGAGTCTAAAGGATATTGTGCAAGATTTGTGTTTTCCATAGCTTTCAATGACTATCATTTTTTAAAGTACAGTAAATGACAATACTTGATGAACAATAATGGGATATTAAATGGAATAAGCTTTTGAATTTCTAAGATTAATCATGACTATTCATTTTAACTCGTAATTTTTTCTATAACTAGTGTAAATAAATCTGTCATCATGGTAGATATTGGAGAAGAAAGAAATATAGCTTGAGTCTGGTTGGTTAGTGTTAGTAATGGTAGCAGCAATATTAGCTCTTTCCTTATAAAAAAAAAATATTTGATATTCATTGAGCAAGCAGCCAATAATGATCCCCAGGTTTCATTGCATTCAATATGCTTTGTGAGTATTAAATTCTCTGAGCTTACTTTTCTCAATACACTTCTAAAAATTGTTACCTATTTCTCACTGATTGTTAGTAGCAGTTTCTTTAGAGTTTGTGTTTCTCTTAAAACTTCCCTGTTTATCATGTGCTCTGTCTATAGTATTCTCAACATTTGTCAGTAGAATTACATCTCTCTGTCTTCAAGTCTCCTCTTCATCTGTGAGGAAATTGTCCAGCATTCACTACCATAACGATTAGATATTACATAGCAGTTCAGCCCCCTTTTCTTTGTTTCTAGAGACATTTTCTGATCTCTTAATACTTTGCTCATTTTATGAAAGGCATTTTTCTCTACTGCTATGCATCTTTAAATTTTTGTGTCACACTTTCTGTCATCTGTCAATTCACTATTTCTGTATCTGCTTGATTTTTATATCTCTAATATATAACACTTTGGCTGAAAACCATGGCTTATGTTTTCTCAGTTAATTGTCAGTCTCTTGGTATTCTGCATAAAAAAAAAAATTCAATTCACTCTCATGGTGTTAGAAATAGTGTTATTCCCAGTATAAGTGCTATAATGGATGTTATTTTTAATTAAATATTTGTTGATCACCTAAAAAAAAACAAAAAAACTAAAAACTGTTTTTTAAACAATTTTGACCTCAATTTTTTAAGAAGTTTACTGATGTGAGCATGCTGTAAAATTCTGTTCTGTTGATCAAAGTTCATATAGTCTTGCAATTAAATGTATAATTGGCTATGAACAGCTCTATTAATTGCTGCTAAAGTTCCAACTGTGAATGAAGTAGACATCAAAGCAATAACTGCAATGAAAGCTGATTTTACATGCTATAGCTGAAAACACTCATTTAAGGAACAAAAAATTCAAACAGAGAGGAAATAAACATATCCAAAACACAAATATGATATTTTTTCCCCTCATTTATATCAGAATGTAATAACTGACACTGATCTCAGTAGAGAAAATTTTAAATAAAGAACTTTATGAAATATCTGTCTATATCTCCGAGATGAGGTATATTATGATTACTTGCATTATTTACATATTTGGACTGTTATCCTCATCTTCATTGCCATATTCACAACATTTCAACCATTATACACTCCAGCCTTCTTCAGGTGATTGGAATTTCAAACAAAACCCCTTATTACATTTACCAGGGTAGATTGTTCTCAAGGACACATGGTCCAGTGGATAAAGACATTGGTTTGATCCAACGACTAGACCCAAAGAGTTGCAAGTTCAATACCAGGCCAAACTTGGAGAGTTGAGTTAAAGGGAAATAACTGAGACATCCAAAACAGGCAACTAGAACAATCTACCCTGGTGGACGAAATAAAGGGTTCAGTTCAAAATTCCTATTACCTGAAGAAAGCTGGAGTGTACAATGGCTGAAACATTGTGAATATGGCAATGGAGATGAAGATAACAGTCTGAATAATGTAAATAATGCAAGACTTCATGAAATACCAATAAACTTGGACAATATGAATAACATGGGAAAACAAAAACATATTAGCAATGAAATCAAAAGACTAATGCATGATATTAAGGAATATTAAATAATAAAAAATATCATATAAGATCTCCCTACACACTTTAACAGGAAATATTAAGAAAAAGATTGTTGGATGGTATAATGTACAAGCAGTGTTATGGTTTGGAGTGAGAAATAAGCAGAGATCAAATTCAAGTTAGTTACACTCGCTTTGTCACAAATACCCTTGGAGAAATTATAAATCCATTTCTTCTCTCCCAGCTATGGGTTAAATAACAAGGCACACTGGGCTCTCAAGCTATAGTTGGCAACCTGTCTAGAAGTAGGACAACTTTGAATTAAAAAAATCCAGCCACCTGAAGATATATAAAAATGGTTAAGCATAGAGATATGTAAAATAAAAACAAAACAAAAAACATGGTAGATTTCACCAACTATGGATGATCCTAATGGAGAGTGATTATTTAGAATTTGGGGCCTCAGGTAGGTGGAGGGATGGACAACAAATATTCTGAGAACTTCATCCATTTTCCATAATTGTCTGAGTTTAAAAACAAATTTTTCATCCAACAACCCTTTTCCCATAAAGGAAACATTGTGAACTTCTCACTGCTCTATTGCTATTTCCATGTTACATTTCTTAAACTCGCCATCCCTGACCTTTACAGTTGGAAGCTGCAAGAGTGAATTATTCCTATTCCCTTCATATTCCATTAGTAAGAAGTTTGTTCCACGAGGACAGCTTCAAAATCTGCTGCTTTGTGGAACAGACTCTGGTAGGACATTTCCCCAAACATTATAATCTTCATGTCTAAGGTTAACTATTATCTTTCCTGCATAGATCTATGAATTTCACTTCTTGACCTTTCTTACGCTATGACAACACCACACAGTAACCCTCTACCTTCAGTGGCTCTTGTGCTTTGTATTAAGTGAACATTAGTATTAAAAAAAATATTCTGAAATATGATAAAAAATTGTGTTTCATATTGTGTTCATCTTGTCTGGTTTACCAAGTAAAATAAATGTAAACTCCAACTCAAAAACTGCAAAACTCCAATGGTCTGCATGTCAAGTGCACTTCCACTTGTCTCAGAAAAATCAGGTGTTATATAGCTCTCTCAGTCCGAGACCTATGCTGACTATTGGCTAGTACCTGCTCAGTATCATTCATATGTAAATTTTGTCTGCACCACCTACTTTAAGTAGAATGCCCCTCTCTCAACAGCCAATTGTGGACGAGGATATAATTCCTGGTGCTTACAGAACCACATACAATCAACTCTTGGTCTGTTGTCGGGTTGAACCGATTCTCTGTTAGATATATGTAGTCAAATATGGTTTGTTTCTGTTTCCTTTTTCTTCATAATGAGATGTCTTTTAGAGTTTTCAATAAATATCATTGATGAGAATTAAAAAATAAAAATATATTTACTGATATATATTTTCCCCATTCGCTTATCAAAAGCCTCAACTCTGCATCCAAATACAATAAGCAAATTCTCTTTATGGATGCACATATATTTTATAGGGAGATCAAATTTATATATGTATTTTAAGAAAAAAATGACTAACTGATACTTTGAATGCCAACTGGGACTTCATCCATATTATCTATTAGATTCAGTTCAAAACAACTTTTCATTCTTTTAATATGAATTGTTGATGAAGTTATATCTTTTTATTTACTACAATGATGTTCACCCTGTACAAGGCCCAAGAGTCACTCATGGCAGAGGGTTACAGAGTAAGAGGCACTGTTTATGCAGATATGTGGGGAGAATAACAGTTGACCCTAGACTTGAATAGGTTAAGATTGTTGTGATCAGAGAAGCAACCTCTTGGATGTCAGTTCCACAAAGCAGCAGTTCATGGGAAAATCCTCTTGAGTAGAACTTACATCTCCCCAATGGAATATAAAAGGAATGAAAATGTTTCTCTACAATATATGTGGCATGGCGGCTCTGAGCCATGAAGGTTAGAACTAAAGAATGTAGTTCGTCTGAACACTTTTAATGGAAATATTGATAAACCAGCATGAGGTTTGTGACATTTTGTATGTAGGAAAGTGGTTGTAGGGTGGAAAATAATTTGTCATTCACAAGGATGGGGAGACACTTTTGGACTCTATTGAGACTTAAAAGTTATCACTAGGCATCACTACATCATTTTCAGTCTGATTTGGTTCTTGTAAAGGTAGAGGATAGCAGGAGGAGTTTGGTACTTACTGAAATGGTATCTAGGAAAGAATAGGAAGACTGTGTGGCACCAATATTCCAAATGGAAAGAACTAGTATATCTTGAATAATCATGTGGTTATGCATCTCTCTCTTGCTCATTTCTCAGGGTCAGGGATTATGGACAATTGTTACGGTTTTGAATTCAGGGTTATTCTTCTAGACTGGTTGCCAACCATGGCTAAAGAACCCAGTCTGTCTTGCTATTTAACCCATACCAAAGAAGAGATGAATACATGCCTTTTGCAAGAGTATTTGTACATAAGTGAATGTAATGAACTCAACAGGAATTCAAACTTGTCTCTCCAATTTCACTGTTCATCTTGAGATTCTCAACAAAATCTAAACAAGGATCTGCAATGTAATCAGTTCTGACTTGACATCTCTACTTCAGTCACTCCCTCATAGACATGATGTGGCTTCCCTCTGTCTTTTCTACAAATATTTTCATAGTAACTATTCTGATGAGCTATTTTCTCTATGTGAATTTAAGCATGCTACTAGATTGGCATCTAGGTCTCACCCTTTTACTGTTGAAATAGTTAAATGCAACAACCACTTCTACTCCTGCAGTTTCTTTTCTCACACTTCCCAACAGTGGAACACTTTTCCTCTTACTTGCTTCCCTGATAACTACAATCTTCAAAAATTTAAATGCAATGTCAATTGCCATCTTCTGTCACCTTGATCCCCATTCTTCTTCTATCCTTTCTTCAATCCTCTCTATACACAATCTTTTCCCTCACTTTTACTCTCTGTAATCCTCTGCATGCTTGTGGCACTCTCGCTTTGCTTGGGGTGAAATGCTTAAAAAAATCACCCACACATCTATCTTGAAAATCTCAGTTATGAAATATTCAACTACCTCAGCCACAAGTTTTGTATGAAACATTTCAAGATATTATGTTGCCATTATATTTTATGATTCTCTAAGGAAGTTCCTTTGGTTCATAAACACTTAATTTAAATCTTTTGAATTCTGGAAGTTTTTGACTTGGCAATTTCAGACCTGTGATAACAACATGTCTACAAAATAACAGAAGGCTCCTTCATGCACAGGTGAAGAAAAATTAAAGTGGCCTATTCTCTTGTGCATGTTATCAAAATATTGACTGAAACTGAATATTTACAGACAATGGGCTATTTAAAAAACAAAAAAAAGAGTATTATTGACAGAATAAACCTTACACTATAGAATGATTTACTACATTAAAGTAATAAAACTCTTTTGACAAGGTGTGGCACAAAGGCTTACTACACAATTTCTCCAGTTATGTTATCACTGGAAGGGTCTTCTTGATCATAAAATCCTACCCCAATAATTAGCATGGGATGATCTTGACAAAAGGGTGAAAAAAAAGAAAATGAAAAATAGCTCTTAAAGTCATTGAAAAAAGAATTATCAAACATACACTTTGAAAAACTTTTGCAATGAACATCAAAAATTTGTGCTGCAGTAATCAAGACTAAAGGAGGATATTTTGACGAGAGCAAAATTTAATCATAAAATGCTTTTTTATCTTTTCTTTTTGTGATAATAAACTGTCTGATAAAAAGTCATAGCTTATTTTTTTTAACCATATATAATAATTTTCTCTTATTCTAATTACAAAACAACTACTTTTGGGGCCAATTTAAAAAAATTACCAGTGATGACTTCAAACCTTTGAACTGTAGTGTAGGTAAAGATATATTAGGTTAGAGTATCAAACTTGGGAGACTTATTTGCTCAAAAACCTACATTTTAAGTGAAAATTTCTAGAAGTCATCTTATATACCCAATCGTTTTATACAGTGATAATATTAACATTTCCTTTTTAGAGATCATGTGAAAAAAAAATTATATTACAATAATCTTATAACTTAAATAGCTTTGAACTTTTCAAATAACTTCTGTTTGACTGTGCATAGCAGAACTCGGGCAGCATGAACGATGAAGACAGTGAATGCTTTCTATGCAATTACAACATGGCTGAAAGCGGACAAAGTTGATGAATAAATCTGGACATGAAATGCTTTGATCTTGCTCGGTTCACTACCATCCTAGACCTGGAGGTTGCATATGGCAGGCGTATCCAGGAGCAAAAGTGCAAATTGAAAATGGCCATGAATAAAACAGCCTACAAAAAAAATCGATAGTCAATCTTGTCAAAAGCCTGGGACTGATCTACATTGATTTATAATCATGTGCACCAAATACAGGTTATCTTTGATAGCCCCCTACTCTTCACAGCACCAGTTTGCTCATGGGGCTATTAGATGATTCAGCACAACCTGCAGTTTGTTTGCACACCCACTTGGCCACCTGCTCACATATGGAAACTGCCAAATGCCACCACCAAAATGTGGAGTATATTTGAGTGTCATCTAATGAGGAGGGATAGAAAATGTTCTTTACCTATACAACATAAGGTTTAACCCTGTATCTGTCAGTCTGCTTCACAAGCAGATCCCCAGCTACTTGGATTATTCAAAGAAAGGCTGTCATTCCTCCGATGACACTTTTGGACAGCTAGTCCCTTCCATAGATGTCCTCCATAATGGCTCCAGCACAACAAGCTTAGCATCTTGCACTTCTGATAGAACTGTTGAGTGGCTATCTCTCTCTTCTTGAATATCAGAGCAATGGCGACGATGGGGTAGGTCTGGCTGTACATGTTATAAATCACTTCCAAGGCTGATTATATAAGTTATATAAATACAGGACTTATAAAAAAGTTTTTAGTTGTTTTTCATTATCATCTGTGTCTCTTCAGAATGTGAGTGGTCATGGCTATCTACAACTTCCTATCTCTTGTAGCTCTTAGTAAAGTTTGTCATTTCCCTGTTGCACATCTTGAGTTAAGCACCTAAAATTACTAATTCCATTTTTACCATGTTTATTCTTGCACTGCACCTTCAGCATACCATTACTTCATTCAGTTGTTGAAAATTACACACATGTAACAGCTTCAGTTACACTTCATTAGGAAGTAACAGCTATGAAATTCTTCTCAGATTATTCAATTAGACATCCTTTATTTGGTGATTTTATATTATCCTTTTGTTGCATTCTGAAGCTTTCCTTTATACTATGATCAAATGCATTGTCTCAGCAGATATTCATTTTTATTTAGTTCAGACTACCAGGATATGTTCCTTAAGGAAGGAGCCCAGCTCTGCCTTAGCTATAGAAACTATCTCCTGATTTAACAAACTTAATCTAGATTCGATTGCCGTTTGTGTCACTAATCTATCAAAATTGAATCAGCGACTAAAATCTGCAGCAAATTCTACTTTCCAAATTGTCCCATCACAATTATCATGTTATTGTTAATATTAGCTGTTTTTTTTTAAAATCCATCACAATCATCAAGGATGTGTTGAATTTACACTATTCAACTATCCTAAATTTAGCCTTATGTAATTTTATCTGAACCTGGGTTTAACCTTGGATCGAATAAATTAAATTCTGAACACTTAAATAACATAAGATGACTCTAATGTAGCTAGAAAAGCAGATTGGGCCAATATTATCTGTCCAAGTTAATTTTATTTGTTCAAATGTTGATTCCAAAATTTATCAACCCATTCAGTTTTGATACAACCATTTGCTTAACCAGATTTCAGAATGATGACCAGAATAAATAATAGAAGGAAAGTCATAAGCCACACTTTGCCAAAGCAAGGAAACATTTTAGAAAATATTGCAATTAGCAATTCTTTTGTCTAACAATTTTGTTACTTTCTTTTGAACATTTAAAAAAAGAACTTTCAAAATCTCACATTGATAAGAATGAGCAATGGGGCAAGTCACTGTCAATTTTCTGTGTATGTGTGTTGCATAATTGACACAACCTATTGTAAAATTTTGTACAATCAAAAACGTTTCATAAAGTACAACACAAAGAATTATTTGAACTACTGTGTAAGCTAGATTTATTTGGGAAATATCCAAGAATAATTCTGAACTTATACTGGGAGCAAACCACCTGCATGCGGATAGAAATGAATTTAGTAAATACACAAAAATAGAAAAGGGCATAAAACAAGGATCTATTTTCTCACCAAACTTATTCAGTTATTGAGTTTGTAAAATTTGTCTGCTCCTATATATAGAGATTGGTCACATGATGTTAGGAGGCCTCTCATTGGTTAATAAAACCACATGGTTTCAGGAAAAGCTGACCATCAGAAGAGAAGAGACTGGACATGCTCTGAAGTAACACAGAAGAAATTCTCTCTGCTGCCAACAGTACCAGTTGCCAAGGGCTTTAAGGGTACAAGCTACCTATCCCTATTTCACTCATCAGATAGGTATGTCCACCATACCAGTTGCCAAGGGTTTTAAAGGTACAAGTTATCTAGCCCCATTTCACTCCACAAGATGGGTAAGTCCGCCTGATATATTCTCTGTATATAGGAAAGGACATTGTGTTTACGTTAACTGTTGTATTCATGTTTAGGTGTAAATAAATATCATTATTGCATATTGATAAAGTATTCTTCTTATTCATGTCAGTCCCAAAGTAAAGTGAGGCTAGCACAATACAATCTTTAATCCCGAGGGAATTAGATGTCCTACCAGGATTTATTATTGTTGTCCACAATCTTAACAAGATTCTTAAGATATGCAAATGACACAATGTTGATAGTAGAGACAAGAATTAAACTACAGGAACCCATAGAGAAAGCAGTAAAGGAAAGGGAGAAGAAAGAACTAAAGATCAGTTGTAAGACAGAATATATGGTTGTCAACAAATGAAACAAGCCCCCATGTTATCGACAGAGAATTGTCCCATGGGACAATAGCCTAGTGGATTAAAGTATTTGTTCATGAATTTGCTAACAGAGTAATTGTGAGCTCAATCTCTGGGCCAGGCAATGTGCACTTGGATTCAATAAAAACATGGTGTATAGCAATAACTGAGCTGTACTAAAAAAAAATAACTGAGCTGTACTAAAAAAAAAGCTGTAACTGAGCAGTACTAAAAAAATAACTGTAACTGAGCAGTACTAAAAAAAAAACTGTAACTGAGCAGTACTAAAAAATAAGAATCAGATGAGATATCAAGTGCAAAAAGAACAGTCTACGCCTGAATAATTAAATAAAGGGATCAGTTCTGAATTCCCTGTAGGTTACCTGGATTGACATACACCTGAATGAAGTCCAGAGAACACAGTAGACAAAACATAATAACAACTAAGATTAGGAGAATAGTAAATAAAGGAAATACTTTTCACACAGTAACAACAATTTGTAACAAACTCCAAGGAATGATAAAGGGACATATAGTGCCTCAGAGCAGAATTTCAGATATATTAAGGAGTGGATAATTACCAGTGTTGCCTTCCATGACCAGCAGGGAAAAGAAAGAAGTGTGAATAGATTCTGACAGGGCTTTAATGTTTACTGTCTCCCTTTCCTTGCAGGCTCACTTCCAAGTTATTAGCTGAAGGTCAGCTGTGAATAATAAAAGCTGTTTCCTGTGGATTGTAGCTTATAGATTTGCTGGCATTTTTGTGTTGACCTGTTGCAAAGTTTCCTATCAGGTGGATACAAACACAAATTAAGCCAATAGCGACTGGTTGAAATTTATCTTATAATTTGTGATCTGTTCATGTTCATATTTTTGAAATCTTATTTTTAGATATTATTTTTGGTGGCCTTTTCTCAGAGCTAAGATTTTTATGCTAATCTTAGTTTTTTTAATTTACTTTACTTCATATCTTGAAGTTTCAGAAAAATTTTATTTGTGTCAGTTCTTTTCAGTAAAAATGAATTTAACTTTAGTTATTATCCCAACTTAACTTTCAATAACTCTTGAAAGTTTCATCCTAACATTTCATTCTGTAGGAAGCATAAAAATCACACATGGTTATAAATTAAATGAGATATTTATACTTAGTCAATCACACATAAAAATTCTATAAGTTTTACCAAAAAGTAATTACCGAATATACTTGTGTATAGTGTGAGTTTTTATTATCAGTTTAAGTAGAATATAGTGGGTGTGTCACATTATACACAGGTAATTTTCTTGAAGAAGTTAAAGCTCATGTATTTTCTATGACCGGTTGCACTTGTGATATGTACCAGAGAGACTTGGTATTTATTTATCAGAAACTTTGGTAGTAAAATGAACTGACTCAAGGGTATGAAATAAATAATGTGTATTTCTTTGATTTAGATTAAAGTGTGTCCTTTGATATTCGGGTTAACAAAATCTTTGCTTATAAGACAGATCTTATTAGCAGCCCAGAGAAAGTATGTTTCAGGTCTATGCGATTTACAGGTCAGAGAAACTAAAATTAAGCAGGTGCGGATATTTAAATATCTGTGAAGTGTTCTAACAAAGAATGGAAAGTGCAAAGACATATTTGGATGGCCAAAAACACATTCCAAAAGCTAAGCAGAGTATTACGAGTCAGGAGGATTTTGTTAGTAACAAAGAACAGTGCTGAACTGCTACGTGATATTTGTCCTCCTTTAAGGCAGCAAATGTTGGATGGTCTCCTGAAAGATGAAGAAGAAACTCGAGGCAACAGTGGTTCTACAGTAGGATGCTGAGGATATCATGGACCGAACATGTGAGCAACGATGAGGTTTTGGAGAGAATGCAAACAAGGAGAAAGCTTATACTTAACATCAGGAAGAGGCAGCTGAAATTGATACTCACAGGGCAGAGAGTGGGAAAGAAAAACAAGGAAAAGCAACATGTGACATACCTAGTGGGCAAGTGAATGATGGAACAGGGTTTGGAAGTAGTAGCAAAAGGACAAAACATATTGAGAGCTACAAAGGATAACGAGAAGTGGAGAGCCATGATCGCCTATGTCCTGAAGGGACACTGCACATAGATGAAGTGGGTAGTTTTGACAGTTCATATGTCGGAACTTGATAATAATAAAAATAGGTCAGCATCAATCTACTGTGTTTTTCTCAGCCCTTAAAAGTACCAGAAATATTAGAAGCTGATATCTTAACTACTTTACCTATCATGCATGGCTGGTTTCTCCAGCAGTCAAGTCTCTTGTTCTGTGGTTTCTCCTGCTGTCCCTTCTCTGGTGTGTGCAGGATTGTTAGTTTATATCCCTTTTGACAGGAATCTAGACTTACTGGCAAAAAGCACAGTTTCAGCTAACATCACAAATCTCTTTGTGTCAATTTTTTTGATTGGCCAAAATTATTTTATTTTCTGGCATTCTTATTTTTTCATTTTCTTTATATGGTGGAAATTATGAGTGGAGCCTGAGTTGAGAGATAAATACGTGTGTCTCCTGAAATGCCCACAACAAACATGGCAGACTCGAGATGTGAGTCCACATAAAGATATGTAAAGAAAGGACCAGAACCAATATATATGTGTTGCAGATGTGAGATGGGTGTTAAGAGATATCAGAAGGCTTAAAATTGTGTGTTCAATAATCTTCCATCCTCAACAATTAATACAAGACAGAGAACAATTATTCAAAAACATAACGTATTGTTTCAAAATGTAACAATTGAATTTATTAAGTATTTGATATACATGCATGTCAACTGAAAAGTTAGACAGAGTTGTGTCTCTTAAACTTGGAAATATTTGTATCTAAGCTCATAAAGAAGTTGATTATTAAACTGTAGTTTAGAAGAATCAAGTTTCTTTAGCATGTTTGGAATTGTGAGTTGTAAAGTTGGTAAAAGTTCAGAAGAGATTTTAGAGTTTGTACTTGCGTGAATGTTGGTAATGGTCTTTAATGTCTGACTACATTAGTTAAGATGGGAGTTCTTGAAGATTACATCTTGGCAGCAAGGAATAAGACACGTGCGAGAGAGAAAGAGTTTACACGTGTTTTGTTTTTATAATTTTGTTGTACCACATGACAGGCTCAGATGGAAAACACGGGAAAACAGATTTTTCATGTGGAGGTGATGTGATTGGTCGAAACTGATCAATCAGCGAGCTAGATTGAAGGTGATTAACCAATGAATGCTTGTCATATATTCACTTACAGAGAAGAGTTTATTTTGCCATAGGGAGTAACTGGCTGACGTGTAAGATTCCACATATGTACAAACAAACAATAATGCATATATTAACAAAACAAGAGTACACATAAACAATAGAATATTGTTGTGTGTTACTGAACAATGAACATGAATGAAGAAAACATTTAAACTAGCGAATTGTTTGAGTGTGTGTGTAGTTTTGTGTAGGAGAAAATGAAGTTAAGTGTGTGCATGCGTTCCCAGTAAGAAAACATTTTGCTTGTTCAAACTACATCTTGCCGTTCCTGGGTGAAAAAGTAAAGAAGATAATGACAAAATGTCACCTAAGAGCACTTCCTAGTAGTGGTTTTGAAAATTAGGAGTAGATAACCCGACAATTATATATTTATTTAGTGATTAACTACTTCAATAATTAAATGTATAAAGTTTCTTACAGGAACATTTTATAGTACATGAAATAATGCTGGTGACAAAGAATATATGCATGAAATAACAGACCAATTAATTTGCAATGCAAAGATAACTTTTATTAAAACAAAATTAACAAAAGTAAGGTTTAAAACAAGAGTTTCTTATGTTAGATGTAAATTGTTTGTGCAACGAAATGTTTATGAATATGTTTGAGTAGGAATATTGGTGTTTTTATGTGTCTAGTGTTCACAGCCCTTTTAGCTTCAGTGTGGAAAGTTCATGTCACCACTTCAAAAGGGGGAAACCACAGATGAGAGAATTACTTTAGGGTTCAAGTGTTTTTATATTTGGGAGCTGCTGCTGATATGAATTTTATTTTAGGCTGCTACTATGTTTATGTCACTACACATATTTTCAAAGGCACATTAAAATATTTAATTTAAAAAAAAGAAACATCTATTTTGAATTTTTCAATGATTTATTTAATTTGTTGAAAAGACTAGCTTATTAAAATATTACTTTAATTGCTATGACTTCGGTTATTAAAAGCTTATTTCATTAATATATTTCAAGTTTTTAATAGACAAATTAAAAGTTATTTTTATTAAAATTAAAACAATTCTTGTTTTCCGAGTTGTTTTCCAAACAAACCATAATTATTTCCTGACTTCTTCCTACTCTAACAAAAACGTACTTTATTTTTCTTGTCCATCTGTTGTACTTAGGGTGTGATCGTAAATAGATAAATCAATTATGACAAGTACAACAAACTAAACAAACATGAATTCATCTAGTAGCATAACATTATATTTCCAAGGCCGGATTTAGATGAAGAGAGGCCCTTAGGTTATTCCACTTGCTAGGCCCTTCCAAATCGCCCATTTTCACAAGTAAAGGGAAATGGAAGAGTGTTTAAATCAAATAATTTGAGTAAAGCCGAGGATGATGAGGGTCTTTAGGGTTATTTGGAATCTATAATGCGTTATATGTGTAATAAAGGCTTATCACAGTGTCAAAAAAAAATATTATGCACTTTGGCTGGATCCCCCACTAGATCTGGCACTGATTGTTGAACACAAGAAATGTTGACAAAGATTGTTGCACATTTCTCAATGATGAAGCATAAATTGCTTGTTTGATCATTTTCTTTTAATTATTATTTGAAAGTAGTTATTCAATTATTTTAAATTACGATGTTTCCTCAAGGAAACTGCTAACCGCTATGAACAGTTGCTTTTTTTGTTTTGTTTCGTTTTTTAACAAGAAAACACGGTTAATTTGCAGTTTAGCACCCGCGCTCACTTCAGATTAAAAATTTTCAGAATACTTACATTTAGGTAAAATTATATATATATATATATATATATATATATATATATATATATATATTCGAATCTGACATGATAAATTTGATAAACTCTACCGTTTTGGAGTTATCGGCATTAAAAGTTCGGATTCATTCGCGTCGCGGGCAGCCATTACTGGCGTTGTTTGTATACATTTACTGCTGAACAGCTATGATTGGAATATTCAATTGTCTTGATTCTTACACATACAATATAGTCCTCTTGTGCAGTAATTGAAATAAGTTAAGACGAGTAAGATCAGTAAAAAAAAAAAAAAGGCCCTTAACTATATTCTTCCACGATTAGCTTTCCACATCGAATGTATACAAACAACGTCAGTAATGGTTGCCGCCATCGACGCGAATGAATCCAAACTTTTAATGTCGATAACTCTAAAACAGTAGATTTTAACAAATTTATCAAGTCATTTTAGAATAAAGCATTTACAATTACACCTAAATGTAAGTATTCTGGAAATTTTTAATGCAAACTGAGCGCAGGTGTTAAACTTCATATTAACCCCAAAATCCTTTGCTAGGTAAATATATTAATAAAATCTCATTTGATTGGTTAATTGCTGACCAATAAAAATCGAGTTTTAAAATCCTTAAGGTCCTTTTGGATCGTCTGCTTCTTTACAATTTATATTTAGTAGAAGCAGTTTAGAATAAAAACCTTATAGATATTTTTGTTTTCATTCTGGCACTAGTTTTCGATTTTTTTTTTTTTAAACCTTATTTTAGATTTGGATAACTGACAAATATCTGTCCGATTACTTTTTTTTCTTTTTTCTAATTTTAATTTTGTTAATACTTTGTAACAAGAATTCTTAAAAGAAAATAGTTCAACACCAGTCACGCAAGACAGTAAGTACAGTTTTTGATCTTTGTATTTTCATTCACATTAAAAAAAAAAAACAGTTCCTAGTTAATACCAAACTACTGACTTTAAAAATAAGAATAATTAGTAAAAATATTGATAAAAGAAATCATACAATTTTGATTATTAGCATTGATGTTAGGCTCTGCCAATACAATAGACAATTGACTTTACTGTTTTGATCTCAAGAAAGATGGAAAAGGTAGAGATGCTATTTGGTTTCAGTGAAGAAAAAAGAAGAAAAGGTGATAACACTCTCATGTATTTAGCACTAGCAGTAGAGCCCGGCGTTGCTCGGGGATGTAACAGTAAGAGATAGATCAAGTATCGACCATCATAAAGACTGAAAAATAAAATTGACAAAGATTATTGTTTAAGGTTGACGGACACGCATGTCTTAATTAGTTTTTTGTTTTGTTTTGTTTTTTACGAATTAGTCAAACCCAAACTCAAGCAAAAACATTGTTTTCAATCGTTATGAGTCTACCAATTGAATAGAATTTTATTATAAACAATTGTCTTGTAAATGGAATTTTTAAGCATTCTGATTGTAAAAATAAAAAAAAAAAGTGTGCAAGACAATAAGATATGCTACCTGCCAAAAATAAGTGAAGTTTTGTTGAAATCGGTTGAAAAATGTAGGAATTCCGATCCCATATATAACACACACACACACACACACAAACAACCTGGGTTTTATAATAAGTATAACTCGATATGAGTTGTCCCCCCTTCCATTCTCGCGATGACTCTTAATCGTGTTTTCAAATTTATTTCGTGCAAAAACAATTGTTTTTCCAATTTTGGGCGCTGTCAGAACCACTGCAAGGTAATTTTACGTAGTCCTGTGAAGTTTTGTTGAAATCAGTTGAAAAATGTAGGAAATCCGATCCAATATATAAACGTACAGACACACGCACACACACACACAATCTACATTTTATAATAAGTAAGATCTGCTTTGTTGAACAATGAAATAGAAAATCTTGTCAGCTTTTAATCTTTTCATTTTGTACTCTTTTATTTCTTTAAATAATAACTGACATTCCTACTGTTGCGGTTGACAGAACAATGTATGTGAAAGAAGAAAACATTTAAAGACTAAATAATGTGAAAACATTTAAAGTTCAAAGTATGTGTAGTGAGTGAATGTGTGTATGTACATGTGTGTATATTGTTCCTGCATTTCCCAAAGGGAACGTGTTCTCCACGAGAAGTTACATATTGATGAATAAGGTGAGAAGAGACTGATAAAAAAATATTGCAGAGTATTTATAGTTCTGCGAGCGTCTCCTAGGAGAAGTTTCAAAAATTAGGAGGTAACCTGACACTACTTATGATTGTTATTGAAATATTTTGTTAAAGTTAAGCTCAAATATCTAACGATACAATAGGGGATTAATTTGCTCTGTTGTTCATATTACAACTTATGAAACTGTATTTGGTGAGAGTGAAAGATTTTAAAAAATAATTTCAGTAAATATTGTGACTCAATTGTATTTGTCATATCTTGTTTTCCCATGTCTGCACATCAAGTGCACCTTCGATGTGCAGACGTGCAAAAACCAGGCAAAACAAACACAAGCTATTCGACAGTTGACGGACAATGGCAGACTCCAAATTCAATTTAAAGTTGATTCCTAAGTTTGACAGATTGGTGTCCAGTCTGCCAGTGGTTAAATGGATAGTGAAGCTGGAACTCATTTGCAGGCTATGTGGAGTGACATTTTTGGACAACATGATCCCTTTGTGACTTACAGGCAGAGCATATGGAGTTTACCAACAACTGGATGACAAAGTAAAATCTGACATTGACCAGATAAAGACTGCCTTAGTTACAGCCTTTGCTATGGATTCATTTATGTTGTATGAACAGCTCATGCGGTGTGGCAAATCCATGGATATATACCTGGCTGAATTAAAGAAACTCATGTACTTGATGGACAGGATGAGTGACTATATACTGGCTTGCATATTGCGCACAGGTTGCCAGGCAATGTAAAGCAGATTCTTCATGCGTCGTCTAGGATAGATGCACTGTCTGTTGACCAATTGCTTACCCAAGTATGGGCAATTATGAGAGATGAGGAGATGGAGGAAGACATGGTGGCAGCGGTGACCTGGTCAATGCAAAGTACAGGCATTCATGTCATAAATTGCTTTAGATGCAATAGTATTAACCACATGGCAAAAGATTGTGCGAGCCAAAATAATTGTGTTCATCTTATCTGGTTTTCACACATCCACACACAGAGAGTGCTTTCGACAAACAGATGTGCAAAAACCAAACAAGATGAACACATGAAATTAACCAACAGTCTCAGTGTAGGTTAATGGTCAACAAGCTCATTTGGTTGAAGATTACTAAAAAAAAATGAGTTTGATGATCATTGGCCACATTGTACTTGTGACCTTGTACCAAATTAAGCTTAATAACTAACAATGTGTTCTACTTCCTATCAGTCATTTACGACTTCCCTCTGAGACAATTCCAACCATAACAGGTTAAAAAGAAAAAACTAAAAAGCAATAACTCTTCATGCTATTTTAAAATCCATTAAAAGTATTTGCCCCCATTAATTGTTGAATTCTTGACTTTTTTTTTTATTAATTTGTTTACATAATTTTTTTAGGTTTATTTTGGATAATTTACAAGAGTTAAACAAATTAAAAACTTTTACTCTCTTTAAAGATTCTGAGTAACCATATACATTGATGTCCACTGCTATTTTTCCAAGGACAGGTGTGTACACAAAAATAATCGAAATAACAGCAAATTTTTACAAGATAGTCCCCTTTTATAAGGGCACATAATTTGGGGAAGGATCATGTAAAATGGACGCCACATTTACTTATAAATGATTGTAAGTACAAATGACTTGTTAGCTTGAGGGAGAAAGAATGAAAAGTTTGTCTAAGTCACCACAATCACCTGCCTATACTTGTATTGCATAGTGAAGGTACTTGTTTATATGAAACAGCGTATTTTTTTTGACTTATTAAAAAAAAATATCATGCATTATTTATTTATTTATATATATATATATATATATATATATATATATATATATATATATATATAAATTTTTTTGTCACTTAACTGATATTAACTTCAGCTTTCCAACTCCAGAGTGTCATAGTGGACATGTACATCCACTCTTCAGTGGGTATCAGCAGTTAACAGGATGCAATGGATAAATTGTCTAAATTAGGCAAAAATGAAAATAAGGCTGACATTTCATTTTAACAGATATATTTACCAAAATTACACAAAAAAATTTTCACATACTAAATAATAAATTTATTCAATAAAATTGCCATTGGCTTTCACCACAGCCTCCAGACGACTTTGAAATCTGCTGCAACTCTTCTTGATGGTCTCCTTGTTTAAGTTGGTGAATGCTGCCATAATCCTTGCCTTCAGTTCATCTTTGATTTTACAAAGAGTTTTGTTGTTCTCTAGCTCAACTGCACCCCACACACAATAATTAAGGGGGTTGCAAGTCTAGGGAGTTAGGTAACTAGATGTAAAGGGTGATGTGGTCACAGAAATTGTCTGACAGCCATGACTGGGTTCTCCTGTTTGTATGGTATGGTGCAGAGTGCTGTTGCCAGACATAGGGTCTTTCAGCAGCCACCCTCTTGACCCAGGGTAGCACTAACTCATAAAGGCACTTGATTTAGGTCCCCGTGTTGAGTCCTGTGGGAAGATGAATGGAGGCATAACATCACACTAGTGATCACTCCAACATCTTCATAATCACCATTAGACTCATCCAACTCTTTCTGAATCCTCTGAACTATGCTCAGATTAACATCCAATCACTGAAATCTTCATATTGGAGCTTCATGAATACACTTGTTAGGGTCCTAGCTATGGGCAAATAGTTAACCCCCAAACTTGGGTCAAAATATTATGAAAGTGTAAAAATAGTTTTTAATACCAGAAATACTTTGTAAAAATTATTAACAGCAATAAATTTTTGAAGGAAAAAAATTATTACTAGCAACACATTATTACCAGCAATACATTTTTAAAAAAAAATTACCACCAATACATTTTTGCAAAAAAAAAATAAATAAAAAATATTAACAGCTATATATTTTTTTTTAAAAAAAAAATATTACCAGAAATAGATTTTTGAAGGAAGAAATATTACCAGCAATACATTTTTGGAAAAAAAAATATTACCAGCAATAAAAATTGTTGTCATTAAATAACCCATTGAGGTTGGAATGTTAAAAAACAAAACAAACCAAACCAATCACATTCTGTTTTATTTTTCCTTTGGATTCACACAAGTCCACCAAAAACTGATTGAGGGTCAAATGTACCAAGAGCATAAAAATCTCATCAAAAGTGTTGTAACCTACAATGACGAAACATGTCACACTAAAAATTTTTTCCACTTTGTCACACATCTTTTCTCTATAATGATATCACACATTTTAAATGCAAGTATCTTGGATTATAAAAATGACATCGAGTTCCAAATATATTTATTACATAACTGATATACAAGAGTTCAAAATATTATCTAAGATTTGAATATTACATCCCAAAGATGATCACCACTTCAAAGAGAAATTGAAGAAGCTCATTCATGCCCTCTAAATGCAGACATTATGAGGGTCCACCATCAGCAAAAGAAATATCAGATACCTGTAGAAAATAGCAAAAATCTCAGATGATATGTTGAACTTTTGTATATCAGTTATGTAATAAATATATTTGGTACTCTATATCATTTTTATAATCCAAGATACTTGCTGTGTCCCATCATTATGGGACACCCTCTGTGTGTGTGTGTGTGTGTGTGTGTGTGTATATATATATATATATATATATATATATATATATATAATGATTTGCTTTCTAATCAGAGAAAATATACATAATGTGGTTGTTAGGAAAGAAAGAATATTTCCAGTTTGTATTTCCCTATTCTAGGCATTATTATAACAATGATATACTAAGACCTTTATACCACATATGGAACAGAATAGTTGAAAGAAAAAATGAAAAATAATGGATTGTTCTCAACAAGATTTTTATACCACTTGTCCTACAAGTAATTATACGCACACACATACATTTATATTCACTATTTGATTTAGAGAAATTATAGCATGTGTACAACAAGCAGTATAAAAGGGAAAGAAGTGAGAGAGTCAACTAATAATATTACTTGAATGGAAAACAGGCAGGCCAATGGTGCTGCCTATATTTTTTGTGTGACCATGTGGATTCCTCTGTTTACCCTACCACTGTGGGTTTGTGACGTCTGGTTTCTTCCTGGTCTACATAGCAATTGGCATGGACATATAGGTCTTGCCTCAACTCATGTTAAATAACAACTGAGGTTCACATCACATACTGATCATCATTGTTATTGATGTTATTGTTGAGTTTAGAATAGAAGACGGAAGTCACCTTTACATATGACTGAATATTTTGTCCTGTACATCTTTTAAAGGTGAAAGAAAAACTATGACAACCAAATTTTGTCATTTTATGTCTGAATCTGATGTAAATATCTTTGAGTTCTTTTGAATAAAACTACCAGAAGACAATTTTTAAACAAATATTTGATTGGTTCAAAATTAATCCCTCCCTTTCTGAAATAGAAAAAAAGCAAAGCAAGTTCAATATTTTAGCAAAGATTTCAAATGCATGTCATCTGCTGTAACTGTTTCTTTAATTTCCATTCATGGAAAATATTTTTGAGGTATTTCTTTTTGGTTTTTACTCTCTTTTTTTTCCTTAAAGAAATTTGCTCTTCAGGTAATGTTTATGGTGAGAAGATATTTGCCTTATGGCATTTAAAGACAAAGTTTGTGCTGCTGAGGCATTTTCATTCTTAAATAATATCTCAATCTGAGTTTGATTTTTCAAATACTTTTAATGGTTTACTCAGAATTTTCCTCATTTAAAAATGTTTCCATTTATTGTCTAACTTTTTCCTTTCATTCTTTCTTTGCCTAAGTTTTATTTACTGGTAAAAAATTCAGCATAATTTAATAATACAAAAAAATCTAATCCGCTTCCATTGCTTTTCTGCAAATTTGACATTAGAATGCAAAATGAATTTTCTTTAGCATAAATCAGTTTTATAGATTTTATGTCAATAGTTTGAGTTTCACAAGTGTTTAATTTTCACCTTTTTTTTTTTTTTTTTGACAGATGAGTAAAAACTGTATATCTAAAAATACTTAGAAAATCAAAGCAAAAAATATATTCTTCATCTGTTACAGGTTGGAATTTTTTAATGTAGTTGTTGTGGTAAGAGCCAATTACCCTCCTTACTATGGGCTGATCCATTCATGATAAGTAGTCCTAGGTAACTGCCAAAGGAAGAAAGATAATACTATTGCTGGGACTTATCCAGCTGAATATTGAACACTACTATCATAACCGACTCTGTTCAGTTAAGTGTTTTGTCTTGGCAGACCCCACATCACAACAGTTGAAATTTTAAAGAATATACAAAAACAAAGAAATTTAATTTTTTTTCATTGATGAAAATGGTCATTGCAAATTTTTCAACAACATAAATATACTTGTCATGAGAAAAGCACTGAAGAACTTTGATAAAACTCAAACTTTTGAGAATGCCCTCAAAAGAGATAATTATCTTATGAACCATTCCTTGTGAATGTATGGTTCCAAAATTTATAAATAAGCTTTGTACCACAGCTGTTTTTGTCCAAAAGGTATCTGTGGTGAAAGAGAAAAGTCACTTACTGTGAAAAAAGGGCATGTGTTTTCTGTACGATATGCAGAAGACAAAATAACCAAAATAGAAACAAGTCAGTCACTGCTGTGGCCATAAATGATTCTCAGATATGAATATTGTTTGTTCTTCCAGCCATTGGCCGATGAAAAATTATCTTATGAACCATTCCTTGAATGTTGGTTCCAAATTTATAAATAAGCTTTGTACCATAGCTGTTTTTGTCCAAAAGGTATCTGTGGAAAGAGAAAGTCATACTGTGAAAAAAAGGGCATGTGTTCTGTAATGACATGTCAAGACAAAATAACCAAAATAGAAACCAAGTCACTGCTGGGCCATAAATGATTTGCTATTATTGTTTGTTTTCCAGCCATTGGCGATGAAAAATTATCTTATGAACCATTCTTCTGAATGTATGGTTCCAAAATTTATAAATAAGCTTACCATAGCTGTTTTTGTCCAAAAGGTATCTGTGGTGAAAGAGAAAGTCACTTACTGAATGTAACTTAAAATAGAAACAAGTCAGTCCTGCTGTGGCCATAAAATGATTCTCAGATATGCTAATATTGTTTGTTCTTCCAGCCATTTGAAAAATTATCTTATGAACCATTCCTTGTGAATGTATGGTTCAAAATTTATAAATAAGAAATTATAGCTGTTTTTGTCCAAAAGGTATCTGTGGGTGAAAGAGAAAGTCACTTACTGTGAAAAAGGGCATGTGTTTCTGTACGATATGCAGAAGACAAAATAACCAAAATAGAAACAAGTCAACTGCTGTGGCAATAAATGATTCTCAGATATGCTAATATTGTTTGTTCTCTCCAGCCATTGGCCGATGAAAAATTATCTTATGAACCATTCCTTGAAATGTATGGTTCCAAAATTTATAAATAAGTTTTGTACCATAGCTGTTTTTGTCCAAAAGGTATCTGTGGTGAAAGAGAAAGTCACTTACTGTGTGAAAAGGGCATGTGTTTCTGTAACATATGCAAAAGACAAAATAACCAAAATAAAACCAGTCAGTCACTGCTGTGGCATAAATGATTCTCAGATATGCTAATATTTTTGTTCTCTCCAGCCATTGGCCGATGAAAATTATCTTATGAACTATTCCTTCTGAATGTATGGTTCCAAAATTTATAAATAAGCTTTGTTCTGTGGTGAAAGAAAAGTCAAAAAAAAAGGGCATGTGTGTTCTGTACGATATGCAAAGACTAAATAACCAAAATTCAGTCACTGCTGTGGCCATAAAATGATTCTCAGATATGCTAATATTGTTTGTTCTCTATTGGCCAATGAAAATTATCTATGAACCATTCCTTGTGAATGTATGGTTCCAAAATTTATAAATAAGCTTTGTAATAGCTGTTTTTTGTCCAAAAGGTATCTGTGGTGAAAGAAAAGTCTTACTGTGAAAAAGGGCATGTGTGTTCTGGTACGATATGCAGAAGACAAAATAACCAAAATAGAAACAAGTCAGTCACTTGTAACCTAATATTTTTGTTCTCTCCAGCCATTGGCCAATGAAAAATTATCTTATGAACCATTCCTTTCCTGAATGTATGGTTCCAAAATTTATAAATAAGCTTTGTAATGTTTTTTGTCCAAAAAGGTATCTGTGGTGAAAGAGAAAGTCACTTACTGTGAAAAAGGGCATGTGTGTTCTGATAAAGACAAAATAACCAAAATTACTGTGTGCAAGACAAAATAACCAAAATAGAAACCAGTTCACTGCTGTTTTTGGCCATAAATGATTCTCAGATATAACTAATATTGTTTGTTCTTGTTCCAGCCATTTGGCCTCCAATGAAAATTATCTTATGAACCATTCTCAGAATGTATGGTTCCAAAATTTATAAATAAGCTTTGTACCATTGTTTTTTTTCCAAAAGGTATCTGTAGAAAGAGAAAGTCACTTACTGTGAAAAAGGGCATGTGTGTTCTGTACCAAAAAAAAACCAGTCAGTCACTGCTGTGGCCATAAATGATTCTCAGATATGCTAATATTGTTTGTTCTCTCCAGCCATTGGCCAATGAAAAATTATCTTATGAACCATTCTTAAAATTTATAAATAAGCTTTGTACCATAGCTGTTTTTTGTCCAAAAGGTATCTGTGGTGAAAGAGAGAAAGTCATCATAAATGAATTTTTGTGAAAAAAATGGCATTTGTTCTGTAAATGAGCTAACCAAAATAGAAACAAGTCAGTCACTGCTGTGGCTTAAATGATTCTCAGATATGCTAATATTGTTTGTTCTTCCAGCCATTGGCCAATGAAAAATTATCTTATGAACTATTCCTTCTGAATGGGCATTGGTTCCAAAATTTATAAATAAGCTTTGTAATGGTTTCAGCTGTTTTTTTGTCCAAAAGGTATCTGTGTCATCTTACTGTGAAAAAGGGCATGTGTGTTCTGTTATGCAGAAGACAAAATAACCAAAATAGAAACCAGTCAGTCACTGCTGTATTTATGCTAATATTGTTTGTTCTTCAGCCATTGGCGATGAAAAATTATTTTATGAACCATTCCAGAATGTATGGTTCCAAAATTTATAAATTTTGTACCATAGCTGTTTTTGTCCAAAAGGTATCTGTGGTGAAAGAGAAAGTCTTACTGTGAAAAGGGCAACCTATGCAGAAGACAAAATAACCAAAATAGAAACCAGTCAGTCACTGCTGTGGCCATAAATGATTCTCAGATATGCTAATTTGTTTGTTCTCTCCAGCCATTGGCCGATGAAAAATTATCTTATGAACCATTCCTTGTGAATGTATGGTTCCAAAATTTATAAATAAGCTTTGTACCATAGCTGTTTTTGTCCAAAAAGGTATCTGTGGTGAAAGAGAAAGTCACTTACTGTGAAAAAGGGCATGTGTTCTGTATAACCAAATAGAAACAAGTTCACTGCTGTTAAATGATTCTCAGATATGCTAATATTGTTTGTTCTTACCAGCCATTGGCCAATGAAAATTATCTTATGAACCATTCCTTGTGAATGTATGGTTCCAAAATTTATAAATAAGCTTTGTACCATAGCTGTTTTTGTCCAAAAGGTATCTGTGGTGAAAGAGAAAGTCCTTACTGTGAAAAAGGGCATGTGTGTTCTGTTTTGCAGAAGACAAAATAACCAAAATAGAAACCAGTCAGTCAAACAAATGATTCTCAGATATGCTAATATTGTTTGTTCTCTCCAGCCATTGGCCAATGAAAATTATCTTATGAACCATTCCTTGTGAATGTATGGTTCCAAAATTTATAAATAAGCTTTTGTACCATAGCTGTTTGTGTCCAAAAGGTATCTGTGGTGAAAGAGAAAGTCACTTACTGTGAAAAAGGGCATGTGTGTTCTGTTATATGTCAAGACAAAATAACCAAAATAGAAACCTCAGTCAATAAATGATTCTCAGATATGCTAATATTGTTTGTTCTCTCCAGCCATTGGCCGATGAAAAATTATCTTATGAACCATTCCTTGTGAATGTATGGTTCCAAAATTTATAAATAAGCTTTGTACCATAGCTGTTTTTGTCCAAAAGGTATCTGTGGTGAAAGAGAAAGTCACTTACTGTGAAAAAGGGCATGTGTGTTCTGTACGATATGCAGAAGACAAAATAACCAAAATAGAAACAAGTCAGTCACTGCTGTGGCCATAAATGATTCTCAGATATGCTAATATTGTTTGTTCTCTCCAGCCATTGGCCAATGAAAAATTATCTTATGAACCATTCCTTGTGAATGTATGGTTCCAAAATTTATAAATAAGCTTTGTACCATAGCTGTTTTTGTCCAAAATTCAAAAGTATCTGTGGTGAAAGAGAAAGTCACTTACTGTGAAAAGGGCATGTGTCCAAAAGGTTCTGTAAAAGAGAAAGCATACGTTAACCAAAATAGAAACCAGTCAGTCACTGCTGTGGCCATAAATGATTCTCAGATATGCTAATATTGTTTGTTCTCTCCAGCCATTGGCCAATGAAAAATTATCTTATGAACCATTCCTTGTGAATGTATGGTTCCAAAATTTATAAATAAGCTTTGTACCATAGCTGTTTTTGTCCAAAAGGTATCTGTGGTGAAAGAGAAAGTCACTTACTGTGAAAAAAGGGCATGTGTTGTTCTGTAAATGCAGAAGACAAAATAACCAAAATAGAAACAAGTCAGTCACTGCTGTGGCCATATTCTCAGATATGCTAATATTGTTTGTTCTCTCCAGCCATTGGCCAATGAAAAATTATCTTATGAACCATTCCTTGTGAATGTATGGTTCCAAAATTTATAAATAAGCTTTGTACCATAGCTGTTTTTGTCCAAAAGGTATCTGTGGTGAAAGAGAAAGGTCACTTACTGTGAAAAAGGGCATGTGTGTTCTGGTACGATATGCAGAAGACAAAATAACCAAAATAGAAACCAGTCAGTCACTGCTGAATTAAATGATTCTCAGATATGCTAATATTGTTTGTTCTTCCAGCCATTGGCCGATGAAAAAATTATCTTATGAACCATTCCTTTTTGAATGTATGGTTCCAAAATTTATAAATAAGCTTTGTACCATAGCTGTTTTTGTCCAAAAGGTATCTGTGGTGAAAGAGAAAGTCACTTACTGTGAAAAAGGGCATGTGTGTTCTGTAAATGTCATGCAGAAGACAAATAACCAAAATAGAAACAAGTCAACTGCTGTGGCCATAAATGATTCTCAGATATGCTAATATTGTTTGTTCTCTCCAGCCATTGGCCGATGAAAATTATCTTATGAACCATTCCTTGTAGAAAATGTTGGTTCCAAAATTTATAAATAAGCTTTGTTTGTTTTTTGTCCAAAAGGTATCTGTTTACTGTGAAAAAGGGCATGTGTGTTTCTGTACGATATGAAGAAAAATAACCAAAATAGAAACCAGTCAGTCACTGCTGTGGCCATAAATGATTCTCAGATATGCTAATATTGTTTGTTCTCTCCAGCCATTGGCCAATGAAAATTATCTTATGAACCATTCCTTCTGAATGTATGGTTCCAAAATTTATAAATTTTGTACCATAGCTGTTTTTTCCAAAAGGTATCTGTGGTGAAAGAGAAAGTCACTTACTGTGAAAAGGGCATGTGTGTTCTGTACGATATGCAGAAGACAAAATAACCAAAATAGAAACCAGTCAGTCACTGCTGTGGCCATAAATGATTCTCAGATATGCTAATATTGTTTGTTCTTCTCAGCCATTGGCCAATGAAAATTATCTTATGAACCATTCCTTCTGAATGTATGGTTCAAAATTTATAAATAAGCTTTGTACCATAGCTGTTTTTGTCCAAAAAGGTATCTATGGTGAAAGAGAAAGTCACTTACTGTGAAAAAGGGCATGTGTGTTCTGTACGATATGCAGAAGACAAAATTAGAAACCAGTCAGTCACTGCTGTGGCCATAAATGATTCTCAGATATGCTAATATTGTTTGTTCTCTCCAGCCATTGGCCAATGAAAATTATCTTATGAACCATTCTTGTGAATGTATGGTTCCAAAATTTATAAATAAGCTTTGTACCATAGCTGTTTTTTGTCCAAAAGGTATCTGTGGTGAAAGAGAAAGTCACTTACTGTGAAAAAAGGGCATGTGTGTTCTGTACGATATGTCAAGACAAAATAACCAAAATAGAAACCAGTCAGTCACTGCTGTGGCCATAAATGATTCTCAGATATGCTAATATTGTTTGTTCTTCCAGCCATTGGCCGATGAAAATTATCTTATGAACCATTCTTGTGAATGTATGGTTCCAAAATTTATAAATAAGAATAGCTGTTTTTTTGTCCAAAAGGTATCTGTGGTGAAAGAGAAAGTCACTTACTGTGAAAAAGGGCATGTGTTCTGTAAATGCAGAAGACAAAATAACCAAAATAGAAACAAGTCTGTCACTGCTGTGGGCCATAAATGATTCTCAGATATGCTAATATTGTTTGTTCTTCCAGCCATTGGCCGATGAAAAAAATTATCTTATGAACCATTCCTTGTGAATGTATGGTTCCAAAATTTATAAATAAGCTTTGTACCATAGCTGTTTTTGTCCAAAAGGTATCTGTGGTGAAAGAGAAAGTCACTTACTGTTGTGTGTTCTGTAATTATGCGAAGACTAAATAACCAAAATAAAAGCAGTCAGTCACTGCTGTGGCCATAAATGATTCTCAGATATGCTAATATTGTTTGTTCTCTCCAGCCATTGGCAAAAAATTATCTTATGAACCATTCTTGTATGGTTCCAAAATTTATAAATAAGCTTTGTACCATAGCTGTTTTTGTCCAAAAGGTATCTGTGGTGAAAGAGAAAGTCACTTACTGTGAAAAAGGGCATGTGTTCTTCTGTAATGATATGCAGAAGACAAAATAACCAAAATAGAAACAAGTCAGTCACTGCTGTGGCCATAAATGATTCTCAGATATGCTAATATTGTTTGTTCTCTCCAGCCATTGGCCGATGAAAAATTATCTTATGAACCATTCCTTGTGAATGTATGGTTCCAAAATTTATAAATAAGCTTTGTACCATAGCTGTTTTTGTCCAAAAGGTATCTGTGGTGAAAGAGAAAGTCACTTACTGTGAAAAAGGGCATGTGTGTTCTGTACGATATGCCGAAGACAAAATAACCAAAATAGAAACCAGTCAGTCACTGCTGTGGCCATAAATGATTCTCAGATATGCTAATATTGTTTGTTCTCTCCAGCCATTGGCCGATGAAAAATTATCTTATGAACCATTCCTTGTGAATGTATGGTTCCAAAATTTATAAATAAGCTTTGTACCATAGCTGTTTTTGTCCAAAAGGTATCTGTGGTGAAAGAGAAAGTTTACTGTGAAAAAGGGCATGTGTGTTCTGTACGATTGCAGAAGACAAAATAACCAAAATAGAAACAAGTCAGTCACTGCTGTGGCCATAAATGATTCTCAGATATGCTAATATTGTTTGTTCTCCAGCCATTGGCCGATGAAAATTATCTTATGAACCATTCCTTGAATGTATGGTTCCAAAATTTATAAATAAGCTTTGTACCATAGCTGTTTTTGTCCAAAAGGTATCTGTGGTGAAAGAGAAAAAGTCACTTACTGTGAAAAAGGGCATGTGTGTTCTGTAATGATATGTCAAGACTAAATAACCAAAATAGAAACCAGTCAGTCAAAATATAAATGATTCTCAGATATGCTAATATTGTTTGTTCTCCAGCCATTGGCCGATGAAAAATTATCTTATGAACCATTCCTTGAATGTATGGTTCCAAAATTTATAAATAAGACCATAGCTGTTTTTTGTCCAAAAGGTATCTGTGGTGAAAGAGAAAGTCACTTACTGTGAAAAAGGGCATGTGTGTTCTGTACGATATGTCAAGACAAAATAACCAAAATAGAAACCAGTCAGTCACTGCTGTGGCCATAAATGATTCTCAGATATGCTAATATTGTTTGTTCTCCCAGCCATTGGCCAATGAAAAATTATCTTATGAACCATTCCTTCTGAATGTGGTTCCAAAATTTATAAATAAGCTTTGTACCATAGCTGTTTTTGTCCAAAAGGTATCTGTGGTGAAAGAGAAAGTCACTTACTGTGAAAAGGGCATGTGTGTTCTGTACGATATGCAGAAGACAAAATAACCAAAATAGAAACCAGTCAGTCACTGCTGTTGGCCATAAATGATTCTCAGATATGCTAATATTGTTTGTTTCTCCAGCCATTGGCAATGAAAAATTATCTTATGAACCATTCCTTGTGAATGTATGGTTCCAAAATTTATAAATAAGCTTTGTACCATAGCTGTTTTTGTCCAAAAGGTATCTGTGGTGAAAGAGAAAAGTCAACTGTGAAAAAGGGCATGTGTGTTCTGTACGATAAAGAAGACAAAATAACCAAAATAGAAACCAATGCAATGTGGCCATAAATGATTCTCAGATATGCTAATATTGTTTGTTCTCTCCAGCCATTGGCCGATGAAAATTATCTTATGAACCATTCCTTGTGAATGTATGGTTCCAAAATTTATAAATAAGCTTTGTACCATAGCTGTTTTTTGTCCAAAAGGTATCTGTGGTGAAAGAGAAAGTCACTTACTGTGAAAAAGGGCATGTGTGTTCTGTACGATATGCAGAAGACAAAATAACCAAAATAGAAACAAGTCAGTCACTGCTGTGGCCATAAATGATTCTCAGATATGCTAATATTGTTTGTTCTCTCCAGCCATTGGCCGATGAAAAATTGTTCCATCAATAAAAGCAGTTGGTGTTCTCAATTTAGAAGAGTTGATTTTATTTTGTTACCTTGTCCATCAGCTTGCATGTAACTGTTGGCTTGTGCAATAGATTTTTGACATTGGACCTGCAATTCATGATTTTAACATTTTTTTCTGTCCTTGGATCTTCAAGTTTCAACCTGTGATTTGTTTATTTCATTGTAGAATTGAGCTGCTATATCAGTTTTTGAAAAGTATCAGATCCTTTTCTCTTTGAGAACAAAGACTGAACATTTCATTTGAAGAGAAAGAAAAAATATATATGAAAATCAGCCTTTTTTATTCATTCTATACATTTTTGTAAGAACATTTTGTTTGTCATTTCAATAGCATAAAATAACAGTAATTTCACAATCATCCTCCAACAATTTGTCTTTTATCAATTATATGTTTAAAACAAAGTTATGAGTGTTCAAAGATTTTGTGAATAAATATAGTATTTGAATGTCAAATACATTTAAACATTTTCAGTTTTTAATGTTTGAGAAAAGCGTCTTGAAACAGGAAATGACTGGAATTGTTTCCAATCAGTTTGCTCTTTTATTTGCCAGACATACTGTCATCTGTGATGCAAAGTAATAAGCAAAAATGTTTTTCTAATCAGTCAGCAAGGCAATAAAGCCAATAAGACAAGGAATTACTGAGTATGAAAGAATATGCAAAAAAGAAAAACATTAAGGAGAGAGAACAATCAAAGAACAGGAATTAAAAAGACAAAAGATAGTAATTGATGTTGTATTTAAATTTTGAACAATAGATAGTAAGAAGCTAGAAGAGAGTTTCATAAGCGAGAAATGTGAAGGGTAAAAAAAAACTTGGAAGAGGAATTAATAATGAAGTATAAATTTTCAACAAATCCATATTTTGTGACAGCCACATTAATACAACCTATATATGCTACCAACATGGTGCCTTCTGTCTTCAAACTCTATCTCAACCTCCAAATTTCTTCCTTATATATTCCTGATTTTCTAAAACTGACTTTAACCTCTTGAGGTTAGCTTGACAATGACTAAATCGTCCTTGATGTGGGGACATCATCTCTTAAGATAGAACAATATCGGGTTGGATTAAGGTCCTAACAAATGAGACATGCACAGTGGAAGAGCTTGGAAGCTGATGAAAAATGATCATTTAATGTTTCTGCAAAAAATTGCTTCAAAAAACATGGATGCAATCTGTGTGAAGTATTGTGATTCATGGCCATTCTAATCATAGGGCATTTCTTTTTTGAAGAAAGGCTTAAGATTAACTATTTAATGTGTACATTCTTTAAGGGTTTGAAATTGATGATAAAGAGTAGAAGTTTTAAACTCTCCACCTTTTTAAAATTCTCTTCACAGTTTTGCCTCATTGGACGAAGATGATTAATGCAAAGCTCAAGATTAACTTTTCATCTCCACAAAAAAATTGAAATTGTTCCAATTAAAAATATTAAAATATTTTTTTTTAACTTTATCAGTTATCTTTGTTATATGCATAATAAAAAAAACACCATTAAAATATTTAGGAAATTGCTATTTTCATCCATACAATTTTTAATCATTTGTTTTTAATGTGTGAATGTTGCAGCATAATGTAGGCACTGAATAGTACCTCAAATGAAAGTTTTCACTTAATAACAATATCCCTTAACTGGATTGAAGTAATGCAGAATTTAAATGATTTAAATATTTTAATGGTGTTTTTTTTATAAATTATTATAATTAAAATTTCAAAAAATGAAACAATTCTTATAAAAATTCATTATTCATCAATAAAAATTTTTCTTGAGACAATAGTTTCCTTAATAAATCTTATTTATAAAAGCAGTTAGAAGTTTTTCTAATTAAATAATGTCATAGTTTTATTACATTTTTTTATTTTAAGATTTGAAGCAGATTTTTGGAAAATGAGTAGTAATCTGACAAAAAAAATTATGATTTACTTTCTCCAAGGAGTCCTGCTTTTAACCAATAAAACAAATTCTGAGATTGCAATTTAATTTCTTGAAATTTCATGAAATTAAGTAAGGTGTTGGGGGAACATATGTAAAAACAAAAAAAAATATTTTTACCAAGATTTTCTAAAAAAAAAAAAAAATTTCCAAAATAATTTCTTTTCATTGGAAATAAGTCCTGAAGGTTTCATAAAAATCTAACAATTATTTGATTTTAGCAAGAATTTTCAATTCAATGTGTTTCTCGCCTGAAAAAAAAAAAGGTGTAAAAACACTAATCATAAATTTTATGTTGACTGTTGACGAAAAAAAACAAAAAAAAACAAGATTTTTAACCAAAGTTTCAAATTTGCTGTAAAGGATTAAAAAATTTAATAAAAAATACTTTAGTCCTCCTTCTTAATAATTACATAAAGATTTTGATGATAAAACTTTGTTTTTAGTAAGTTTAGGCCTTTACTTCATCATGCTATGCTGTTTTTTCAGCGAGCAAGTGGAAATAGCTACATGCAATATAGAATCTCAAAATGAAAATCAAGAATACAGAGTACTATAAAAAGTTTTTTAAAAGCTGTTTTAGTTTTTGATGCATGAATTTTATTTATGAATAATTTTTCTGAAATAAGTGCCTATGTTTCTTAAACAAATAATACAATTTATTGTACTTTCTTAATCATTTTTCTCTGTCCTGAGTATGATGATAAACTATATCCATGTCCTGGGTAAGACAATAAACTACATCCAGCAGCAAGGTCTCTGATCAGGAGGTTTTGAGGAGTGTGGAACCATCTCTTAACTGCTAGTGTTCCCAAGTCCACCCTGGTAGCATCTGTTAGGGTCCCAGCTATGGGTAAATAGTTAACACCCAAACTTGTGTAAAAATAGGTTTTAATACCAAAAATACTTTGTAATAAAAAAAAAATTATTACCAGTAATAATTTTTGAAAGAGAAATTATTATCAGCAATACTTAAAAAAAAAAATACCAGAAATACAAACAGCTATACATTCTTTGAAAAAAATATGACCCGCTATAGATTTCTTCAAGGAAAAATATTCCTAGAAATAGATTGTTGAAGAAAAACATATTACCAGCAATAAAAATGTTTACGGCATTAAATAACCCATTGAGGTTGATATGCCATAAAACAAACCAAACCAAACTTAATCATTTTCCATGCTCTACTTTTATTTATTCGGCTTAGCCTACTACTACATATCTGAGTAGATTGTATTTGCAATCATAAAAAATAAACTTTGTAGAAGGTTTCATGAATATTATCTTTATTTCACAGTTCAATATGTAAATTAACTTGGACAGGAGAATTGCTTAAGATTAGGTGTGCGTGCAAATCATTCTGAGCACTCTTTTGGGAAGCATAAGATTGAATACATAATTGAAAACCACTACTATTTTCTAGCCTTTTGTATATGCCTAATGCTTATTTTGAAGTTAGAGTTTTTCCTATGTAGCATGGAGTACTATCATCCATGAAATACCGTACCTTATGGTACAGAAGGATTCTTCTCCCTTCCTCACCCAAACTATCTTTTTAGTGTTATATTATAAAATATCTGGAAAGCTAGTTGCCTTGTGAAACTTAACCAAAAAGCCATCATGTTTGGTTATGGGCTACAGTTTAAATAAAATTCTTTCCATGGCTAAACTGTTTGTTGAAAATGAAGATAACAAGAATTCATTTGAAATGATTGTAGTGTGCCAAAATTCTAAGGGTCTTTCAACATTTCAACTGTGTGTTTACACTACCAAATGTTGAATAGTTTAAGTCCTGTTTTTTCTCTCTATTATAACAAATCCCATTTATAACTGTTGCATTCAATTTACAAGTTCCTAGAAAGGCATGAATCCTTTCTTTCCCACTCTCCCAGCTATGGGTTAAAATAACAGACCAGACTAAGTTCCTTGGCCTTTTCTAGGTCAACTAATAAATGAATTCACAACTGGAAAAGACAATACAAAATCCCTAACTTTCCCCAAAACAGTTGTAGCAATTTACAGAAATTTTTCTTCAATTGTGAGGAAATTATCCAACATTTTCTTCCATATAGGATTGTAATGAGGGAGAACCATGTTAGAAAGATTTACTCTTCTATTTATGTTTATTATGTTATGGGTATTATTATATCTGTGATATAATAACACTGTAATTCATGGATGGAAAGAATGGCTTAAAAAACTAGAATGACAAGCATGCTTGGTTATCAAAGACTTTTATGCTACTAAGACATATGCAAAACTATATATATATATATATATATTTTGGTAAATATAGGTAAAAATTATTATTATTTATATTTATTTTTATCATTCTCCCACCACCGTTACTAATCACTTCTATCAATTTACAATAACTAATTATATTATCATTGTCTCCAGTCCCTTGCAACATTACTATCACATCATATCATATAGACCCGCTATAATTATTAACATAAACTACCCTCTCACCCAGCATATTAAATATTAAACATCGCCATATAAAATAACCAATAAGGATTACAAATTTCTACCTGTTACATATACACAGTTACATATACAGTCATCAAAAACAAACAAATAACAAGCTTTAAATATAACAAATAAACCCCCTTTTTTTTCAAAAATTTAAAAATAAATATAAATAATAATAATTTTTACCTATCATAAGTTTCCACAAACCCCACCACACGTATATACATACATGCGAGGAAATTTATTCACTGGAAAAATAAAAATATGACATGTATACATTCACGAGAAATTTTCGCTACACTCCCAATCTTTGAATTTCAACATACAAATGCGTATGTATAGACACAACACCACCCGTATACATACATATGTCATATCCGAAACTGCCCACATATGTTTATATATGTATGAGTCCCAACGGACGACCAAGTATGTATATGTGTCTGCATACATCGATGTTTGCGTTAGTACGATAACAAAACAATGACGTTTCCCCCACCACTTCCACAATAACACCAATACACGCAATCTACATAAACACAAAATTTAAAAAAAATTAATCAGTTTGTCTGACGATCACTAAAGCGTGAAACCCAGGGTCACAAGCTCACATCAATCCAACCAAATATGTTAGCTCTATCTCTGATATTGAGCGCTTTCTAATAAGTACCATGCATATATATATATAAATAATTATATATATATATATACACACACACTTTTCACACACACACACATATATATATATATATATATATATATATATATATATATATATATATATATAATATGCAGCAAAACAGAGTGTTTTCCCAAATTGAGGGCTGAAAGCCAGAGTGTTTTCTATATCTGGGAAAGATATGTTCCCAAATGGAAACTGTGCTATTGACTTCTAAACTTCTGGGAAGGGACATTTAGCCTCTGCCTGAACTAAAGAAAGCAAAATTTCTGTTTCACAGCTGTAAAACAAACTGAATAACTGACCATTCACCTCACTGTATGAAGTAACATCACTAAGCAGTTCATTATGTGACCCATGTGACTTATCTTCACTAAAGGGAGATAAGCACCTTCTCTATCCCTACAAGATGATTGTTATTATGTTGCAATTGAACACTTTTTTCTTTGTTTATAATAGAATTTTCCTGTTTCTTAATACTTTAACTTTTGGAAGGCATCTTTCACTATTTCAATGCACTTTCAGATTTGTGTCACATTTTCTGTCCTCTGATAAAACACTTCCCAAGTAGTTAATTTACTTTACTTGCTTGATTCTGATGTCTTCACTTCATAGCTCACATCTCGGGCACTCCCTTTTTGCCATAATTTTGTCTTCTCACAATTTATAGTTAGTCCTTTCTTCTTGGTTTCCTTTACTCCCTTGTCTATGACATCCTGCAGTTATTTTACTGCATTTGCCATCAACATATTAGCATCTACACTTTTGTTGTTATGATGGTTTTCACCAATAACAAATCTTGGTAGAATTTGTAGTTCTTTCAGGATTGATTTGCTGTATAGGTTGAATAAATCCAGTGAGAAGATGCATACTTGTCTTATGCCCTTTTCTATTTTTATGAATTTTCTCAATTCATTTACTGATGGCAAGAGAGAGAAAAGCAATTAATAACCTATCTAAGATGTATAAATAGAAAGAGAAACTGTAGAGTGAGTGACCATCATTAAATGTAAAAGAAATGATGGAACTGACCAACAAACAGAATTGACAAAGTTTTCAAAAGGTAATAACAAGAAAAAGAAATGAACCAGGCAAACAATATTACCAATGCAAATTAACAGTAATAAGGCAAAATGTTCAAAGAACTGGGGTTGACACACAGGAGCAAGTTCAGACAAGTGAATGTAGCATTCTGACTTCAAGACAAGACAGCCTAGGACTGAGTCAGAACAGGCCTATTTTATTGGCTAGTAAAAGATCCCATTTGTGTACTTCTGCTTGTAAATTGGGTACCGGCATGTGTTTTGCAGTCATTCCCACAATTGGATTGAAATCAATGCAAGCCTTACTAACAGCTGCAAAGAACAGGTTATTATTTTAATATCTTTCCCAAATAAAGTTTTCCTAGTATTTGAAGTAGTTATTTATGTTGTACCTAATCAAATGTTTTTGTATAATCTTTAAATATAGTTCTCTTTGATTGCATTCTGGTCATTATGACTCCAATGTCTTGAACAAAGCCACATTCTATTGTTGCCCTTATTTCTGGTTTAATTCTGCTACATGTTCTATTCATAAGAATTGTAATTAGTGTAGTTATATGGCACATTAAGCTGATTGTCTAATGGAGCCCACATTCATCTGGCTTCTTAGGCAATGCTATGAAGATGGATCTACTATAATCTTCCAATATTTTGCCAGTGTTATGTATTTCATTTATTATTTCCGTAATCTCGTTGATCCTGAAATTGTCTAAGGCTGCTGCCATCTCTATTACAATCCCATCTGGTACTGGTATTTTGTTCCTTTTCATCTTGGCCAGTGCAAATCTGAGCTCAGGTCCTTCCATGTTTTTATGTATTGTAGGTTTCCCTCTTTTGACATGGGAGAGTTCATCAATTTATTTCTTCCATCTTTGAAGTACTTTTTTTCTTTCTCTCTTATGAGTATTCTCTTTCCAAATTTAATACATCCTGCTGGGAAGAACATTTTTTGTGTTGTTATTTCTATGCAGTGGCATAAGGTAGTTTTTGAGAGCTCAGGGCAATTTTAACTGTTGTGCCTCCTCCTTAGCCATGAGCTGTTATAAATTATAGTTTTGTATGTATTTTCTCAGCCTAATTAATTTTTTTGTGACACTAAAAATTTAGTACCTGGGGCAATCACCCCTCTGGCCCTGCCCACACTATGGAATTGTTTCTAAGTATCACTTATTTATTTAGTTTTAATAGTCAGTAACAAACTGCAACAATGTTGTTTTTTTCTCTCTCACCTTTGTCTCTTTTTTTGATCATGCATCCCATGACCCATCAGCACCATAGGGGCATTACATGTACTTCAGCTGCAGTAGAAGAGGTGTTTCATGGGCAAGATAGCCTAGAGAGCCTAACCTTCTCCAAACCAGTTTTGAATTCAGTTACCTACTCATAGACCGGTTGCCCACCAAGGCTATAGAACACACTCTGTCCTGCTATTTACCTATAGCTGGGGGAAGAAGAAGAGGAGTCATACCTTTCTCAAGGGTATTAGCACATAAGTGAATGTAATGAACTTGACTGGAATTCAAACTCAGCTCTCTGATTCTTCAATCCACCGTGCCTCTTTCTTTTTACTATGCACCAAATCCAGTTGTAATGCTAATCTATGCTGCTGTTAAAGTTAGAACAAGAATAGCATAAGAAGTATTTAAAAAATTAATATTTTGTTCTCTTTATAGGTATTTACTAAATTTAGATTCTTCTAGCATAAAGCCTCAAGTGAGATCTTCTAGACTAGCCTACATTTAATTACCTCATAATAAGGTATCTTAAATATTATCAGGGCTGATGGTAATCTCTAGGAGAGTGACTCATTGTGCCGCCTTGGGCATAAAGTTGAAAGATTATATTGAATCAATTGATACATTTGTAACTAGGAAAGTTGGCTCAGTGTGGCTAGACAATTTTTCTCACCAGAATCTATCTTAGACATTTATAAGTCTATCACTTGTTTATACATTGAATATTGCTGGTCTATGTCCTCTGCTATGTTTACAAATTCTTGATAAAATCCAAAGAAGAATCTTCAAAGTTATTGGTCCTGACTTCGCATCTTGGCTTCACTCACTTTCCTACTGCCGTAATGTAACTTCCCTGTGTCTTTTTCTATAAATAGTTTCATGGTAATTGTTGTATTGACTATTCCTCTTTAGTACCTAAACTTCACATAGTTAAGCGCAGTACTAGATTGGCAACAAGGTCTCATCATTTTACAATTGAAATGAGTAGATGTAACTGTTAAGCTCTATACTAACAGTTTCTTTTTTTGTACTACTTTCCAGTCAAATTTGATCTTCAAAAATTTAAATGCAACATCAATTGTTATCTTCTGTCCTCTTAATTCCTGTTCTTTTGTTAGCTCACTTTAATAATGCTTTCTTTTTCTCATATTCTTTCACACTCAGTAACCCTTTGCCTTTTAGTGCCTTGCTTGAAGTGAAATGAATTTTCCACATCAGTCTCAGTGTGAAGGTCTTGATTCTTACACATGTAAAGACAGAACTAATCAAAATGACTTTCATTATTCTATATCAAATCAGTCAAATTTACAATGTCAGTTTACAAGTCTATATTGTGATCTTAAGTGTGCTTCAATTGTCAAGTTCTTAAGCAATAAAAATCACCTGATGTTTATGTCCTGTAGGCCAGAATCAGTAAGAAGTGAAGCAAAATTTCATTGTCATTTGCTTTTTCATGTTTAAACCTAAAGCAAAAATAAACAAAACTATTCCAACATTAGACGTTGTCAAAACCAAATGCTCTTTGCATTCTATAGTCTACTAGTAATTACGGTTAGAAATTGTCCCTGAGTTTAAATTCATGGTGATTTGAGCAAGATTGATTATGAAGTAATTTCTTTAATGTTAATTTGTTACTAAATGTCAAGGTTGATTTGATCGATAGGGAAAAATGGCTATATAAATTGAACTAATAACTTTTGGCTGTACATGTCAAAGATATTCAAGTTGAGACTTTCAACAAGTTGAACTCTAGATATAAATTATAAAAATATACATCATATAAAATTCAGTAATTTAATTAGTTGGCATCTGTGTCAAATGCAAGAATCAAATTTAGCACTTGGAGAACAGGAAATTACTTGGTATATACTTTGCAAAAGTATACTACTTTTATTTGTAGACAGTCTAGATGATAATGTACTTGTTTATACTGATTTAAAATATAACTGAATCTTCTTCCACTCTCAGCAAACACCCTGTATAAGTTATATCATTACTAATGGGTCAAATAAATGTTTCTAAAAATGCTTAGTTTTAATGATAATATAGCCATTTCCTTATAAGGAAACATTCAGCATTCAATGACCAAGCAGCCAGTCTTGGTTTTGGGTGAAATTTATAAATTTCTTCTTAGGAGAATTTGTTTTTCAAATCCAGTAACAGTTATCACTCTTTCCAGTATTAATAGTCTTTTATTAATTTGTGTGGAACATCTTGAGTATGTCATTATTTTCTCTTCAAATTATATGTGCTTTACATTTTAGTTGTTGCTACAGTGGAAAGTCTTCAAGTAATGTGGTTTCTATTATTTAGTAAAGTTCTCTGTTAGTGATTCTGTAGTGCCAACTCACAAGGTTTGAAGTAGGTCCTTGCTAACATGTATCATTTGCTTAAAGCCATTTTTAAACATTGTTCTGAGAAAGTGATTGTATACAGTTGACAAACTGCCAAATGCAGCTATTAAGCTTGATGTTAATTCATTTTGTATTTATTTGCAAATAATTTAAAATTTTATAAACAAATAAAGAGGAGCTAGTCAGTAATTAGCAAACTCTAAATTCATTTAAAATTTAAACTAATTGTTGATCATTGGAGGATAATATGATTTTTGATATAATATGAAATGTTTTTTTCTTTTTACAAAATAAAGCTATTATTTCATGCAACAATTAGTAATTGATTCATTTTTTTCCTTTTTCAATATTGTTGCAATTTCTCTTTTCAGTTTTTTTAACAAACATGCAAAAGTTAAAATTCTTATTATTGGTGTCAGTACAAATGTTGATTCCCAAACTCTAATATTTAAAGTTGAAAATTGGACTGGAAATTCTGTTATTTTTCAAGCATTTTGTTATTAATAAAAATCTCACTATGATGTGTAATTGTTTAATGTGTTATTGTAACATAAACAGAAATCATTAAAATGTAGATCGTCAAGACCAGTTTTTACAAATATTTTTTTTGCTTATTACCTTTTTAATTCTTTCCAAATATCTCTTCATGACATTCTAAAGCTATTTCTGTGTTGGTAATGATTCCAGTTTCTTTTTCTGATTGTTATTGTAGAACAATTAGCCATAGTTAAGTGTAATCAGCAAAAGAACATGGTAAAATAATACTAAGCAAAAAATATATATGAAAGACAAAAGTAGGCAAAGCAACAGTGATAAGATAAAAAACATTCACAAAATAGGAATGGTGTTACCATGCAAAAGGGATATAGTGATGTGATAATAGTTTTCTGATCTTAAGACAAGAAAATATGTTAAGTGAGACCAAGAAGTGGTTCATTTTATGAGTTAAGAAGAAATCCCAGCATGCATCTGAATGATTTGTCTATAAATTTGGGATGGGGAGTTTTTCAGGGATCATTTCTATGAGATTGAACCCAAGTTATTTGATCTTTGTTTACGCTTTTCACAATTTTCAACATTGTATTTCAGTCATTCAATAATTTTGCAATGTGGATGATTATTTTCCACCCTATAACCTCTTTCCCACAGACAAAATATTGCAAGCCTCTTGTTATTTCCACAAACTATATTCCTTAGTCCCACTAGCCCTGACCTTTGCAGCTGGGACCCACCAATGCCACATACACAAGGATGAATCATCTTCATTCCCTTCGTATTTCCATTGGTAAGAAGTTCCACTTGGACAGCTTCTTCCCAATAACTGCTACTTTATGGAATAGACTCCTGGCAGGATGTTTTCTTGATCACTACAATCTTGATGTCTTCAAGTCTAGGGTTATCTTTCCTTAACCAGTTCATATATTTCAGGTCTACAATTAGAAGTGACCTCACCATAGACATAGAAAAAGACAAAAAGATTGGGAAAGCACCAACCACACTCAGTTGTCTCACCATGCAAGTGTGGGAGAACTGCAAACTCTCTGTCAAGAAAAAGCTGCCTACATCATAAGCTCACTTCTCTACAGAAATGAGACATGGATGACATATGTCAAACAGGAGAAGGGACTGAACACTTTTCATTTGAGGTGCATCTGCTGCATCCTGGTCATATCATGGAATGACAAAGTGCCCAACACTGAAATTCTGTCTCATGCCAGTCTAACAACCATGTTCACTCTGCTCAGACAGTGCAGGCTCTGATGGCTGGTTCATGTTCGTCATATGGAGGATGGCCAAATTCCCAAAGACACCATCTATGGGGAACTTGCAAATGGCAAAAGAGACACCAGTTGCCCTCAGTTGCACTACAGGAATGTCTCTAAAAGGAACATGAAGGCCCTTGAGATCAACAGTGACTGCTGGGAGGATCTTACTACTGATTGTTTTGGGTGGAGAACCATCCTGACTAAACATATAATATCAGGATAGGAGAAACTGAACAACATAGACCTGCAGAAAAGAATACTGCTGCATAGATAAAACACATACAATTCACTGATGTGACTTGTGTAACAGAGACTGCCATTCCTGCATCGACCTATTCTGCCACATGCAGCAATGTTCCAGAGGAGCAGATGGATGGGATCAAATCCATGGTCATTGATGACTGGTTGAGGCCTTATGAATTGTTCTGATGAGCTTTTCTCTTTGTTGCCTCAACTTTATAAATTTAAGCAAAGTACTATATTGGCAAATAGGTCTCCGCATTTTACAGTTGAAATTACTAGATGTAACTATAAGTTCTATGCTAACAGTATCTTCTCTCACACTTCATGTTGTTGAAATTTTTTTCTGCCTTTTTGCTTTCCAGTGAACTTGATCTTCTAAAATTTAAATGCAGTGACAACTGTCTCTTTGAATCCTATTCTTTTATTTTCTTCTCTTCTTAATAATGATTTTTATCATATTCTTTCATACTAAGATGCAAGGGGCTAATATCCCCTTGCATCTTAGTGGTTTTGTTGTCTTGTTTTGAGTGAAATGATTAAAAAAAAGAATTTTTTTTAGAGAATTTAAGATTTTAATAATTTTGTTTACAGATATATCAGTGACAGTTTTGATAATTACTTTTTCAGCAAAAAAGTTTTAAATTGACCTCAGAAAAACAAGGTACAACAGATATAGCTGATGATCTGCAAGTTCCAAACACGTCTAGCTCTGATTGATTTTTTTTTCCTAATTACTAATGTTTACTAATTAAATAATTCCCTGTCCAACTTTAAGATAAATTACTAGAGACATTATTCTGACAAATGCCATTATTGTACATTAGCAGAACAGAATTCTCAGGTGTGTGTTGCTGAAAGTCAAGTAGCAAGTCTCTTGTGCGAAATGATTCTTTAACTGGCTTAAGCTATTTATTTTTTAAGTTTTCCTTGAGAAAAGAATGATCTATTGGTCATTTCTTTTTAATTATTTAGACAGCCTCTAAGTATTTTTAATTTTAGCCTTTAATGAAGTTTCATCATTTTTGTTAATTTTTGTGACATATTTATACAAAAAGTTCATCAATCAAAAAAATTAAAATAAAAAAAAGCTACTTATCTCGTAATCATTCACGAATCAAATTTAATATTTATTAAGGTGATTATTAAACAGTTTATTTGAACTGCTGTCCACATTTGTAATACAGTTTTGGTTATTGTATACTTTAGTTTCCTTCAGTTGTGTGCTTGGCTGTTAGCAAACATGGGTGTCGTTGACTTCTGGCTTGCAAAGCATTTTAGAACAGCTTTTGTTAGTTTTTTAATAGTGGAATAAATTATTTTATATAGAATACATGTGGTGTTGTCTTTGTGTCATTATTGCTACCAAAAACAAACTATCATCCAGACATTATATTTTAATATAAGATGAAACAGTATTCATTAATGGACTTGGAATTTTAAACTAGATCTTTTATTCAGTCCATGGGTGTTTACTATTCAAATTCCACTGTCTATGTTAGGGGAGGTAACTCATTAGTTAATCTGAATAAATCAGTATATGACTATAAAAATTTCTCATCTCGGAAATTTAAGGGAATTGACTGACAGGCAAACTGACAAAATTTCTTCGAAACATTTCTATGAAAAATCTAATAAATAACAATTGTCATTATTACTTTTTTTTTCTTTCATGCCAAATGCAGTAGATGTGTGTTCTTTTGACATGAGTAAAAGGATGTGCACTTATGTTTTACAGATTATGCAAAAGCATTTGACAAGGTATGGCACAAATATCTATTTGAACTATTAGGAAAACTTGATCTATTTTGAAAAGATGTAAGAAAAATCCAGAACTTATAATGGGGGCAAACTACCTGCATGTGGATAGAAAATGAATTGAATAGCTGCACAAAAATAGAAAGTGGTGTAAGACAAGGATGTGCCTTCTCAGTAGATTTATTTAACCTTTACAACTATGTTATCCTAAGGAAACTGGAGACCCTATCAGTATTTTTTTTATCAGTGGGTATAATATTAAGAATATAACATACAGATGACACAGTGTTGATGGCTGACTTGGAAAGAAAATTACAAGATTTCATAGACATAGTAGTTGAAGAAAGTAAGAAAAAATAGTCAACTATAAGAAGATGGCAAGTATGATCATCAACAAGAGAAAAAGCCCAAGATGTGAGTTACAAATTGGTGATATAAACATCAAGCAAGTTTAAATAATCTTGGAAGAATTTTTACAGAGGATGGAAAATGCAACAAGGAGATCCAAACAGCTATTGGGACTACTGAAAGATGCATTCCAAAAGCTAGGCAAGGTGCTGATAAATAGAAAAGTTTTATTAGAAGTAAAGAAAATTACTGTGTGATATCCATCCTATCATATGACAGTGAACATGGGAAAAATGGCAACAGAAAGATTACTTATACACAGAATCAGAAAAAGACAACTGAAATTCCTTTGACAAGGAATTAGAAAGATGTGCATACTGAGGGCAAAAGCAATAGGAGAAGGCAGTTTGGGGCACTTATCTGATGAGCTTATGTGAAAGGATGGTGGAAAAGGGATGAGATCTTTATCAAAGGGGGAAGAACTGCTAAGAGTCACATGAGACAGGAAGTTGTATAGAACCATGATTATCTGAATCCTGATGGGGTGCTGCATATAGAAGAAGTAGTAGCAGCAGCAGCACATAGGTTTATATGCAAGTGTGACTCTTTGTTTCAAATTGCAGTAGGCATGAGTAAACCACATCTTATACATTGACTAATCTGCAAACAAATAATTCCCAAAAATTTTCAGATCAGTTATATTGTCATGTATCACTTGAAGCAGACAAGCTTTTTTTTATATCTTGTATAAATGATCAGTTCAGAAATAAAGCAATGTATCAGTTTGAAACTTATGAAATTGGACAAAATGGCTACCAAATCCTTTTGTATGCAAACTGAATTTTATTGGGAAGAATGCCTGTCATATGCATGATTGTCTGAGAGATTTCATTGATGTGTGCTGTGAATGCCCATGCAAATCAAAAAGCAGTGAGAATGTTCAAAAATTAAATAAATTATTTTAAATAATAAATGAATCTTCATCAGAATGTTTGCAGAAATAGTTTCTTCCAGCAGAGATTGTTGAACAAACTTTGTGCAATAATCAATAACATTCATTATATTCAAGATCCTGTCGAGTTTCTTAAATTCTCTTGCATCATGCAAACACACCTGCATGTGACAAGAATTTCCCTTCATAATCTTCAGTTAATATGCAGAAAAATTGGTAGTTGTTTATTTTATTTTAATCAAATATTTGATTTTGCTTTGCTTGATTTTTTTTTTTTTTTTTGTTATTTAACTAAGAATTTTATAACACCGCAGAAAAATGTCTACTTCAAGTAATGTCTAAATTTTATGTGTCACACTCCTCAGGACATAAGCAATCATGGCTAACCACAACTTTATAACTCATGTAATTCTCAGCAATTTTTCCCTCTTTGCTAAGGTCCCCATGCCATTACACCATCTATTCACACAAACTTATCAGGTAAGTGGCTGGCTGCCTGCCCTTATCTCTCTTGCCCTCAATATGCCCACAGGGGTTAAGTTTTCTAAACCCTCCTTCCTCATTGTGCATCGAAAGAAATTCAGCTATCTTTTCCTGATTCTAAATGTTGTTTCCATTGCTGTTTTCCTTAAAACTTCCTTTTTCCTTACTTGCTTCATCCATGAAATTTTCACTATATCTATATTTTCACTTTGTCGAACCATATTTCTGCTGCCTCTAGTTTTTTTTCACTCACCTGTGGGGAGATTGTCCAACCTTCACTACCATATAATAGGATGGATAGCAATCAAGCATTTTTTAAAAAAATTTCTTTTTGCTTTCTAACAAAATTTTTCCATTTCTCAGTGCCTTGCTTAACTTTTTGAATGCTGCTTTTCTGAGGCTAATGCATGTTTGGATCTCCTTAAAATGAAAATTTTCTGTTGTTTATGCTTTCATATTGGTCAGTGTATACCATATAACTCAAGCATGTGTGCTGCAGTTTAACTTAAAAAAAAAAACTAGTTTTTGGGGTTTTTTTTTTTAAAATAGCCTCACTTTGTATGTCAAGTTTCATGGGTTAATGTATTTGAATCTCAGTGCCCAAGATTATTTTATGCTTTAGATTTTTAAGGATGGGTTCTGATTAGCATTTATACCTTCTATTTTTGTTTGTCTAAACTCAAGTCATATTTTCTGTTTTGGCTCTGTTGTACCTGATTTCATGTTCCTTTTAGACAAACCTATTCTGAGGAATAAATATGGCCATTCTACATTCACAGCTTTTCTAGGTCATTTTTATTTGTTAGTTCTATCAGCAACAATAGCTTCATTTTGCCTGAACCCTCAAAAGCTTAGAAAATATTTCCACCTTGACAAAAGAAAAATTTTCAGTCAATCTACTTGTAAAATAGAGAATATTCATGTCTGATGAACATATCTGTCAACTTTTGCCAAAACCAAAAATTGTGTTATTTCTTTTTCTTTGTACAAAGTCGTCAGATCTAAAAAAAAAAAAAAAATTTTCTCCAAACTTGAAACTGTTTTTTCCATGCTTCTGATCTTTCATTACCTTAACTGAAGGGGAAAATGCTAACAACATTCAGTTATCAATTTTTTTATTAACCAGAAGTTGACCTTCAGGGATTTTTATGTTTCTAACATTTATATTGATGTTTCTCTACTAGCGAAAATTGATTTACAAGCAAAACTGAATTCTTTGCTTGAACCTTGGATTGATTCATTTAAAGATTAAAAATCAATAGAAAGTTATGTCTTTTTTTTTATTGACCTTTGATCTTCAAAGATCAAGGTTTAAATGATACAAAATATTTCTAAAAAAAACACACATTCAAATTGATTTTTTAGCATGAAATGAGTTGTAATGTAAGCTCTAATCATCTAATGACAACTTGATTATGATTGGTTTGGAAATTTGCCAAAAACAAAACACAGTTCCCATCCTTGATAAAGAACATTGATGTCACTTGTAATATTCTCATTATTTTTATTTGAATCCAATTTCAGTTTATTGAGCCCCACCAACTCAGATGTAGTCATTGAAATACTTTTAGTTTCATCAAAGAGAGGATGTGAAAAATTCTGATGTTTAGTCATTCGGTCAGATTTTAGGAAGTGAGTCAGGCACTGAACTTCTTGACACCCACTCATAAAGTAAACAGTAAAAAATCAGGTTCAATATCTCCTGAAAAGACATTTTGCAATCCTTATCACCTGATTTTCAGTGGAAAATGCTTAGATTTTAATGGAATACATACTTCCCAAAATATAACGCCAGTTAATTTTTATAAATAATAATTCCAATGATTAGCTGCATAATAATACTGTGGGATATTCTAACCCACTCCTAAAATAGTTCATGGATAAACACATTTGATCTAAAGAGTAATGATCATTGAAGTTCTTATAAACTTGTACAAAAAAAATAAAAAAATTCTTGGTGTAAAAGTTAGTTGGATCAAATGAATGAAGCTGCAAAACAATTTTATATCATTTCCTAGGTCTATCACTGATATTGAGTGCTTTCCAATAGGTACTGCACATATATATATATAAATTACATATATTTTTATATTTATATACATACACATTTTATATATATATATATATATATATATATATGCATGAAATTGTGTATTTAGGCAGCAATCCTTCTTTCATGCAAGTTTCATTAAATATGACAGAGAAGGTGCTTTCATTTTTCTATATAATTTTTCATGTAATCTTATAATTATTTTTCTTTTCACTAGATAAATTATATAAAATCTGTTCAATATCTTGACTGTGTTTTGAAAATGAAACATTTTGTACATACATACATTCAACAATCTATTTCTACTTAACAGTTAATATATTTCAACCTTAAAAATGGCTAAATGTATAGCATAAAGCACTTGAAAAAAACATTTGGACAGTTTTATCCAAAAACTAACCACATTAAATAAAATATCTTTCTACAGAGGAGATAGTATATTAAATTGTGTATAAAATATTTAATATGCATAAAAAATATGTAATACACATATAAATATTTGATACAAACTTTTCTATTTAACCATTGCATGTGATGTTATTTTGAACTAATTGCATTTTCAATTCCTGTGATCTAAAACTGATTCTTAGATGAAGCATTTTCATGATTATATATATTTTTTTTACAATTTCCAGGTTTACTTCATTTTTTTATCATTTTTAGCCATCTTATAATTTTTCAAATATCTTCAAAACATAAAGCAGATTTTGAGAAAATTCAAACTCACATGTCATGCCTTAATTTTCTAGCTGTAAACTTTAAGGAAAGCTATGAAAGTTGGTTCACTGTGTTGTGCTAGACAGTTTAACTCACCAGAATCTATCTTACACATTTAAAAGTCTACTGTTCATCCCTGGTACAAATATAGCTGTCACATATAGTCTGGTGCTCCTGCTATATATTTAGACATTCTTGATAAAAAAAAAACAAAGAATCTGCAATATTATTGGTTCTGGCCTGGCATCTCTGCTTCAGTTACTTTCCCACTTGCCATAACATAGTGTTCCTATGCCTTTTCTATAAATACATTCATGGTAATTTTTATGATAAACTTTCCTCTATGGTAACTGGACTTTATGAATTTAAGCACAGTACTAGATTGGCAGCAAGGTCTCATCATTTTACACTTGAAATGGCTAGATGTAACCATAAGTTCTATGCTAACAGTTTATTCTATCATACTTCTTGCTTGTGGAACTCTTTTCTGGTTTCTTGCTTCCCAGTCAACTTTGATCTTCAAAAATTTAAATGCAATGTCTTCTTAATTCTTGTTCTTTCTCCTTATTAGTATATTTTTCTTGTTCTCTAACACTCATTAACACCTTGCATCTTAGTGGTTTTATTGACTTGTCTGGGGTGAAATGATTAAAAAGAATTGGCTTTAAAAAGCTTTACTGACCAGATGAATTGTTGCCTGTAATTAAATTTCCACTTTTCTCTTTGTTTTATCTCAAGTTTAAATGTATTACTCCATACCAAAGTAATAACTGCTTCTGCTGATAGATGCTAACATTATAACCTCATATGTCCTTCATCACAGAGCCTACCTTCCAAATGACAAAAGAGCTTAAATGAGCTTTTATTCTTCTGACATTGCTTGTACAATACCAAATACTTCTTTTTCAATTCACTGTTTTTGATTTCCCGCATATATCACTGACATAAAAATCACTCTCCTTCTCACTGCTTCAGCCCTCTTTTATCATACCAATACCATGACTGACTGACCAATTAACATTCTTCACTTTGTCTTCAGTTAACCAGTCAAATGGCATCCTCCAGTCTATTAGTTGAACCATGCTGAGCTGTACAAAAGCTACCATTACAGAATATACTTTTGCAATAATCTAAAGTAGGGAGGGGAAATTTATGCCATTTTCAAGGAACAAAATGCTACATATCATGTATTGAGGTAAGAAACTTATTTTTCTTTGCACCAGATGCAAGTCACTCTTGACTCGCTTGCTTCTATGTAATAGTTCACCACCGATGCAAATTAAAAATTGGAGATAGAAAATTAAACAATTGCAAAAGTTTAAGTATCTGGCAAGTTTTTCAACAGAGGATTAAAAGTGCAACACTGATTACAAAATCAAAAATGAAAGATTGTAAACTTACTTTATAGCTGTGGATAACTAAAATTACTAATAAAAGAAAAATGGTCAAATTTAATCTTGAAGAATTCACTGCCGAGAATCTTTAAAAAAAACAGACTTCTCATGGTAAGAATAAATTCCAAGTAATCTTTCCCTTGATATGTACTATTGAGAAGCCTTAGTCACAGATTATGAGATTATTTTGGGGGGATTTTTTTTAATTTTTTCCTTAGCTTTATAATATTAAATCAAAAGCATTGTGTCACTACCCTCCACAGACAGAAGAAATGGTATTTATATGATACCTTAGTATCTGTAGTCAGTGGATTGCACTGTCTGCAAACTGGTGCTGTATATGTTTGCAAGATTCAGTTAATCTTGGATCATCTATGGAGGATCAAACTAAGCTGGATCAAGATTAAATCCAAAATTGCAGTGTACACTACTTGATGTCTGATTCCCTGGAATTGAAAGGAATCGATGGAGCTTTCCTGACTGGCTGCTTTCCAGGTTCTGCAGGAGGGGATTACAACTAGACAACCATTTTTGATTGACTTAGAAGAACAATACATTAAAATCTTGTAAATCATTCAGATACATTTATTTAATGAGTCTATTTTGCTTTCATTTGTTAAAGGCTATTAATTTTTAATGATTCAAATTATAAAACATAAATCTATATATTAATATACATGCTTGCACTTATCTATGTGTATAAAATAGCCAAGCTATTCATCACAATACTATAGTCCAATGCAAAAAGGATGTATACCTATGTTTTATAAATTATGCAAAAGTGTTTGATAAAGTACATCACAAAGAGCTGTTGGAACTGCTAGGTAACCATGGTGTATTTGTTAAAGATATTAGAATAATCCAGAAACTATATTAGGAGCAAAACACTTAAAGATAGAAAATAAATTAAGAAAATACACAAGGGTTTTAAGAAAAGAATGTGTTTTCCCACTGGACTTATTCAACCTTTACAACAATGCGATTCCAAGTGAATTAGGTGTTCTACCAGCATTCATTATTGGCAGCCATAATCTTACCAATATATACAGATGATACAGTGTGATGAAACTACAGAAGTAGTGAAGGAAAGTGAGAAGAAAGGACTAAACATCAATTGAAAGAAGATAAAATACATAGAGATACCAAAATCAAACCCATACAACAATTTAAGTATCTGGGAAGTGTTTTCACAGAGGATGGTAAATGCAACACTGAAATCTGAAGGTGCATTGGGAGAGTGAAAGATGTCTTCCAAAAGTTAAACAAAGTATTAAGAAATAGGAAAATTTCATGAGAAATAAAGAAAAGAGTACTGAACTGTTAAATAATATCAGTATTCCAATATGACAGGGAATGTTGGAAAATCTCCTCACAGATGAAGAAAAGACTTGAAGCAACAGAAATGTCACTCTACAGAAGGATGCTGAGAATTCCATGGACTGAACATGTGAGCAATGACAAAACTTTTGAGAAAATGGAAACAAAAAGGACACTTATACTTAATATCAGAAAGAGTAAAATTTGTTGGGCACATAATGAGGATAGAAGACTTGGAAAATTTGATACTCACTGGATATATTGAAGATAATAGGGACAGAGAAAAACAGTTCATAACCTACCTAATGAGATTGTGTAGATGAATGACAGAAGAGTGCTTAGGAGAGATAACAAAATGTCAAAATTTATTAAGAGCTACAAATGACAGGAATTTGTGGAGTGTCATGATCATCAATGACCTGAATGGGGATAGCATGTAGAAGATGTTGTGTCATAAATAGGAAAGGTTGACACACATATAGAAAGTAAGAAGTAGTTTATTCTGGAGAATAATATAGTACACAGTTGAGAACACAGATTAATGTAATAAATAGTTAATTGTTAAATCCACTCTATTTACCAACCTCCACAAAAGGCCAGTCTTTAACATGGAGCATTTGAAGCTAATAAGATCAGGCAAAAATTGCCCATGGACTCTGTATGCACAGGGTTGTGTTTGTCTACCTCCCCAAATGAAACTCTGCCCTTTGGCATAATATCATCTGGGTTCTTCTCCAACTGGAGCAGAGAGTTTGACAAGAGAGGAAGAGAAAGACTCCTCCTCTCCCTCAGTAAGAGAGAGTGTTGTTTAAATAGTCTTACACCAGTCCATCTTGTGGGGGTGTTCAGTTATTCCACAACAATAGGCCAATGGAACCTTAAGCTACTAAATGTGTGAGATGTAAATTTAGTTCTCGTTAGACTCTTTGTTGACTTTTTATTCTCATTTTCAAGCTGTCAAGAGAGTAGTCACAGATGAAAAGTGACAGAAATGAGAAACTACTTATGAGACTATAACAGTGAAAATGCTTCATTTTAATACTTCCATATTTTAAAAAATGCCCAATGGTCATAGACTTGTCAAAATACAAAATGCACAATAATTAAGTCAGCTGTTAAAATATATGGTTGCATTCATGTTCAAATTTATGCAGATAATTTTGCATGCTTACTTATTTCTTATGCTGTACACTGTTTATGGATGTCTGTATCTGCGTGCATATCTTTGAATAAACAGCATGGCACCCATTAGCAAAGTTCACACCATTTGTTAGTGAGATTAGAAATAATTTATCTCTTTCTCTTCCACATTTAATTTCACAATGGAGAATAATAAGCTGATGAGGAAACAAATTAGAAATAGATTATCATACATTCCTAGCACTTTAATTTCTTAGTTATCTTTGACAGCTCCACAAGTGACTGGTTGGAACAAGAGCTCACAAATTTGCAAAGGAAATGTTTGGCATAAACTGCCACATATATGAGCATCAGTGCATTTCAGAGTTTGAAATTGTGTCTTTATTGCAATAATGACTTATAAATGCTATCACATTTTGCTTTAGTCCCATTTAAAGTGTTTAATACATATATAAATTATTGTGAGACTGTTTAATAAATTCACTGTCCTCTGCATTTCTAACAAATTATTGGCATTAACAGATTTTCTTGTGATGTATATATTCCATTAAAATCAAAGTGCTGTCCATGTGAAACGAGTTAGCATGGTTTGCGACAAGTCTTCTTATTCTAAGTTTCTACTGTTTAAAATGAATCAAGTGAATGAAATTTGACATTTTGAGAAAGACATTGATATGCAGGCTTTATTCTATTAACACTTTTGAACTGACTTTTGTACAAATATTTTTTTTAGTATTTTTCATATTACTGTCTTCATGAGTTCTTAAAGAATCTTATGATCCAAACAGTGTTTTTAAACCCAAAGATTGTTAGACAACAGGTAAAAATGAATGAGGTTCCTTGTATAGAACACCTATTAAGACTGAATTTCACTCAAAACCTCAAGTGGAACGTATGTGTCTATTATATATATATATATATATATATATATAAGTTATGATATGGATGTTTTTATATATTATACTTTATTTTCCATAAAGTAATATATTTATATACACACACACACACACACTACAGCTCAAAAGTTTGAAGCCACCCCCAGAATTAGCTTATACTTTGAGAAACTTTTGCAACAAATGCCAAAAGTTTGTGCTGAGTAATTGTCTAAAGGAGGATATTTTGATGAGAGCAAAATTTAATCATAAAATGCTTTTTTTCTTTTTGTCATATTAAAATTTCCAATAAAAAGTCATGTTGCACATCTTTTTAAACCCTTTGTAATAATTTTCTCTTATTTAAGGTACAAAACAAATACTTTTTGGGTCAATCTAAAAAATTACCATATATAATATAATTTATATTTATTCAAACATGTTTCATTGAATAATATACTATATCTATTTTTTTAAAATGATCCTTTCCAGTTCTCTAATCAGTTTTATGTTAAGATGAAATTCATCAAGAAAGGTGCTGTAGTTTTTCCTCCCTAAGTACTTTTGATCACCTCCCAGATCATCCTTGAATTACAAAGACAAATTTATCAGTTACAACAAGTTTGTCTTTGTAATTCACCTCTGATATATAGTTATAAGGTAAGCTATATTTATGAGCTAAAGTGCCTCAATATCAGGGATAGTGTATATAAATATAAAGTGAAAACTGAAGTCAACATCCAAAGGTAAAAGCCTGTTTCATGCTTATGCACAATTGTCAGGCTTCAAGCATTAAACACTATCGCTGCTGTTGACTTCAATGTCCACTTACATATATATATATATATGTATATATGTATGTTTCATTAAATAATATAGACAAGTTTTGTCTATTTATTTTAAGTAAGTTCCTTTCATATTGTCTGATAAGCTTAATAACATTATCATTGAAAGACGAAAGGAAATCACCATATTGATACATGTTTTAATCCTATCTAAGCTTTCAGCTTATATAAGCCATTATCAAAGATGACAATTACATTTTAATATATCAAACAATACACAGACAAAACAATAATGATAGTCTGTTTTTGTTGCATGAAAAATTTCAAAACAATGACAAACTCTTGTATATGAGACGTGGAAGTGAAAATCACATCACAGCTCATGACGTCACACATGACCACGCAAGAGTGAAAATGACAATGGGAAAGCCATTGGTATAATCCAATGGTTTCTGTTATCAATTATAGGCATTTAAGAATATTTGTATAGATTTCATATTTTATTTTGTTCAGGTTAAGTTTCAACTATTTTATGTATATAGCTTCAAGAATTTTTAGTTTTTGTTTATTGTTTTTGTGTTTAAGTATAGTTGTTTTCAATGGGGATTTTCTGGAATTGTGTATGCGGCCAGGCATGTTGTTTTAAATGCCTAAATATATATATATATATATATATATGGGAAAATGTATGACAGTGGAAAAGTTCACTATTGATGCATTTTGTCCTTCAGGACTTCATCAAACTAAATTTGTTATGTTGGTAGAACTGCATATGCACACAAAAGAAGGGTGCTGGGAATTTCAGAATTTTTTTTTATTAGCTGAATTCATTTAGAGACTTTTTCTTTTTCTTTCCATCACTTTTGTAAGTAGGTATGCCATACTATAATATTAGATCTGCCAGGAATGGTGAGATGTTGTATGGTCCAGAGCACCAATTTACTGTAGATGAACATGTGATTAAGTCACTTTAGAATAAAAGATTATATGAGCACAAAGGGACAATTTACCAAATAATACATCAAATGCAATGGCTGCCCACTGAATGAGACAGATCACATCTTTGACATAAAAAAATGCTACTCTGATCAAAGGAGAAAATAATTCACTATGGTGTAAATATCTATAATGCCTTAATTGCAAGTTCACCTACAGTAAATTTGCACCCTGACTCTTACTACATTTCCTAGCTGATCTTCTAATATGACAGTGTGGGATTCCTACTTAGAAAAGTGATAGAAAAGAAAAAGAAAATGTCTCTAAATGAATAAAAGATAATGATAAATGATAAAAAAAAAAAATTAAAAATTCTTAGCACCCCTCTCTCATGCACATGTGTAGTACTACCACTTTCCCACTTTGTTATGCAATTTCCTCGATACTGTTCTTGATCTATAAAATTATATATCATTATCTCTCATATACACACACACACATATATATATATATATATATATATATATATATATGAGAGAGAGAGTGTGTATGTTAATTCAAGGAATTATTCAACCTATTATAATCCTTCTTTTTTTCTGGTGGGGGGGTTCTTTTCTTGTTAACTTAGTATGTGTTTCAGTTTTGTTTTACAGACTTCTTCAGGTATAGAAGAAGACTATAGAAAATGAAAAAAGAAACCACAGAATAAAAATATCTTCAATAATCCAGTCAACTCTTGGAATGATAATAGCTCTTCATAAAATTATTGTGTGTGTTGATTTTTATGTTTATTAAAAATGAACTGTTAAAGCTATTATGTTTTATCTAATATATATATATATATATATATATATATATATATATATATATATCTGCATAATTGATTTTGAAAATACAAAATGGTGTGGGTGTATTCAAGTATATAAATCTTGCTGGTATAAAATTATATATATATATTGTCATCCACAGACAGACTGTTTTGCTGTTTCACAGCTCATCAGTGTGGCTAGTCATCCAATTGCCTCAAGCTTGGATCAAAACCCGACTGATTTGGTATTAGTCAGAGACTTTATCCCTAAGCCATTGGCACACAGCAGGGATGAAGGTGAATTTAGATGTATTTATTTTTAGATAAACATGCCAGTGATTGGAGAACTTGATTCATCTTAATGAAGTGTCTTGCATCAGCAGAAGTAATAGTCACTGTATACAAATTTACTATATATATATCTCTGTCAGTTTAGAATACTGAGTAAGTATAAGTGTTGAGCAGAGTATTTTGTTTTCTTATGTTTGTCTTTTTCGCTTTCTGTCATATATCTCTCAGCATACATGACAGAAGGTATGTATTACTTACCTGATTGCCAAAAATCTATATAAACTTTAGCTTCAGGCTTAAACAGTTGATAATCAATCAACAGCATTTTGTATTTTATCTTTTTTATTTAAACACATGCAGAAGAGGAATGTTTGCAATCAGACAAAAAGAACATTAAGTTGACATGGATGAAAATGGAAAAAAGAGAGAAAACTGCATCTTTCCCACTTTGAGTTTATATTTCTTTTCTTTTAATAACATTTTTACAAGGTAAATTCTCAAATATTTTATTGATGAAAAAAATTGGTCTTGAAAGTTTTTTTTTGACAGTTATTTTTTTTCTCTGTTAAATTTTGGAAAGTTTCTATAAACTTTGAAGTTAAGCCTAAAGAAAGGTTTCAGATTTTGAAAGACAAAGCATAATACGCTTTTTCTTTTTTATTTTATGATCCTCTTCTTTGAATAGCAATATCTTTGATTTTTTTTTTTAGACATCAAATAGTTTCCTGAGTAGTATTAGGAAAACCAATTTTATGCCACATAATAAACTTTCAAAGATAAATATCTTAATATTCATGAAATTATAACACTTAAGATAAAAAAATTTCAAGAATTTTATGTGTTCTTGTTGAATTATAATAATTTTGGCACAAGGACATCATACAGTCTTGATTGGTCAAAACACACCATTAGTTTGTTTTTGTTCTCTGTCAGTCAAACCTTTTCTATAGGTGTTTTGCATAGTATCTTTTCTTTTTTAAAATCTGTTTCATTGGCTAATTTTTCCATCTGGCTTGATTAGTTGAGTTAGGTACCCAACCATTACAATGTTAATCACACCAAGTCTAGGGCAGTCCTGGATATGACATTAAACTAATCCACGTCCTGGGTAAGATGATAAACTATGTCCAACAGCAAGGTCTCTTATCAGGAGGTTTTGAGGAGTGTGAAATCACTTCTTGATTGCTGGTGTTCCCAGGTCCACCCGGAGTGGTAGCACCTGTTAGGGTCCCAGCTATGGGCAAATAGTTAACACCAAAACTTGTGTAAAAATGGGTTTTAATACCAGAAATACTTGTAATAAAAAAAAAAATTATTACCAAATAATTTTTGAAGGAAAATTTATCAGCAATACTTAAAAAAAAAAAATACCAGCAATACAAATAGCTATACATTTTTTGGAAAAAAATATGACCAGCTATAGATTTCTTCAAGGAAAAATAGATTTTTGAAGAAAATTTTGTCAGCATTCAATAACCCATTGAGGTTGATATGTCGTAAAACAAAACAAAACAGACCAAACCAAGTTTAGGGTCAACTGTTATCTATCCTACATATCCTCATAATATGCAAATCTTCCTCCTCCCTTTACATCCTTAGAACAATCTTATTCAGTAACCTTCTACCTTGAGTGATTTTGAGACTTGTATTTGGTGAAGAATAATATAGATGAAAAACCTTAGCAACTCTGCTACTGACATTGGTGTAGGTTAAACAATTAAACGAATAAGAAAAATCAAAAATCAAAGGAAATTTGTTTTAAAATTAAACAGATTTACTAAATACACTTTTTTACACTGTATTTAAGAATACCACTAATTCAACAAGTTTGTTTATATTGAAATGTCTTTTCTTTTGATTTTGTTGGGATCCATTTAACTCGGATTCTGTTGTTATCTGAGTGTAGATGATTCCAAACATTGGAAAACAGCTCATCTTTTAAATGAAACATAAAAAAGGCTGTTTTCTAATGTAGAAGCAGAATGTCATTTGAAATTACATTTATATATTCTTTTCAGAGATATACAATAACAATAAAATATTCAATTTTCCTTGCAGTGAAGTTTGCTTTATCAAGTAATTGAGTGTTTGTAGTGTGCTGTGAGGTGTGTGGACAGACTTGTTTTATGACAGCCTAATGTGTTTGTGAACTTGTAGACCAAGCTTTAGTTGGCGGCTGCTGGCTGTCATCTCTTCATTGTGTCCGTGGGTGTGTGTATATGCATGTGTAGATCAAACTGACCTCTGAAATTGTTTTCAACCACAGAGAAGCATTCTTTACATTATTCAGACTGTTATCTTCATCTTCATTGCCATATTCACAATGTTTGAGCCATTACATTCTCTGGCCTTCTTCAGGTGATTGGAATTTTAAACCAAACACTTTATTTCATCCACTGGGGTAGATTGTTCTAGTTCCATGTGCCAGGCCTCTTTCAGGTGTCTCAGTTATTTCCCTTTTGCTGAAATGGTGTGAATATGGCAATGAACATGAGGATAACAGTCCAAATAATGTAAATAATGCAAGTAATAATAATACCTCATCTCAGAGATATAGACACAGAGAGAAGCAATATACTTCTATTTTTATATCGCTAAGGGGGATCCAAAATCTAACTTTGCATAGAGGTGTGAACTTTTTGAATTCAAGGCCTCCATTGATTAGAAAATAATTTCACAGTAGTTCATGAAAACCTTTTTCATGAATTTGCAAGAGTGGTGAAGGGAGTTATTATTTTCTAACTGGTCTTGAAATAACTCATGGTAGGTCCACAACTAATCCTGCAAGTATTTTGTCAGTATTTGCCCTTGTAATGATTGTTTATCAAACAAACCTTCTGATAGGATTTTATTGATTGAAAAAATATATAGAGATATAGAGGATTTAATTCCTATAATTCAACCAAAGCATAAAAATTTAAGAAACCTGAGTGCAAGTTTTTGCATGAAGATTAAGCAACCCTTATTTTTAAATTGGTTTACTCCAGGGTAAAGATTTTACTCAGTGGTTTATTTTGATTTAGTTAAGTTTATAGTCTAGCAATATCTATCACCAGGTTATACTATTCTATGCTAAATTAGCTTATCAGATTTCATTCTTCCAAGGGAAATTATATAAAGACAGAAACTGTAGATTGCATACACCATTCAGAAGGCTTGTAAGAGAAAGGCACGCAGTTGACCCACCAAGAAAATATTGGTAGTGGAAGCATTTTGGTTGAATTACAGTCAAATGGAATGTCATAAATAAAAATTAATAAATATCTTCAACATAAAATTCATTTACTTGCCAAAATACTTCTTTTTTTCCCCTCTGACCGATTTCTTTTTCTGATGCCTTTTTTTGTATAATTTGACATTTTTATTTAATACCAAAGTAATTATTTTGGTAAATTATTGCATATTTTTTTTTTAATAATAGACAGATTATTGAACAATAAATAAAATGCAGACAATTATCTTAACAGAATGTGCATGTCTCCATTGCTGTGTGCATCAATATGCAAATGTCTGTGAGTACAATTATTGATCAGAATAAAAGTGGTTACATATGTATATTGTAAGTATATAGCCTGCAGTGCTAAAAAGATTCTGGCCTGACAAAAAAAAGTCATCCCAGAAAATCTGATGTTTAGCTACTTGATCATATTTTAGAAAGTATGTCAGACTGATAACTTTCCAGCTTTACACTTTCTGTGTGTATAATTCTATATTTGAGTATATTCTATATCTGTCTTTTTGTATTTCAAAATTCATTACACTGTGTTAATTCTTTTTCCATATTTGTCAATGTACTCAAAAACAGATATATATGTATACACATATATATATATATATATATATATATATATATATATATATATATATATATATATATATAATTTTGTGTGTAGCTTAGATTTGGCAAAAAGACAAAAGTATTGAGCTCCCAGTGAAGATTGAACTCACCACTCAGTCATAATTGATCTAGCAAGACAAGTTTGCTAAGCCTGATACCATGTTGAAATGCCAATGCTTATATATATATATATATATATATATATATATATGTATTAGGAGAGATAGTAAAAATACATACTAAGTCTTCAAAAACAAACACGATATAAAATTACCTTATAAAAATTAAGACATTGTCAAGTGTGGGTATGCTATCATAGATTCACAAAACCTTGCAATGGCCCTGAAGAAGGCTGTTCAAGATGGTCCAAAAGTTTCTGGAAAGATATATATATATGATATACTTACAAACACAGTGGATTCATCAGTTCATAGCTTGACACAGTTGTTATCTAAATTTGGATATGAAAGTCTCACTGTTAGACCAGTATAATTAATGAAGTGTGGAGATGATTACATTGATAATGGAGATTGTTGAAAATTTGTTTATACCTGTTGTATAAAATGAATAATATATATATATGAATGCATAGTAATAAATACATAAGAGTGAGAGATAAGTACTGATATAGCTCACAGCTGTTGTACTGTATATTCAAGAACATTAATGTTTCCATTGTAATAACCAAAATGTCCAACTGATGATTAAACAGGAACATGATTTGAAAGTTTCACATTGATTTTTTAATATACTGATTCAGGGTGGAAATATGTTTCACGTTTCAGTAATTTTCTCAAGTTTCTGCTTTGAATGGCATTAAGCCTTTATGGAATATGTGAAAATTATACAGGAAGTGTATTTTGTAGGGGAATTTTTTAAAGTTTTCAATGGCTTTTTAATGCCTCCAAAATGAAACTGCTCTTTCAGTATTAGCAGCCACAATATTAACAACATAAGATATGCAGATGACACAGTGTTGATAGCAGACACAGAAAAAAACTACAAGAGCTCCTTCAGAAAGTAGTGGAGGATAGTGAGAAGAAAGGACTAAGCATAAACTGCAAGAAGACAGAATGCATGGTAGTCAGCAAAAAGGATGAGCCCAAAATGCAAATAAAAAATCAGAGATACCAAAATCAGCCAAGCACAAAAATTTGGGACGTGTTCTAACAGAGGACATAAAATGTGATACTGAAACCCAAATAACTGGTATAACTAAAGATGGATTCCAAAAGCTAAGCAGAGTATTAAGAGATAGAAAAACCTTGTTAGAAACAAAGAAAAGTGTACTTAACTATTATGTGATATGTGTCCTATGTATGTTAGCAAATGCTGGACAATTTCATCAAAGATGAAGAAGAGACTTGAAGCAACAGAAATGTCATTCTACACAAGGATGCTGAGAATGCCATGGACTGAACATGTGAGCAATGACAAGGTTTTTGAGAGAATGAAAACAAAAAGGAAACTCATACTTAACATCAGGAATAAACAGCTGAAACTTCTGGAGCACATAATTAGGAAGGAGGGCTTCGAAAATCTGTTACTCACAGGTTGAATGGAGGGCAAGAAGAGCAGAGAAAAACAATGTGTAACATACTTGACAAGCTTGAGAAAATGTATGGTAGAACAGAATTTAGAAACAATGAAAACACAGAATTTATTTAGAGCTGCAAGGGACAGGAAATTTTGGAGAACCATGATCACCTATATTCTGAGAAGACACAGTACATAAAGAGAGAAAGAACTTACTTAGCTGTCCATTAACATGGCTGATGCTAACCTCCAGGAGAGTGACTCATTGTGCCTTTGTTGGCTGACATTTTCCACTGATGTAAGTGGAAAGATTATATTGAATCAATTGCAAGGTCTGCTGCTAGGAAAGTTTATTTACTATGTCGTAAAAGAGAATTATTCTCACCAGAATCTACCTTACACCTTTATAAATCTACCATTAATCCATGCATTGTATATTTCTGCTACATCTGGTCTGGTGCTTCTACTATGTTGTTAGAAATTCTTTATAAAATACAAAAAAGAATCTGCAATGTTATTGGTCTTGAATTGGCATCTCAGCTTCAGTCATTTTCCTGCAGCCATAATGTAGCTTTCCTGTGCTTTTCTATAAATATTTTCATGGTAATTGTTCTCATGAGCTTTCCTCTTTGGTACCTCAATGAATTTAAGTGCAGTACTAGATTGGCAACTAGATCTCCTCATTTTACTGTTTAAATGGTTAGACGTAACCATAAATTTATCTTGGATGATCAACAGCCTGAACAAGGCCAGTATGCTCAAACCCTCGGTCATAATGACTTGTGACTTTGTGCTAGCACAACTACCAATGGCTTCCAATGGTTCTGTCTACCCAATTTCACTCATAATACTTGTGTCAACCCATGTTGTGGTTTTCAGGTACTTTTCAAAGGTGCTGTATGCTGGGATCACCTCCTACAGACTAATAACATCAAGAAATCACTATCCTAACAAATTGACCATGGTTTGAACCTGGGTCTCATGGTCAGAAAGCAAACATTCTAACCACTCTGCCATGTTCCCATTTTTCATATATACATATATATGTGTGAGAATAAAGAAGTCAGCAGCTTACCTAAAAACAATTATTTTAAACAATGAATATAAGTTTTTTCAATATAATATTCTTTCTTGTCATTAATTCTGTGATGAATATTAATCACATAAATTGATCATTGTACAGTGGAAATTTCTGATAAAAATTTAGCATGCTGACATGTTCTCTCTGGTTGAGAATTTTCTCCTACAAAGGCCATACAGGTTTGAAACTCTATCAGAGATCATATCTTTTTTCTTAAATCTCTCAAATGTTGAGTCTGGTAGACACAACTAACACCGTTTAAAAAGACAGGGCTTCTACTCAAACATAGGTCTCTACAAAATAATATTTGGAGTAGTAGGAAATATATATTATGAAATGGATTAAGTCTGACAATTATTTTAATATTTTCTGTTTGCACATCATTTTTATAGTCATAATTTATTTAAGTAAATGCTCTGTTTTTTAATTAATTATATGTAATTAATAATATTTAATTAAAAAATGGCATTTACTTAAATACATTTTATCTATAAAAATAAACAGAAAATATATTAAAATATATATACACACACACACACACACACATATATGACAGTTCAAAAGTTTAAGGTCAACCCTTGGTAAGTTTTTAAATTGACCCCAAAAAGAAGTTGTTTTGTACTTTAAATAAGCAAAAATTATTATGCATGGTTAAAAAGAAGTGAGACATGATTATTTTATTAAACATTTTAATTATGACAAAAAAAAAGCATTTTATGATTAAATTTTGCTCTAATCAAAATATCCTTCTTCAGCATTAATTAATGCAACACAAATTTTTGGCATTTGTTGCAAAAGTTTCTCAAATTATAAGCTTGATAATTGATTACATTCTTTTTTCAATGTCTTTAAGATCTCTTTTCATGTTTTTTTTCACTAGTCTGTCAAGTTCATTCCATGCTAATTCTGTGGTTGACTTCAGGTTTTGAACTGTAGTGTTTTATATATATATATATATATATATATATAAACAAAAGGAAAATGTTTCTTTCCTTGCATGTTTCATCCTCTTGATAAAGTCCATCAGTGGATAAAATGTCAGTAAAGAAATGTTTTCCTTTTGTCTTCATTCATTCTTCACTATGTTTGTTACAGATACATTTTTCATCTGAATTTTTACACACACACACACATATTTAACTGATTGCTTTATTGAAAGATGAAATAAATTCTTATTGTAATCCAAAGGTTTATTTACTGAATACTGTTGCAGTTATAATCTGTTTGGTTCTTGGGGATATGTCAACAAACACAACTCATTCATATGAAATCTATTGAAATTCAAAGTCTAAAATTAATAACCGTGTCATGAGTTTTCAGTTGGATTAATGAATCTTTTTTTTCTTATTTGACAAATAATGAGAAATGGATAATAACTTCAGAGCTTGTAAAAGATCAAACAACTCTAAAAATTTGTGAAATTGATTAGCTGCTAAAATCACTGAAATGAATGGGTCTGAGGCAGGTCTGATATGGTCAAATTAAAGAGAGGAGTTGTAAAAAAACTCTCACTGTAAAACTGCAAATTTTTAGGCATTCTGACAGTGAGAAAATGTGTAAAAAAAAAAAAAAATGACAGGATCTTGGCCCTAAATTAAGTGGTAAAACCTGTGAGATTGATGACTAGGCTTTCTTTAAAACACATCCATGAGGAAAATTGAATGAAATATGGAATATAATACATGAAAATGTCATCTTTTTTTTCTCTGATGCATTCTTTGCTACACTTGATGAGCCAAATGGATGAAGCAAAGGTGTTGTAAGTCTTTGGACTGGAATTGTAGGTGTGGTGGGGAATTGGTGGGTTCATGGCAATTTCCTGATGGTGTTAAGATGACTGATCATACATACTGAATTAAAAAAAAAGAAGATTTCTGTGCATATGGAACTATTTTTTTCTTTTTATGATGATGCTCATCCTGTAAAAGGCTTAAGAGCTACTCAAGGTAGAGGGTTACAGCAGAAGAGGCACAGTTTATGCTGATATATGGAAGTTCAGTTCCACAAACTTAATGTCCACAAGTCTGCAAGGAACTTAGTGTTGTGATAAAATTAGCAGGTTTGCTCTCAGACACATGGGAGTATAAAAGGAGAAAGCCTCTCATGCGTCACATGTGTAAAAAGGTATGCAGGAGTCAGCTGTCAGTTCTGAGCTCAGTGTTGAAGAAATGGCTTTCTTCTGTAAAGAAGTGGCAGTTAACTATCAGATGCATATATTCTTTGTGAGCTTTCAACCCCTACCCTGGAGATACAAACATGTACCTACAGTGGTTTCCCCATATTCATAATTTTCAGTTTCTAAGGTTTCTGTTATCTATGATCCACATTAGAAATAAACAGTCGATAAATTTTGATGGGTTGAAAGTGCAAGCAGTTTGAATGTGACAATGAGAAAATGTGAAGTGCAACCTTTAAGTGAAAATGCTTGATTTAATAAGGAAAGGATGAATCTTTTGTCACATAATTTTTATCACAATAAATTATTATAATTGTTCTATTATTAAATATTTATTGTACCTAATTTATAAATAAAACTTTTTATAGGTATATAAATATATAGAAAAAAAAACATGGTAAATATAGGTTCTGGTACTACCTGCAGTTTTAGGCAACCAATCAAGTTTTGGTACTTATCCTCCAGCCCTCAGATAATCATCAAATTTTCAGCCTGATCCTACTTCCTCTATGACCAACCAAGTTTTTTTTTTTCTTTTCTTTGACCAAGCCTTGAACTTTTATCACACCCTGATGTATGTGCTTATATAAACGCAATCTTAATTCATATTACTTACACTATTTATATTCGGATGTATTGTCCTCATCTTTGTGGTGGTTAGCACAATGGCCACAATCAATCTGGGTAACCTACAGGGAATTCTGAATGCCGAAACATAACAAGTAAGATGAGGATAATAGTCAGACTATACTGTAAATAATGATAACTTCATCCCAGAAATTTAGACGGAAAATTAATTTATGTATTTATCAGTTATGCAACCTGATCTTCTCATCTTAGAAATGAAATATTCTGATGTTTTCATAACAGGAAATATCATTTCATGCTTGAAGGCAAATAAGTTAAGAACATAAAATTTCATTAGTAGGGGAGAAGAGAGATCAAACTGCCATTTTTGTTTTTTTAATTTTAGCTTTCTTTGGACATTTTTATTTTAAAGATTTGAAGATCAAAATTCTTTCTTAAAGGAGATAATAAATAAATCTGTGATTTGATTATTATGATTACTTGATTACTCATTTGGAAAATATAACTGTCAATACTGAAACTATTTTTTATGATATTAGAAAACAAGTATATATCTATTTACACTATTTATATGACCCAGTGGATAAAAACGTTGGTTGAAATAATCCAATGATGTGAGTTCAATACCTGGCTAGAGCTGAACAAAAACTTGGAGAGTTGAGTTACTAAAGGGAATTAACTGAAACTGAGATATCCAGAAAAGGCATGGCATGTAGAACTAGAACACTCTACCCCAGTAGATGAAATAAAGGGTTCAGTTAAAAATTCCAACGTATATCATTTGAGAAAGGCTGGAGTCTACAATGGCCAAAACATGAATATGACAATAAAGATGAGGACAACTGTCTGAACAATGTAAATAGTGTAAATCGTTACCATAGCTCATCTCAGAAATATAGACAGAAGTATGTATCTAATTAGTGGTATGTCAAGGGTGTTCAAAAGTTCTCAGTTTATACCAGAAGGGATTCCAATATTTTGGTGTTTGGTCATGTTTTCAGATTTTGGGATGTAGGTTGTGCTGAGAACATTCCAGTAACCTTTCTTATACCTTTCAGTATTAAAGCTAAGTAAACATGCAGTTTATACTCTCTACCCCCATATGCATAATCTTCTTCATCTTTTCTTTGCATGCATTTTTGCAAAAATATATACTCATAGTATTAAACTATTGTTTCCCAACACCCAGTGCACTTACATAATAAATACACACACAGCATATTTTTACAGTCTGTTTTAATCATACTGATATATTAGTATTTTTACACAAATGATTATGCCCACATTCTTATTCACCTTTTCTCCCATTGCAGAATCCAAGACAGCAGCTTACAGAATTCTGAAACATGGCTGTTTCAGTAATAAGAGAAATTGAAAGAAATTTTCTCTAACCTAATTTCTTGCTTAGCAGAAATTGGCAGTATTGTTTTTGGTCAAATATCTTTTACTTGTTCACTGAAACATATTCAGCTTTAGAGACTAAGTGCTTGTCTTCTATGCGAGAAAAATTGAGAGAAGCAGATGACCTCCTTGGACTAGGAACTTTATTTTCTCATTTTTTTTTTTCAGTTTCATCATATTTTCTTTTTTGTTGTAAAAAAACACTCAGATTGCATAACTCTTTGTGTGTCCTTGTGCATCTGTTTTCATTCCTGTTCAGATGGGAATAGAAGAAAAGCATTTCAAAGGGATGAAATGCTGTCAAAGTGAATTTTTCTTCTCTCGACAAAATTATCTGCAATCAAGAGGGCATTCAAAAGAAAATTCTGATGTTTGGTCATTTGGTCAGATTTTTGGAAATGGGTCAAGCCGAAAACTTTTCAGCATCCCATCATATATTTCACAACAAATGTTTTTCAACATAATCTTTTCTTCAGTGCACTTAATTTAGTGGTGAATATTTCTCACATACTGTCTCTAACTAGTGTCATTTCAGCATTGTTCTTCTTTTATATGTCAAGTCCCTTCGGGATGTTGTCAATCATAGCTCTTCACAATTTCCTGTACTTTGTAATACTTAATAAATTTTGTCTTTTTGCTCACTTTCCTAAACCTTGTTCTGCTATCAAGCTCATGCCTGCTAGGTAGTTCTTTTTTCTCTATCCTTCTTCCTTTCAATATGTCCTGTGTTAAGGGAATCTATTTTTACAAATGAAATTCCTCCAAGTTCTGGGTCATTTAGATCAAAGACTTCAAAGAACTTTTTGATGTGGTCAGATAACCTGACAAAGTGGAGGTTTTCATTCAGGTATTCGTATTTGTTGGTTGGCACCAAAATTAAGGAGTTGGCTGGTAAGTCAGTTATTGTAAAAATTTGCTTCAGCGCAGTTCATTTACTACTGTTCAGTGACAGAATGTTTAAGTGTATGCTAAAAGAAACCAGCTGACTGAAGTTACTCTGAAGTATTTTTAACTTCTTGCCAGTAAGCCTTTGTTTTTTTTTCTTTTTAGCTCACTAAACAAATTACAGAAAATTTTAAAAACTCTTTTGTATACCATAACAAACATAGTTGGTCTTCTGTTTTTCTCTTTACTTCTTTTTATATTATTCTTTTAGAGCACACATGACCCTGTGAGTATCAAATTTTCCAAGCTCTGTTTCCTCATCATGTGCCCTAGAAATTTCAACTATATTTTCCTGATTTTAACTATAAGTGCTCTTTCTGATTTCATTTTCTCTAGAACTTTGTTGTTGTTCCCGATATTTTCTGTCTCCCTCTGTAGAAGCACATTTCTGTTGCTTCAAGTCTCTTCTTCATTTGCTATCTTGAAAATTTTGCTTGGAATGTTAAACCTCTTTCTGTCCGTGTTTCAGCTGATCCATTTGTCACTTCTGGAGAGTGAGGAAATTGAAAGAAATTGCAGATATTAACTTGTGGTGAAGGGTGCTAATCAGATTCACTTCAACTGTATTTCATTCATTTGAAATGTTTTCCTTTTATTCAACTCTCAGCATGAATGCAAACAGATGCACAAGGACACAAAAGAATCATGCAATTTGATTCTTTTTTTTTTTTTTTTACAAAAAAAAAGAAAAAAATATGATGAATCTACAAAAGAAAATAAGAAAATAGAGTTCCTAGTTCATAGAGGTCATCTGCTTGTCTCAGTTTCTCTCCCAAAGAAGACAAGCACTCAGTTTCTAAAGTTGAATATGTTTCAGTGAACAAGTAAAAAATATTTGACCAAAAACAATGCTGCCAATTTCTGCTAGGCAAGAAATTAGGTTAGAGAAAATTTCTCTCATTTCCTCTTATTACTGAAATAACCATTTTGCAAATTTCTGTAATAATAGATTTCAACACCATGTGGTTTTTCTTTGATTAGGAAAAACAGTGTGATAGAATTCACCTGCATATAATTTAGAATTGTTTCAGTATTTGTATGATGATATACTTATGCTCATGTACCTAGCTCTGCAGACATGGATTGTTCCACTTAGTATATAAATGACTACTTTTTGCTTTTCACATTATTTAACTGTGACTATGTTCTTTCTCTTTTCCAATGGACTGTATATTTGATAAAGGCTAAAGAATGTATTAACAAAACTTATCACCAAGTACATCAAGAAGTTTGTTTGTCCAAACAAAATTTGGAATTAATCACAGATTAAATATTGTATAGGTATAATATAGCAACAACTCTAAGTAGAAGCTTATGAAGGTTTATTTGACTAATTGAGATTTAGCACAGAAAATATTTATTTTATTATAGCGGATGGTTACAAGTGAGAGAGGAGATGGGATGTGTTTATTTTATTAGCATAATTTGGAGAATTTCAAAATGCTGCTAATAATTCATGTTAGGCTACAGATTTATTGACCCATCCTTATATGCATGTGTGCCTACACCCACACACACTCAACATATTGTATATATATATTGTGTACATTTAAACAAAACTTGTCTATATTATTTAATGAAGCATGCATCAATATATATATATTTGGTTCTTCAGATTTGTTTTGTTTGCTCTTCATCTGGTCATCAGTTCCTTCAAAATTAAGATATCAAAAATTTCTTCAAATATTTTATCAAAGTTGAAACAGAAATCCTTATTTTATGGAGGAACATATAATTTAGCTAAAGGTGATGTAAGACACTGAAAATTAGGGAAAATATTTTGGTAACTGGATTGATTGTCACAATTATTATAAATCAAGTATTTTCTCAAGAAAATGTTGAAAACCTTTAAGATTATAGATCTTGGTGGATCAGTAATTCCATACCCTGATGCATATTCATGAGCTTCATCTGAAATTCAGTTTCTTCACTAAATTTGTCAAAAAAAAAAAAAAATTGTAAATATCTTTTCATCAATACACTATTAATTTTATAATATCTATATATTAATACAGTTGTTATGCTTGGTTGAGAGAAAAAAGTCAAGAGACTTGGCCAAAGATTGTAGAACAGAAAGAAAGAAATAAAGAAAAACAGAGTGCAACACAGAGAGATTATAAGGTTAGAGATTAGACAAAAGCAGTTATTTTTAGTGAGTGGTTAAATCATGTTTCCTAACCTAACAATCTGATGAGGTCAAGTTTACCTTGAACAGTGAGCAACCTTTTGAAGTTATTTTTTTTTTTTTATAATCTTCATGAATTTGTTATTGACTAAGGGAAGTAATTCTGTAAATGCCACCATGAGGGATCAATTCACAATGAATTTCTATTGCAAACAGATAGAAACATAGACAAAAAGAAATTTCCACATTGAGAAGGATTTGAAGGGGTGGTGTCATCTTAGATAAAGGTAGTTGTTTGTAGTGCCAGGTTAAATAATGTTTTGTGACCTAACCATCTGTTGAGGGCACTTCAGTATTTTTAAGAGGGATTATGCCACTTTTCTCATAAATATCTTGGAATGATCATGTGTTTTTCAAAAGTATGGAAAGAAGCATTAAAAAATTTATTACTAAATCTATGTAATTTACATAGGTCTTGCTAATATATAATGGTTCCAAGTCTCATTAACACTGTAGGATCATTGGGGAACTACATGTACTACAGTAGGAGCAGCAGCAGTAGGTGCATCTAGGGCATAATGCAGACCCTAAACTCTTCAGGTGGATTTCGAATTCATAGTTATCCTTCTCTGAGATTGATTCCCTACCATGGTTAAAGAGATCTAGTCTGTGTTGCTTTTTACACAGGTTTGAATTCACTTTTCCTTTTATAGACATTCTGGTATCCAAGGCAAATAGAATACTACCATGCTATTTAACCCATAGTTGGAGAAAGATGAATTCTTGCCTTTTCTAAGGGCATTAGTATAAAGTAAATAAATCAGATTCCTAATTCCTCTTTCTGCATAGATAATCATTCACTAAATTTGGTTAACTTTTTATTTGAATTTTTCAAATTGACTACAGAATTTTTATGTAGTGGGGTTGCCATGGTAATAAATTTTCTTTAGATTTTTTTTTCAGTTGTTTTGCTAATGCTCAGGTAATAGAAATAAAATATCAACAAGAAAATAAAAAAAAAATCAAATTACAACTGGTTTTCATGTATTCCATCTTACATACTTTGTTCAGATATTTCATATCAATCAATTATAATTGTGCTGCATGCATATTCAAATAGATGTGTATATGCACACAGACACACACAAGAGAATTATTATAGATTATATAGTCAGTTAAATCTTTGGTAATTTTCCAAGTAGACTCCAGCTTAAATAGTGTTCCAAGTGTATTGCAATAAGGCTATTAACTTTTAAATAAGTCATTTACAAAGGTTTAAAAAGTATTTGGAAGGAAGTTCTTATATTGCACTAAAAATCGGCAAACTATACTACTTATTTTCAGAATTTTGTTTCAACTGACTTACTTTGTTACTCTGAGATCTGCAGCATGAATAATGGATTAATTATTATTTTTTTGGTTTTCTTTGATGTTGCATTTATTGCAGTAAAGTTGTATATTCAACAAAACAGCATTCTCTGTAAACAAATCTGATCACAAGGAAAATAGCAAAATTATCTGATAGAGAACAGTCTTATTGTTAAAAATAACAATATAACTGTCCTCCACATGATAATTTTCATAAAATGGTAACCTTTTGAAGGCTAAAAACCCTGCTTTCTGTGGTTTGATGTATCCATATAATAGGAGGATTGCCCAGTCAAAACACAAGCTTATTATGATTACAAACCTCTTATTGGACAATCCTACTTTATTTATTAAGAGCTACAAAGGACAGGAAATTTGGGAGAACCATGATCACCAATGTACTGAAGATACATGGTACATAGAAGAATAAGGGTGTGCTGCCATTAATGGTAAAGGAGAAGATATAAAAGAAATGCATAAAAGTATTAGAATAAAATTTAGGGTTACATTTAGTTAATTCAACAGTAAAACCTAAATACCAATCTAGTAGTGCACTTAAATTAAGGAGTCGAGGTACCAAAAATGTTTACAGTAAAAACTATAATACTTCTGTTATATCCTTATTTATAACAATATAGTGGAGTTACAGTTTTAGATAAAAATCATGAAATCATTTGTGGAGTAAAGGCATGTAAAGATAACAATACTTTTATTATAAGCTTAAAGAACCAAGAAATCAACCATCAGCTGATTTTATTTTGCTTTTACTTATATATGTATATATAATCAAGTTACTAGGAAAAAAAAACTGTTCAACTGTATTCCTATAATATATAGAAGTTGACATAATTGTTTGTTTTTTTAATGAGAATACTTTAAAAATATCTGCAGCAGAAAGAATTGGTTGTAGACATCAGGTTATGAGTGAAATATTGGTATCAAAGTATGTGCCATTTAATGATCTGCTCTCTCCAAAAGGGACTTTGGGTTTATATCAAATCAAAAATATTTATATCAGTTCCATTGTTTTATTTTAAACTCTCACTGAAGTTTGTCTGCATTGTGCAAGTAAGAAGGATAATCTAACAAGATGTAGTACTGTTTTCATATTTGGCCAGAGCTTCCCTGTCCTCTCACTCTATTCTTGATAGCCCAAAATCATCACAGAGACCTTGTAAGAGACCTACCACCCTCCAACCTCTCTCTCACACAGGTGGGATATGGCAAGCCTTTCCCTGTTCTATCACTACTTCTATGGAAAGTCCTCGGATGAATTACATTCTTTGATTCTGCTGGTTTTAACATTCATGGTTATGACCTGCCTTACCACTCACAGAGTAGCAAACCACCACTATTCCCTCTGTAAGGAGGGAAGTAAGTTCCACTCAAACAGATTCTTCCAGCAAACCACTGCTTTTTGGATCTAACTCTCAAGACAATATTTCTCTGATCATTACAATCTTAACTTCTTCAAGCCTAGGGTTAACTGTTATTTTCCTCTCCTAACCATATAAACAGGTTCTTAATGTAACTCTCAACTTTGAGGAGCCACTGAGCCTTGAACAGGATGAACTGTACTGTACAAAAATAAGTAATTGGCTGTAAGTTTCTGTTTGATTTTTTGGGATAAGAATTTATCATTATTTATATTCAAACTAATTTGGGTCAGGTAGTATGGACTCAGTAGAAACAAAGCTAGCAATAGCAAGAATAATCTAACTCTGTACATTAAATAAAGGATTCAGTTCAAAATTCCATGAAGGTTACCCAAATTAGCAAACTCCTGAAGAAGACCATAGGTTGCAATGGCTGAAACATTGCACTAACATAACAAAGATGAGGATATTAATCCAAATGTAATTGGCAGTAAGTTTCATTCACTCCTGGTTTTACAAAATTATGTCCTTGTAAAATATTCATTTAAGAAGTAGCAAGCTATGATTATTTTTTCATGACTACTTTTAAGAAAGGCAGGAATGTAATCTTCCCTGTATTTATTGTCAGTCCTCTGAATGTAGTTTTATCAGTTAGCAGTTTTCTTTTTGTAATTGTTTAGGCAATACAAACACTTTTTTTTAACTGATGACATTCATACATAACACATTTTAGAGTCATCTTTTACTATTCCTTCATTCATAATGAAAACTTTAGTTCAAGCACAGAATTCCTTTTGGTTCATTGTGTTTATGTGAGATAAATGATTTCCATTAGTGGGAAAACTGTTTTTTAGTATCTTTTTGCGCAATTACTTCTCAGAATCTCGATCGTGACATTACAGTGCGATAATGCATAAAGAATAATATGTATGTTTTTACATATATACTTTTCATATTATTTTGCTTTCAGTGTTCCCTTAAAAGGATTCTATGCCTGAAACCTGTATATTTTGATTCCTTCTTCAGATCTTGAAATATACACGTTTCATAGCATCTCCTTTTTTGATCTCTTCTAAGTCTCATTTTATGACTACAATATGTTAATGTCATTTAAAGTCAACTGCAACCAGTATTTAGCCACCAATAATTTTATGTTATTTTTTTTCACTGCTAAGCCATTACAAAAATGCCTGCTTTTAAAGTAATAGTTGAGAAAAAAATGCAATTGAGCAAGGAATATTTTTCTCAATATTTCATTTCTATTTAATATATTTCATAAGTACACTGTGGAATTTGTAAATAATCTCCACATGAATGCTGTAATTATAATACATAGGCATCTGTTTATCTCATGAGATAATGGTAGCTTCCAGTTTGGTCAAATTTCAATCCTTTGGTGGTGAAAGTTGAGTGAGGCAGACCTGGTATATGTTGTCCATGCACTCCCCAGACCATATAGTCTGCCTCTTGCTCATACTGAAAAGATCCAGAGGAATACAGGGTACTACATTTGGGGCTGACCTGACTGCAGGAGTTGCTGGAATGTTGTCAGTATTGACAGCCAACTGCCTCCAGGGCTCCAACCAGGATTTACTTTCATAGGCTTTTCTGTGTTTGGATTTACAAGGTAGTAGAGGTTTAAAATCATCTAGATGGACTGTCTCCCAGTGTTGATGAGCTCTATCTAATTGAAACAGCTGGTTATAAGGTGCTATATGTGAACTGGTCCTTCAACATGATATGGCTGTAAGCCCATCCTGAAACTATTTTGATGAATATTCACACTTTTCATAGTGTTATTAATTCAGTCAATGTATCAAGGAAGGTTGCACCAGCTGAAATGTCATAATAAAACCAAGTATGAGAATATCAGTCCAAATAAGTTGTATACAAATGTTGTTTGTATTAAAATTTCAATGTTTATTTCAATCATCATCAGGTAAACATGTCTACTATTTGATCAGGCCTTGTATATATTCCCTCATGGGTATTGTGTATTCATGCAGTCACAGCAGCACAGAAAATAAAACCTGAGAACTGAGGTTAAATTGATGGTTCTTCCATTCTAACAATCATCTCTCAGTATCATTATAAGGATCTGTTGAGCCTATATGCAGGTAGCTGTGTTATATAATCTTAATTTTATGATTGCATTATAGGATGCTGTGTATTGTCTCCCAACTTCTTAATTTTTGAACTTCATTTTATGACCACAAAATTATTGTAAATTGCATTTAATGCACATGGAAACTTAACAAGCTTGGCTATGCTGTCAATTGTAAAATAAACATCTGCTCAGAAAGTGGTTGGTGGTGCAGATTTGTATTATCGGGAACAAATATTTGGGTTTGGTTTGTTTTGTTTTACGGCATATCAACCTCAATGAGTTATTTAATGCTGTCAAGTTTTTTTTGCTTGTAGTATTTTCTTTTCAAAAATGTATTGCTGGTAGTATTTATTTTTATAAATGTATTGCTGGTAATATTTTTTTTTCAAAAATGTATTGCTGGTAATATTTTTTTTTTTATAAATGTATTGCTGGTAATATTTTTTTTTTATAAATGTATTGCTGGTAATATTTTTTTTTTCAAAAATGTATTGCTGGTAATATTTTTTTTTTTCAAAAATGTATTGCTGGTAATATTTTTTTTTTCAAAAATGTATTGCTGGTAATATTTTCTTTTTCAAAAATGTATTGCTGGTAGTATTTTTTTCAAAAATGTATTGCTGGTAATAATTTTTCAAAAAGAATATTGCTGATATTAATACCTATTTTTATACTTTCATGGTGTTTTAACCCCTTTGGGGTGGGTGTAACTATTTGCTCATAGCTGGGACCCTGACAGGTGCTACCCTCCCGGGTCAGGCTGGACCTGGGAACACTAGTAATTAAGAGATGGTTCCATACTCCTGATCAAAGGCCTTGCTGTTGGATGTAGTTTATTGTCTTAGCCATGACACGGATGTAGTTTATCGTCATACCCAGGATGGCAAATATTTGGGGATGTCTGATATAAACCATTGCTGACTCTCAGGTTGTTAGTGAGGAAGAGAGAGCTGAAGAGCTGGTATTGGCCCCAACCTTACAAAGCTTTCTTTCTGTTGATATTTTTTTTTCAACTTGTTTCTGCAAGGGAAGTAGCTTGATAGATTTGGAACATCCATGTCACCTTATCACCTGATGGTTGTTAAATCCACAGGAGAGGTTTCATTTATAGGGAGTCCTTTTATACTGAGTGAGTCAAAATTATGTTAACACCAGTATAAGAGGAATCATTTATTCAGAATTTATTGAACAGACTCCACCTGTCCACCAGCACGATTGATGCACAAAAACCAGCGATCAACAGTACAATTTAGTGCCTTGACACACATTTCACGGGGAATGTTTTATATTACACCTTTTATTCTGTTCTTGAGTTTTTCAATGTCTCAAACTTTTTGCTATACACAAGACCCTTTATCATACCTGTCATCTTTTGGAATACAGTTTCATTTCTTTAAGAAATTATAAGATATTATATGGATTAATGTCATGAAAGAGTTCTTTCATGTTGATTGATATATTGTTGCTAATTTTACTATAAGTATATAGTGTTGGTAATTTTTTTTATATAAAATTGTAATGCTGGTATTTTTACTATAAAAATATATTTTTATATTTTCATATGGTTTTGTTATTGTTTGGGTGTTTGCTATTTACCCATAGCTGGGACCCTGACCGGTGCTACCAGTCCAGATACTGAGAGCAAAAGCAATTAAGAGGTGGTTTGACATTCTTCAAAACCTTAAAAAAAAAAATGAAAAAATAGTTGAAAACCAGTTTTTACTTTTGCACTTACCTAATATATTAGATGAAAAGCAAAATAATACATTTTTGTTTTTAAGGGTAATTTAAGATTACTTGGGATTATTTAAGTTTTATAAAATTTCTTCATTTAAAGATTTAAAATGTGTTTGTTTATTGTCTAATCATTGTGGGTGTGACTTCTTCAAATCTGACTTATGTTGTGCATCTGCTATCTAATGCTATCTGCCAAAATAGTCTTGCAGACATCTGATATTGTATTGAGTTTAGTTATAAGTGACTCACTATTTTGGATTTCTGCTATAGTGTGATAGTTACCAATTTACTGTTACAAACTATTACTAGTGTTGTAAGTTTGATTACCATTTCAGTAGACAAAGCTGAGCTTAATAAATACTTTCCATATCATTGTTTTTCATGTAAAGATTACATTATTCTTTCTTTCCTCAACTCAATTTCATTGTCAGTGGCATTTTAATTGTTATCTCAATTTACATTTTACATTTTTTTATACACACACTCAGTATCCCACCTTAATTCTCTCCTCCAAGAAATCATTTTCAAACATCTTCAGACTCCATAAATGTTTTTTCCTCCAATTCCATCTTTATTCCTTTGAGTTCCTCTCTCTCTCTCTCAATGCTTTTTTTGGGGGGTTTTTTGAGTCTTTTGAGAATTTCACTCAAATTCTGGAACACCTGCTAATCCCTCAATCCATATCACAGAAACAAATTAAAAACAAAACAGAGTGAAACATGAAAGAAGAGAATAAGAGAAAAAAATGGAACAAGAACCAAGGCAGCAAACAATATAACAATTTATCTCATCTCTTTGTTTTACTGACAGGTTAATGGCTTCTCTTAGTAGAACAATGTTTGATGACAAATTAGACCTCTTTCTCACCTCTTTCACTTTCACTTTTCAAACCAGTAGAACAATTTCTTTTTTTTTTCTCTATTTACAAGAACAATTACAGAAAATTAGACTTAAAAGCAATTAACCAATTTGATATTTATGTTGAAAAAACTGCTCACCACTCATCTTCAATCATACTGCACTTCATTTATGAAAAATATTTATTCATGGTGCTCAGCTGATAAAATATTATAAAATAAGTTAAATATCATTAGGGTGTTAGAAATGGCTGAGTATGCTCCATAAAATTAAAGCTTTATTCTTATATGGATGTAACAAAGTAGGCAAAATTAGTTGATAGGAATGCTAAATGTGTGTTACTCTGAACAAGGAGCTCATTTAAAAAATATCTCATTTTTGGTCAGGTTTTTGGAAATGGATTAAGCAGAGAACTTTTCAGCATTCTTCTCATGTGGAATATTGGAATAATTGGTCGTGGCTAAGTGTAATTGATAAAGTTCTCAAACAATAGGAAGAAAAAGAACAGGGCAAAATAATACTAAGCAAACAATATATAATAGAAGGCAAAATTAAGAAAAGCAACTAAAGTAAGTATTGTGTTCACACTCAAAAGGGATACAGTCAAGTGATTATAGCATTCTGATTTCAAGGTAAGAAAGAACAAAAATATGGGGGATGAGACCAAGAATTGTCCATTTTAATTGGTTAGGAGGAACTCTTAGCATGCATCTGTAGGATTTCTCTATAAAATTGGCAAGGGGATATTCTTAGCTGTTGTTCCTCTGGATTGGAACTGACATTTTGTTTTAATATTTATTTTCTTGTTTATATATAAAGAGATACACATATATTTTCTTTAAAAAGTAAATAAGTAGACACATAAATATATTAATTGGATACAAATCAGCAGCAGGTTAGGTTTCATGCTCCAAGTTCACCTCAGAGACTTGTCCTACAGGACAATAGCCTAGTGGATTAAAACATTGGTTCAGGAATTTGGTGACATAATAATTGTGAGTTCAATCCCTGGGCCAATCAGTGGAAAAAGAGCAGTGATAAATGAGTTGTTTTAAAAATAAGAACTAGACGAAATATCCTTAGACATGGGCAGTGAAATGAGAACATCCTACCCCATGATTAAATAAAAAATTTTGGATAATATATCCAGATATGTGAGCAGTAGTTTTTGGAGCCAAATTGCCAGAATTTTAATTCATGTATCTGCCATTATAATATCTGAAACCAAATGTACAACTGAATAATAGTGGTAATGATATGGCATATATATTTTGATGGTGATAATTCTATAGTATATAATGATCATGATAATTCTATGGTATATAATAATAATTATCATAATTCTATACTATATAATAATAATGATCATGATATGGTATATAATAATGATGATGTGGAGTTTGAAATAAGCTTCAGTGTAAAAAAAAAAAAGCAAAAATATTTTTGATACACTTTGATATTTACATCCTCTGTATTAAGTTGCATCATTGTAACTTCTCTTGAAGTTATCAGTAGTATTCTCTTACGCTATATTACATTGAATAGCTCAGTATAATTAGATATGATTAACATAGAAAATTTAATTTCCTCTGAACTGATTGAATTTAACCATGAGAAATCAATATACAATTGTATTAGCATTTTTTTAGAATTATTTTTTTCAATTTCTTTGCACCAGCTTGGGATAGATAAGTTGGCTAGCTTTTGTTCTAAATAGAATTTATTTGCACAGTAACAACAACAGTAATAAGGAGAATTAGGATTAACAGTCTTGTAGCTTTGTCTGATTTCAAAGATTATTGTAGATATCTTAAGAATTCTAGTGATAATACACGTAAGAATTGTTAAAATATCAATAGATATAAAATGATGATAGAGTTGAAATATAGCAGACTCTTGAGAACAAGGATTTTTCCTGATTGTTATGCAGCAAGGACAATAAACAAAAACTGGAATATATATATATATATATATATATATATATATATTATGCAGCAAGGACAATAAACAAAAACTGGAATATATATATATATATATATATATATATATATTGCAGTTTTTGTTTATTGTCCTTGTTACATAACAATCAGTCTGTGTGTCTGATTAAATAAATTACAGACATTATGTCTGCTTATTTCTAATAAAATTTATTCATAGTCATGGATAACCTTCTGTGTATTTCACTTAAATGATGTGAGAAATGGGCTATAACTATGAAAATCGTTTTTATTTTCCATTTCCCAAGTATTTTTGCTCTTCTGAGATCCTCTTCAGGGGTGTACATAGTAATACAAAACTCTGTATTGTTCATGGGTGCAAGCAGTAATACAAAACTATTTTTTGATATCCATTGCTGTAATCTTTCTTTTTGCATTTGAAAGTAAAAAAAAAATCACAATAATGGATATAAAAAAGAATGACCAGATTTTATAAAAAATAAGCAGACATAATGCTTGTAATTTATTTAATCTGACATGCCTAAAAGAGAATTTGCTGCTTAAATATACAAACATATATGGTGTGTATTTGGGCAATAATCTCTCTTTTATACAAGTTTCAATAAAAATGGCTGATAAGTTACTGCAGTTAAGTTACTTATTTAATTTTTTCATAGTAAGATAAGGCTATTATATTATACTACACCATACTTAAATGAGACCTAATCAAGCTCTTTAACCAATGATCAATTAGGTCTTATTTAAATAGACATGAAGACCAACCAAACCCAATCCGCAACATACTCATTGATAATACAAATATAATAGACTCATCCACATGTAAAAAAATGGCTAAAAGTAATGAAAGCACTATTAATAAACAAGAAAAAGGCAACACTCAATAATATCAACTATGAATATGGCAACAATGTGTTAACCGTGTTTGGAAAATAAAACATTCCTATAACTCTAGATACATAGAGAAAACAATCCATACGTTCAGTGAAAAGTAAAAATAAAATTCATCCTTGATAATGGCTAAATGTATAGTTGAAAGAACCTAGACGTACCAAACATGGACAGTTACTATATAATTTATGTCTAGAAAAGTATATTATAAGAACACATGAAAAATTAAATAAAAAAACTTAAACACAATACCTTTTCAGTCATTTTTAATAAAATTTATATATACACATGTTTCCTTAAAAATGACTGACAAGGTACTTTGATTAATTTTTCATTTAATTTTTCTTTTGTTCTTACAAGTGTTTTCTTTTCTGAACACAAAGTGTGTAAAAACTGTCCAAATGTTCTGCATGTCCAAGCACTTTCGGTTATACTTTTAGTCATTATCAAGGATGATTTTATTTTTACTTTTTAACTGAATGTATGGGTTGTGTGTATGTATCTGAGTTATAGAGATGTTTCATTTTCCAAATTCAGATGGATGTGTTTGTAGTTAATGTTATTGAGTGTTAGGCTTTTTTCTTTTTTACTATTAGGGCTTCCATTAATTTTAATCTTTTTTTTTACATGTGAGTAATGTTATTATGCTTGTATTTTCTACTAGTATGTTTCAGTAGGAGTCTTTTAGGCTTGTGTGTTTGTTTAAATGAGTTCTAATGGAACCATGGTCGGATTGGTGTAATATAAGTCGTCTGGATAGGTATGTAGTAGTGTGACCAATATCATTATTTATGAGTTTGGTTTGATCAGAAACATGCTTCCTTAAGGAACATTTCAACTCATAAATAATGCTGGGTCTTTGTAGTTTTGATTTTGCAGGTGTGTTGTTATTTTTAATAAGGTTAGCTGTTTTAAATTTTTTGTAATAGATAATTTAATTTTTTTTTTTTTTTTGTTTGGGTCAACTGAGCTAGTGTATTTCTTTATAATATTTCAAAGTGAAGATTCATCTTGCTCATAGGTGACATGCATTTGGCTTTTGTAGAAGATATTTATGTTATTGCTTTTTTCTGTGTGTTCAGTATCATTATTATTTACTTTGGAAAGAAATAGTCTAATCTGGTGGCTTATGAGACAGCTAAGAAAACCATTGTTATCCAGTGTCTGTTTTGCGTTGAGTTCTTTAAGGAAAAGTAACTAAGAGGATGAATTCTTGTTTTCTCTCTTTAGGAAATTTTTTATCACTGCTATTTTGTATCTGACTGGGCATTCACTCTTAAAATTAAAGTGGCAAGAGTTTCTGTTAGTGGATCTTTATGCAATGAAATGGTGAAAGTGTTGTTACTGTATTCTACAAGAATGTCCAAGAATGGGAGTTTATTTTTTTTGGCTTCATTCATAGGTAAAGTTGAGGACTGTACCACCTCAACCTTAGCATTAATGAACACCAAATTATACGCAGATAAATAATTGTAAAAATGTTATGTAAACTATAGCAAGGAAACATTCTACTACCCAATAGCAGTGATAAATATATAAACCTATATTTTATTTAATCTTATTATGGTTTGAAATATTTTTCTGGTTTCCAGGGAAAATTTTCATATAATTTGTTAAACATTCCTTTTCCACTTTTAAAAGTGATGTAATGGAATAATCTGTCAATCCCATGAGTAACTACACTATAGGTATCTGTAAGTCAACAGACTACAGAGATTAGATGAGATCTGTTGAGTATGACTCAAACTTACGTGAGAACTACTGACCTTCCAAAAGTAGCACTCACTACTGGATTGACTTGCGACGACCTTGTGCATAACTGTTACCTTTATTCTTATTGTACTGGTTTTTACAATAAATCTTTACTTATTTTATCCACCTTGTTTTTCAAGTATATATTCCTATTAGCAAGGAATATAACAAAAAGCCATTATTAAAGAATAAGAATATTTGTTGTTTTAAATGCTTCTTTCTATATCTACATTGTATTCTTTTATTGGTTTTCATCTGTCATGTCTTTAAAGTTCAGTGACTGCCTGTTCAGTTTTCTCCAAGTATTGTGCTTTCTCACATCAATGTGTGATGGAATATCATATCTTTCTTATTAGTTTTGAAATGTATTTATGATTTCCCCAAAATGAATATATATGTCATTTCCTAAATTAAATGATATTTTATCAATACGAAATTGTTAGTTTTTATAGTTTGGTCTTCTAAGATTTGTAGTTGTTTTTTTCAGTTTCTCTGGTTAAGTATTTCTGGCTTAAAAATATTTGTTGTATTTCTTGTGCAGTTGTGTTGGTTGGAGATATACAATTTAATTGAAGATATTACCCATAAAACCTACCAAAGAAGTACAATGCCTATGCATACACAAATCTGTCAACCACAAAATAAAACTCTTTGATAATAGCCTATGAAAGTTAAAAGTGCTTAAAAGAAATTGGACAATTAAAATTCTCCTTGGAAACCAGAAAACTGGTGTGGACCAGAGAAAAATAAATCTTCTGAAATAACTTATATTCGTCTTCAACCAAGGGCACACACACAAAAACACACATATATATATATAATTTTTTCTATATCAAGAACAATTTCAAGGAAAAACTATGACACAGTTTTTACCTTTCGTACTTCACTGAAGTAAAATGATTTTTATGTTAAGGCAACTACACATGCACACAAAGGAAAGGGGATACTAAGAATTAAAAAAATATTTTTAGCATATATTTTGGGTATATAGTCTAGCTGATTTAATTTAGCTTGTTTACTTTTGTTTCCATCACTTTTGTTATGAAATATCTCACATTGTAATAATAGATCTATGAAGAAAAGTTAAATGTTGTAAGAAATTACTGCAGATGGTTTAGATTTTAAAAAGCTTTCTAAACATTTTGATTTTAGTACATTACTTTGACTTTTAATTAGTGCAGCTTTTTTACATCAAAATTATGGTCAGTCTCATAATGGTGGGAAACTAACACATTGGTTGTGTTGTTTTGTAAAAGATCTTTTTGTGTTTATATAATCCTCTATTTAAATAACTTAAATTTAAGTTTAAAATTATCAGCATCCTGCTTCCTTTGAGCACATGTGTAGTCACATTAATGCATACATCACTTTAGTCTGACAAAGTCCCAAAGGATGAAATGCATTGCACAAGAACTTTTTCCACTTCGTCATAGTTTTTTGATAATATATATATATAAAATAATTACATGTTGCAGTTAATATAATTTAGGTTGTTTTTTAATAAGTGTTCTGCATCAGAAGCTCTCTAGTCAAATACAGAAGGCTGACTCATAAAAATGTTTCAAATTCTGGTTTTAGTAAGATTCCAAAATAATGGTAACTGAATATTTATTCTTAAACTGCTAGTTGTCAGAATCTTGCTAAGACCACACTTCTAAACATTTTTTATCAATATAAACTGCAGAAAATGACAAAGTGTAGAAGGTTTAATAATAAAAACAAACAATCCAACATGAACAAAATTCCATCCAATTTAGTAACATTAAATATGTTCCACAATTTAAAAAACACAAAAACTTACACTGCAAACTAATGCATTAAGATGAAATAGTTGAAAAAAAAAACACATGACATGACAGCCAAGAAATCCTCTCAACCTACAGATGTATTCTTGAATATCTTAAGAAAACCAAAAGGAATCAGAAAACATTGAACAATTTGTTTAAATTAACTCCAGAAAGCAGAAAAAATGCCCCAACCAAAGAAGAAAATGAATTACAAAATCTTAATGAATTTTTGTTGGTCTTCAACCAAATCTACATACTTGAAAACATTTTATAGCTATCTAGATGGTAATAGTATTCTTTACAAGGAAACATTTGGAATTTATTGACCAAGCAGCAAGTACTGATTTTGGTTGAAATTTATAAAATCTTTCTCTCAAAAGAATAGGTTTCTGAAGCCCAGTAATTGTTATTGCTCTTTCCAGTATTGATGAGGGTTTCCTTCCTAACCTTTTATTTGAAGCAGTGTGGAATGCCAACATCTTTATTATATCATAATTTTCTCTTCTAGTTACATGCGTTATCCATTTTAGATGTTGTTGCTGTTGGTAGTCCTCAAGTGATGTGGTTTCTGTAATTTGGTACAATATATAGTAACTGAGAATCAGATCAACCTGGTAAGAGACCTAGTGGTGGTTTCATGTGATGTAGTAAGCACCAGGAGTTACATCCTCTTCCACAATTGGCTGTTGAGATCTTTACTTACGAAACCAGACAAGATGAAAACACATGCACATATATATATATATATATATATATATATATATATATATATATTTATTTAATAGGCCAGTTAATAAAATTTGAGGAATAAAAAGCCAACAAAATGATAACAATATTAGCAATAAAAGTTATGTTATAATATTTATTATATATTAGCCTTTTGACTAAATTGAAGCATAAAGAGAAAGATTTTAAAGTCGGAATTTTGTTTCATTATTATATATATATATGGAAAAATCTATTCTTTTCCTCTTGTCTCCTCTACAGATACACATTTTATCTGAGAGAATATATATATATAAGAGAGAGAGAATGGGAGAGATGGGATAATTTAATAATGTGAGTGTTCTAATTTCATTAATTTTTTTTTTCTGAAAAATTAAGGAATGCTCTAAAACTAGAATTACAACTAATTTTTTTCTTGATTCTTCTATTTTGGTTTTTGTCTTGCCTTGAAATTCTTAACACTGAATTGATTGTCTTTTATTTTCAGACTGCAACACTGGATGGTTTGGAAGTGATTGCAGTAAAGAATGTCATTGCATCAACCCAGAACAATGCAACACAGACAGTGGTGAATGCAGAGGTGAATGTATTCCAGGTTACATGGGACCAAACTGCTATCAAGGTAATGGACATTGGAAGTGAGGCTTACATTTTAATCGTATTGCCACCCCTATTTTTGCATGATTAATAGTTATTTTGTGTTTTATGTATGGTTTGAACATATTTTTCTGTTTATTAGAAACTTTATTTTATCAGTCGCGGAGTCAGTGATTTAAGAGAAATAATATCAGTTTCCCTTTACTATTATTTGAAATATCATTTGAGTGAATACTGTAAATAATGAAGAGTAAATGTTTTCTGAAATTCTGCATTAATCATTGGCATCAATCCATCAGTCATTCAGACTTATTTTTCTTCTTACTTATTTGTACATGTGACAGCATTCGCCCTGGGATGGCTGACTGGAATTTGTACTCAGCCCTCCAAATCCTCAATCCAAGCCGCTATCCATTACTCCACCGTGCCTCTTATTTTCATCCTTGTTGATTGCATCACTAAATTTTACTTTTGACATTCTTTGGTCTTCTCTAAATTTACAAGGTTTTATTTTTAGAGATAGCTCAAGAAGTAGGTTTTCCTGCAGGTATTGGTAATCCATGTCTTCCTTTAAAAGCCATGTCCTTTTAAGACATAAGCAGTTATGACTCTGCATAACTTGATTTCATTCTGTAACTAGCTGATGGGAAAATAAATGAATTCTCTTCACTTAGAGCATTATCCATTAAATCACCTGCACATCCAAGCTTACAGCTCCTGGTATTCCCAGACAGTCATCCATCTAGGTACTGCCTATGCTCGATGTTGCTAAACATTGGTGATCTACAGGAACCAGTGTTTCAATGTGATATGACTGCAAGCTATGCAAAACATTGTCAATGAGTGAAGGTAGTTAAAATTTATAGCAGTGACAAGGGAGAAAAAAACATTTTGACACTCCATTCAGTATATGTAAATTATGACTGTATTCATTGTTCCTGGGAAGATAATGACATGGTTTCCTGCTGACTTCTTCTCAATTTCAAATTTATTGTCCTAACTCAGGACTAGTTTCTCTATCAAGGATAGACAGTCCAGTGCTACCAACTATTTTATCCATAGCTGGTGGGGAAAAAGATGAATTCTCTTTACTCAGTGCATGAATGCAAAGAGAATACAGCAGTCTCAGCTAGGATGTGAACCTGGTTTACTGTTTTTTTTCTGTGTTGATAACCATTATGCCACCTGTGCATCTACTATTTTGTATGAAATCAGTCTATGTAGCATTTAATCAGATTCACTGGTAGCCTGGTTATACTTTGATAGCTGAATCTAGAACTACCTATGAAGAAAAAAATCCTGCCAAGATTAATTAAACCCCCACTGAGAAGACAAAAGATAGTGCAAAACATCTTATTGATTGATTCATTTTTTATGGCTTATCAACCCTTTGCAGGTTATTTAAAGCCAGAAAATATTTTTAGATTTTAAGAATTTTTCATGGTGGAGGAATAATAAGGTTTTAGCGATACAAGTTTTAGCAATTAACCCATAGCTGGAGGGTAGAAGAGGTGAATTTATACCTTCCCAGAGGGTATCTGTGCATAAGTGAATATAATGAACCAAACTGAAATTGGTACTTGGCTCTTTGATTAACAACTCCAAGTCATTATCCATTATACCACCTACACATCAAAGCTTATAACACCTGGCATTCCCAAACAGTCACCCATCTAGGTACTGACCAGGATCGATGTTGCTTAACTTCAGTGATCATACAGGAACTGGTGTTTCAATGTGATATGACTGTAAGCTATGCAAAATATTAATAAAAGAATATAAAAAATAAATGTTAATAAAAGTAGCAAGCATGCAAATAAGGGTCAAAATAAGTTGCGAAATAAGGAAGAATTAGTCCAATACAATTAAAAACATTGGATTTCAGCCAAATAAAGATGCAATAAGTCACTCAAAATTTGTGGATTTCTTTTCATATGGTGACACCAAAGGGTAAGGTTCTTCTCTGAACTGATGATTGGTAAGTTTTTGACTGAACCTTCCCCATTGGTTACTTTCTTGCAATTTGTATTTGAAAACACATCACAGAAATAAAAATCTTACTTTCTGAGTAGATATTTTTACAGAGAAAAAATAATTAAATGATTTGCTAAATTCCATGTGGAATATCATCGAAATAAACATAACAAAAAGAACAAGCAGAGTTGGACCTTAATGTGCACAAAAACACAAGTGTCAAAAGGACTGTTTTTCCCTTGACACCACTATTATTTTAACTACCTTTACTTCCTCAACAGTGTTTGTTTTAAAAGAGACAATTAGAATTTTAATAAAGCCTGAACATATGAAAGTGAATTTATACATTTACTTTGTTTTTTGTGAATCGACAACACAAATATTAAATACTATTTATTAGATTGTTTATTTACACAATTTATTTATTATATTGTTCACTGGAATGGTTGGTAAAACATTGGCTAATTGCCAATTGATTCAAACTTCATAAAATAGCAACTAATAATTTTCATATGGTTGGTTCATATATTTTGATACTATTTTAAATTTTTATAAATCTATCAACAAAAAAAATTATTTTCATATTTATTTCTTTATAAATTAGTAATTGATAAATATTGTATTGCATTAATTTTAGTATAAATATGTTAGATTTTGTAAAGGGTTGTAAATATAAAATTATTCTTGTAAATGAATAATCTAAAAACTAGTATTTTAATATTTTTGTTCTAAATTTTCAAGAACAAAAAAATGGATAAATTCACTTTTATCATATTTTATATTTTATTAAAATTCTAAACATTGCTTTTTAAAACAGTAAACATTATCGATGAATGAAGGTAGTTAAAATAATAGTGGTATCAAGGGAAAAAAATGTCCTTTTGACACTTTGTTCTTTTGCAGGCACAAAGATCCAAGTTGCCGAAAAACAATCCATTTTCTCACAAATTCTTTTTTGCATATGTATACACACACAGCCTAATGATGAAAATAGTATTTATTAAATATGTACTTTTTAACATAATCTCCTTTCTTGTCAGTATACTCAAGATGAATATTAGTTATATAGATCAAAAGTTATTTCCAGCCTAAATATGTTCATCTTTGTTGCTATGAGTGCAGACTTCTTCAAGTGTCTTTCAATATGGGTAATCTTCAAAAAATTTCAAACCGAACCTTTTATTCAGTCTACAGAGGTAGATTTTTTTCATTCTATTGTCCATGTCTTGTGACATCTTGTTTTGCTTAATTATTAGTCCTACTGAGTATATCTCTACTACCCAAACCATGGACTAAATTTATTATTATTTCACCAAATTAACTAACCAGTATTTTAATTCTCTTGGTTATTGTTCTATGAGACAATCCTGATGTTACAACTTAGAATTTTCTTCTTAATTAATAGCTACCATATGGCATTTATATCTATGCTGGGCATACTGAGGAGTTCGTAATAGCTAGCATATGTGCTGATTGTTTCAGACATTTGATATTCAAATTCTTACTTTTTAGTATTTTTGTTTCATTCCACAGGGATAGTGACCACACTTTTTCTTCTGTACCTGATCAGCCATACATGTTTTCTTGTTTGACTCTTAATTAAGGCTTTTCCACGTTCATTAGCATTGTATTCTTGACTCTAACTGCAAAGGATGTAATACACAGTTCATGGTCATTGAATATTGTCCTGATGTCTTAGGTACTGCAGATATTTCAAATCCTTAATAACACATTCTTGAGATAAGGGAAGCAAACCATGACATTTTTCCAATTCTCCAGTTCCTGTTTGCTGAAGCTGGTTGTCTCCTATTGGTATTTGTCTGGGTCACTACTTATAATTGGATGATCTCTTATATGATGCTCTGTCACTGACAGGAATTGAAGTTAAGATATTGTCCAGTGAAAGTTGGCTTGTGACATATTCTCTGTGAAAATTAGTAGTACATCCAGGAAGGTGAAAGGAAAAGGGTGTTCAACAAATCTTGTGAAATAAATAATAAACAGAGGACACCTGAAGGGATTTGCTAGGCTATGGTAGAGTTCTCAGTAGGCTTAGCATAGATATAAATACCATATAAGAAACATAAAATGTTTCATAAAATTGAGGCATAGCAAAAAAAGGAAGGCTATACAAAAGAAGTGGCAGTGGAGCGAGCTAAGCTTGACAGGACGGCTGCAGCAGCACAGATATAAGAAAATTATAATACTCGAAGTTATAGCATAAAGATTGAATCTTAGCGCACATAATGGTGAAAACATTGTGATTGTAAGAGATGAGGATATTAGTTTGATGGTAACCAGTATAAATAACACTGACTAATAAAATTTCTTTGGCATATTAGGTGAGATTGGAGTATATTCTGGAGTATATTGGGGTCATTGAATTCAAGGAAAACCTTGGTTTTGTCTAATTGGCTCTAGTTTTTAAGATATTGATGAAATGCATTTTTTTGTCTGCAAATCTGTACACAATCATACCAATTAGATTACTGTGTTAGTGGTGCATGAATAGTTTAACAAAACCACATTGATTATTTTATTTAGGCTATTAATTGGTAATCAATGTTGAATAAATGTATCACTTTTATTTAAATTTTCTGATTGTATATGAATAATTAAAATGTGATATTTACTTACAGCACGCTACTGTTTTAACAATGAACAAAAACGAGAGAGAACATTTCCCAATAGTATCCTCATTTATTACAAAAGATTTATGAAAAATTATAAAAACAATTTCCAATCAAATTTTACACTGACAAGTTTACAAGTAAACTCTCAAAATACATAATTTAACCTATTCAACATAATACTTTATAAGCCCAATATCACAAGCTGTCAAGGTCATTGTAGTTACATGACTTCCTTTTTTTTTGTTTTCTGAGTGCAATCACACATATAGGGCTCAAGCAGTAATCAGACATCATGTGGGTGTTCCATTGGCCTTGGGAGTGGATTTTCATAGTGATTCTTTCTCCAAGAGCTTGGAAGTTTTTTGGCATCACTTTGGTAGTAAACTGAATTCTTTTTGCCCAGGAAACCTTTTGCAATTGCAACAAAAGAAGTTCATGCAGCAGCCTCAATCTCAGTCATGCGGAAGACAAAACTTTCATCGTTAATCAATTTTCTTATTTGTGTCCTGTAAAAGTTCCTGCCTTCAGTTTCTCTTTACTCAGTCCAGGAAATTCTGAGCAGATATATCTGAAGCATGTACCATCTAGATCTATTGCCTTGACACATTGTTTCATTAGGCCTACTTTGATATGTAGTGGGGGCAGGATGATGTGATCATGGTTAAACAGAGGTTCATTTATGACATTTTTCATTCCTACAACAGGCTCTTCATAAATCAGCCAGTTCTTCTTTTCCCAGTACTAAACATTGGCTCTATTATCCAGTAGACAAAAGATACATGGGTACTTGGTAAAAACCACCTTGCTGCACTAACAAAATGTTAATTATTTTAAAATCCACACATATCCTCAACTTCTGTTTATCATAACACAGTTTTTGTAAAACAATCTTTACACTTGTGTTGTGCTCCTTCAAGATCACTGAATGGCCAATTGGGATACAAGCAAACTTGGCACCATTGTGCAGCAATACACACTTCAATCTTCATTTACAGCTGGCAATAAATAAACGCCACTCAGCTGAATTGTACTAAGGCAGTCCCATTGCTAAAAGAATGCCTTGGACATTGTTGCAAAACACAAAGTTGTCTTCTTCACTAAAATAACTAACAAGTTCCTCATCTCTGTTACTGTAAAATGTTATCTTAGCTTTAGAGTCAAGAACACGATGCTTATTGAGATGCGAGTCCAATATCTCAACTGCCTCTTTTGACAAAAAAGGATCTCTAACCAAGTCATTCAACTCTACTTATGCGAAAATCACCCAAATAAAAATGATAAATTCTACTACTGCTGTTGCTGTCAGAAGTTTCATTCATTGCTTCTGCAATATTCAGAATGTCATCCTCTTGATCAAGATCAGGCAAGGAAGTAAAAGCTAGAATAAGAAAATCACTACAATGTGGAACTGGCAGTTTTGCAGTTTTAATATCAGGATAGTGCTACAACTTCTTGAGATGGTTCCATCCTGACATGTTCATCATGATGACTTTGGGACTTTTGCCACACCATTCGTACCACAAATTTCATTGACTTTACATTTGGTCCAAAACTGAAGAGTTTCAACATAATTCTTACAACCTTTGAGAAGCCCATGACTTATCTTAATCCCCAGTATTCACACCAAAGAAAGATTGATAAGATCTTCTGGTTGAAATCTCGAACATTGAAACAATCCTTTTTTACCATATATTCACCCCATAGTAGCAGAAAATGAAAGAGCCATTGTGACAAAATTTATGCTTAGAATTCATGATTAAAGTTTTATATACTTGAAATATAGTGACACTAGCAGAGCCTGAAACTTGTAGCAGCAGTTTAGCTGGAGCACTCTGACATCTATATTGTCATTTGTATCTGTAACAAGGACAATGGTACTAAGGGTTTCTCTTTAATATCTAAAGAATTATGCAATTTTAAGGAATGTAAACTGTTATATATCTGGCTGATAGGATAAACAAAGGATATAAAACAAAAGAGCAATTGTATTGTAAATACAAACAATATTTATTTTTTGTCTCAAAAAAATCAATCCATGTGCATGTGTTGAAACAGCAGCCATCTTGTTTCTCCCCCTGTCCAGAAGTATTCTGTCCTCAAAATGATGAATTCTCTTTCTTGGGTATAGTTATCTACCCTGACATAAACAGAGCAATGAGTAGAGAAAGTAAATCTAGCATGTTCAGAGAAAATTAAACCATTGAAATTTATTTTATTGATGTCCAATATCTTGAAAAGTAGAGTCAATTCAACAGAATTAAGTATATTTTCAGATTTAGTAGCCATGATTTACCCTAAAAACTTTTTAATATCCTGTGCCTTTTAAAATCTATTTTTCTTTTCTTTTTTTTTTTTTTTTTTTTTTTTTTTTTTTGGCTGGTGTAATGATAGCTACTTATTCCCAAAATTCTGAAAGTTCAAAGACACCGAACATTTCAGATCAAAATTCAACTTATGTCAAGTAATGGATGACTGAAACATTCTTGTTCACATGTGTTTATTTAAGAAGTAGGCTGCATAATTTGGGGAGAAAATATTTGGATGTGGCTAAATTAATCAAATTGATTACTTCAGACTAACATACTGATACTTATGGTTTTTTATAGACTATAAGCAAATCCTGAAATATTTAGAGATGCTCTTGGAAATAATTAAATTATATTTAATGTTCCTGTAGTATCATATGCAAATTAGTTAGACAAGTATAAATAGAGAACAACTGGTGAATATAGGGTGGCTATGCTTAGCAAATCCAGTTGCTATTCATGACAATGAAAACTGTTCTATGACTACTACTACACAGAGATATATGCAAAACATAACAGTTCCAATAGATAAGGTAGGCAGTGGGATTCAACCTTAAAATTTTGCATGACAATTCTTATATATTTTTATTTAAATGTATCATCAAATACATAATAATAATTTGTTTGTCGGAAGATTTTTTCCAATATTGCAGACATATTTCTATTAACTGCTAAAATATTTAGCAGTTTGATAAGTAAGCTTTTACAAAAATAAGTAAAGAAATTTAAACCAAAGGTGAGCTATTTTTTTAATCATTTCATCCCAAGCAAGACAATAAAGTTAATAGGATGCAAGGGCTTACTGAGTGTTAAAGAACATGAGGAAAACTATTATTAAAAGAACAAGAATTACAAAAACAGAAGATAACGATTGACATTGCATTTAAATTTTTGAAGATCAAAGTTGACTAGGAAGCAAAAAGCTGGGTGAGAAGTCTACCAGCAAAAGGTAAAATAGAAGAAATTGTTAGCATAGAACTTACAGTTACTTCTAGCAATTTCAACTGTAAAAGGATGAGACCATGACACCAATCTAGTACTGAGCTTACATTCATAAAGTCTAGGTACCATAGAATAAAGTTCATCAGAACAATTGCCATGAAAATATTTATAGAAAAGGCACAGGAAAGCTATGTTGCAGAAATAGGAAAGTCATTGAAGCTGAGATGCCAAGTCAGGACCAATAACATTGTAGATTCTTCTTTTTAACAAAAATCTCTAAATATATAGCAGGAGCACCAAACCAAATGTGATATCTTTCTTAAAATATATCTCTGTCAGTGATTACTATGGATTTACAAGAGTCTGAATAGACATAAAGAAAGTACTTTTAAGACAAGGGATATCATGATTGTCAAAAATATGCTTTAAGGTAATCAATATTTTAATAACAAACATTTCATGTTTATTCACATCATCCATGGGTGTTCTGAGGGAGGATAAGTTTTAGAGACATTGGGTACAAATATTAAGGAAATCACCTTGAGTGCTAATAAAATAGCTCCGATCCCAGTTACAGATTAAATCAGAAGCTGAGAATTGACAAATATTGAGGGTTAAGAAAGTGCCATTTTAATTAAAATTATCTCAATATAGAATCAACCAGAAATCCAGCACTGCAATAATTAAAATGGCTAAATGAAAAGAAAATTACAAAATAAAATGGCTGCTGCTTGGAAGGAATTGATAAAATGCTAAATTATTAATACAGTGTATTTTTAAATTATGAAAAAAAAATGAAAGAAAAAAATATTTTGCATACCATATTTTTAAGATTGTAATACAGTTTTCTGTGAATGTTTTTTACTCATCTACATATATGGAAGAAGTCACCAAGACAATTTTCTTTCTCTGATTTTCACTGACTGCCAAAGTTTTTGCACTTGAGCTTTCTTTATTTTAAATGTGTTTTTAAATTTTTTTTTAATAGTTGCATGGTATAATTTTTTTAAAAAAAAGCAATACTTCCCCCTTCAAACAAAAAGGCCTAAATATCTGTGCCGCATTGTTACTAAATTTGTGTCTTTTACTGGGTATCACCCCTATTTTCCCTCCCATAAAACTGACATATTATACTGCATAATAAGGGTAAAATTCTTAGATCCACAAAATAATCAGTTTCCTAAAAGAGAAGAACTGGATTATTCTTTCTCTATCTTATCATAAACTCTCTGAAAAGGAGTTTTGAGTTAAAAAAAAAAAAAAAAATCAGGGTAAAAAATAAAATAACTACATTTTCATTGGAATATGTAAAGTAATTGAATTTTTTTTAATAACCAAGTTACTCCTGACTACATCGATGATTTTTATGGCTGATCTTTCTTAAAAGATGAAAAGTTCTTCAGATTAATTTCAGATATTGAAATACACATATATATGCATCCAGTTATGTATTTATTTAGATATATAGAAATACATACGTATCCACAGATTTACTCATGCCAAAAAATATATGCACACATATATTATTATATATTTCCATCTGGAGATGTATGTATTTAATATATATGTATATATTCATATGTATGAAGGTATATATAAGGGTACTGAAAAGTTGTTGGCCTTGTTCACTTCTCAAAATCTGGCAAAAGGGACAAATATCAAATTGTTTATCAGGTTTTATTGGTTAGTATGAGAATTTTGCAACACCTTTCTATATATAATATATATATATATATATATATATATATATATATATATATATATATATATATGTGTGTGTTTTTTGTATGTGTATCCATATTACACCTGGACATATGCTCTTAGGTATGTACAAGATATATTAATATATACATATACACACACATATTGTGTTGAACTGCATCTATTTAATTGAATGTATTTGAACACACACACACACACACACATATATATATATATATATATATATATATATATATATATATATATATATATATATATTAAGAACAAGTCTGAGAATCTACATATTTATGCTAAGGTAACCATAAAATTGTATTCACAAATATGTGTATAATATAGATATATATATATGTAGAGCAATGTTAAGAATCACACTGGGTTTGTGAGGAGAAAGTAATGCTGTGGCATTTGATGAATTACATCAAGAAACCACAACAGCTAACATAATGTTAGGCAATGATGTGAAAAAGAAATGGTAGCTGAGAGTGATGGAACCTCATATGATTACTGGAAAATGATGTATTTTCTTCCTTTCAATTTATATGAGATATTTTTTCACTCCTTCAGCTTTGTTCCCTCAATTTTTTCCCCAGTAACTTGTATATATCATTCTATTTACTATCTACCTCTTCACCTTCTAGTAGTTATCTATTTTTCCACACACACACACACATATATATATATATATATATATATATATATGGATTTATTTTTAATCTGAAAAAATTCCTTAAAAGGGAAACTAGAACCTTGCAGAACTGTGATGCTTTTTGTAGCCAAATGGTAAAACACATTGGGTCAATTGATGGTTTCACTTACGAAGGGGGATGCAGGTTCTAATACCTGTCAGAGAGCACATTTTCATTAAGATTTCTTGAATACACAAGCCAATAGATGTAATTCCCAATGGCAGAAAGAATTTTTGCATCATATTTTGACTGGTGATGAAAAGTGGATACACTACGATAACCCTATGCATAGAAGATTGTGGGGTAAGACTAGCATCAACATTGACGGCAAAGCCGAATATCCATGGTTCAATGCTTCTGCTCTGCATTTGGTGGGATCAGCTGGGTGTAGTTTATTATGAGCTGCTCAAACTGACTGAAACCATCACAGGGGATTCTTATTGACTACAATTGATGTGTTTGTGCTGAGCATTGAAGAAAAATCAGCTGCTATATGAGCAAAAACACAACAAAGTGATTTTGCAACATGACAAGGCTAGGCCACATGTTGCAAAATGGGTGAAAACCTATTTGGAAATGCTTATATGGGAAATCCTACCCCACTTGTCATATTCACCAGGAATTGCCCCGTCTGATTATCACTTGTTTCAATTGATGGCACATGGCCTGGCTAAGCATTACTTTCATTTTTATGAAGATGCCATAAGATTAGTTGACTTGTGCTTAGCCTCAAATGATATATCATTTTTCTAACGTAGAATTCAAATGCTGCCAGAGAGATGGGAAAAAGTAGTGGCTAGCGATGGACAATACTTTTAGTGACATGTTTCTTACTAACTTTTGTAAATAAAATATTACTTTTCATGAAAAATCAGTGAGAACTTATTCAAGGTCCTATATATATATATATATATATATATATATATATATATATACACACACACACACAACTGGCTCTTTTCATTCCTACTACCTGGATAGGTAAAATTGTCTACTTTAGTCATAGTGGCATACTACTAGTAATGAGTCAATTTGTCGAGCTATATAGCAGTGAGCCACATTTTAAAGAACTCTTATTTCATTCCTTTTCAAAAGATATTTGTACAAAGTGAACATAAACATCCTCAGTCAAAATATGAAATTTGCTGAATTCATGTTCTGTGCTGACATGAACTAAACGCTTTCTCACTATTGCTAAAAATTCATTGGTCTCTTCTGTGTAAAATTCAAAGAAACTTTGAATTGTCATCCAAGTTTACTGTTCTGCAACCAGTTGTAGTACATTGATTGAAAACCTAATAAAAATTAAAAAAACTAGGAAAATTGGTTCCATGTGAATTTAACAAAAGAAACATCAATTTTTATTCAATACAGAAAATTTTGTTTATAGATCAAATCTTAACTGACAATGGAAAATTGGTTTATTATGAAAATCCCAAATGAAAAACAATTTATTTTTTTCCAGGACAGAGACCAACATCAGGATAGTTTATTATAAATTTATGGAATTTGGGCAAACTGTTAGGGCACTAAACTGCAGTGAGTAATTCATTTGAATAATGCATCAGAAAAGACAAGAAATTTTTATGGATAAGGAATTTGACCAGTATTTTGTTGCATAACAATGCCTGTCTTGAAATTGCAAATGTGATCATGTCTAGGGATGGCAAATACTTCCACCTGCAATATATTCTTTGGACATGTCACGTTCAGACAATCACTTGTTTTACTCCATGCACCACTCCTTGTCTGGTCAGTAATTCTGACAAGATATTGAATTCATCATATGAGAAATGGGAGTGTTGTTTTGATTTAAGTGAAAGGAGGCATCAAGTTATAGAAGCCCAAGGAAAGTACACGGGTAACACAATAATGATATATAAAGTAAAACAAAAAAATTATTAACTTTTATGTCCATTCCAACTTTCACACTCTGTAAGTGATTCTGTCCACTAAGCAAAAAGTTTATACTGCCACTGGATGCAATTCTGATCATCATATGATACTGTTTGAATTTCACAGTTGCATTGTCATATCCAACTGTGGCAATAAAAAAATAACCTTGACTGTCACTACTATCATTGAAGGACAAAGTTAAGGGAGGTAATAAATTTAAATAATGTAGAGTGCTGAAAACGTCTCTATATATTGATGCATGGAAACTCTTATAAGCAAACATGTAACCCCTATAACCCCTGTGTACTAGTGGCATTCTTGCCTTACTTGGGGTGAAATGATTAAAAATATATGCAGTACTGTACAAAAGTAAGTGAACCTAAGATAATATTTTAAAAAAGTGTCTCTTATTTTCCAGATGATCAAAAAATCTTAATTAAATTATATATTCATTAAGAAAAACCTTCATTAAATCAATTACAACTACTTTCAAAAACTTTTATCAAGCTGGAATAAGAATTTTAATTAAAAATTAAAATATCAAAAAGGAAGTGAACCCTTACATTTAATATTTGGTGACATTTTCATGGTTACAATGTCAGCCAGTCTCTTTCTATGATTTTTAAGAAGTTTCTGGCAATAGTGAGTGCTGATTTTTGACATCTCTTCTTGGCAAAACTTCCACAATTGCTTGATATTACCTCTTGCATGCACTGCCTCCTTTTACTTGAATCACAGATTTTCAATTGGGTTTAGATTAATACTTTGAGTAGGTCATTCCAAGACTTGAAATATCTTTTTAAAAACCTATTCTTTTGTGGATTTTCTTTGATGCCTCAGATCATTGTCCTGTTGGAAATTCCATCCCTAAGATAAATCCAACTTTTGAACTGAGAACAAGACATTTTCATTCAAAATTGCTTGGCATCTTGCAGAGTCCATTGGGCTATCAATGCATAATATTTTGCCTGTTCTAACTGCAGCAAAGCACCTACAAATCATAATGCTGTCACTGCCCTGTTTAATGGTTGATATCAAATTCTTCTCTTCAAAAGCCGTATTAAGAGCTCACCAGATTTATCACCTATTGTTCCTTCCAAAAGTTCTAACCTGGTCAAATTCAATGATAAAACCTTTTGTCAGAATGTTTCCAGCTTATTAATATAAGCTTTGGCATAGTTGAGGTGAGCATGCTTGTGCTATTTCATAAACTGTGACTTTTTCTAGGCATTCTGCAATGAAGATCAGCATTTTGTTCAGATTTCTTTGCACTGTAGATGTATACACATTGATTCCAACATTGTCCAGTATGCAATGAATACTGCAAATATCACAGCAAGATTTGCCTGGGCTTGCCAAGCTAGATGCCTTCTTGCTCTTGGTGTTATTTTGTTGCGGACGGCCACTTCTTGATTGTGATGCCATCATACCAAAGGCCTTCCATTTATAAATAATTTGTTGCATGGTGAAGAAGTGCACTCCAAGTCTTATTGATAACTTTTTGTAGCCTTCTCCATCATTATAAGTTTCAACTATGCAATTTTTTAAAACTTCAGGAAGTTCTTTTTATCTTTGCTTATATATTTTTTAAAATTTAATCTCTTACTACACCCTTTTGCATGCTCAATGAGTTATATTGTTTGACTGCTGTATACACAGCTTAACAAAAAGAATGAACATTTTGATTTTTACATGTGCACCAATAATTATTTGCACTGGCAACCATGTCAAACAAAAAATACAGAGTGTAAATGTAAGGGGTCACTTAGTTTTGCACCTATTAATTTTTAATTAATATTTTTTACTCCAACTTGATAAAATCTTTGAAAGTGGTTGTAATTCATTTAATAAAGGTTTTTCTTAGTGAATATATAGATTAATTAAGATTTGTTGATTATCTGAAAATAGAGACAATTATTTTAAATATTATCTTAGGGTTCACTTACTTTTGCATAATACTATATAAAACTATTGAGCAGTGAATTAGATCCTCACTGGATGCCCTATACTTTCGGCCTTGTGCCACATCTAAGCTATGCTTGGAAAATCATTATATATACCTGTTGACAATCATAATATAGAAAAATATTTCAGGAAAAGAATGATTTTAAAGATTTCCCTAAGTGATAGAAATCTTCTGAGAGTCTTAAATCTGGAGACAATATACATAGCAAGATATTCTGGAGTTCTGAAATAAAGACTGAAAAATCTGGCAATTCAACTATTGAACCTATGCAGATAATGGAATACTTGATATTAGCAAGAACACTGCAGAAAATGCTGGAGTTTGAGATTAGATTTCTTGTCATTTAATCTCTGGTTACGTCTTTCAGATACTGGTGCTAAGATTCACTTCAACATAAGAATACATGTTGTTAATATCATCACCCCTGAGCTGCACAGGCTTTTGCTAATTTGTAAAGGTTAGCAGAAAAGATAAAAAAATAACATTCAATTTAAACTGCCTTTTATTTTCTAACACACATAATTATTTGATTATGGGCTTAAAACTTCTTGAAAACTTAAAGTGCTTTTTACAAAATATCTTGAGTAGTTCTTTGAATCAGCAAAATCAACATGAAATATTTTATACCTAACATATTGTTACCTCCCATTTAGAATCAGCCTCAAGAGCTGTTTGAAAAAGACTGAATGCAGGGAAAAGCCATATAAAGCCACTACAATTACATAATTACAATTTCTACTTAAACAATACTTCAACAATTATATTCACAGCTTGGTGCAATTTGACTATAAACAGAAGAGCCTAATGGTGAGAGTTGATGGAGAGAAGTTAGTTCTTTAATTTCCATTGTCAAGTTTCACTGATTTGAAAATTTGAAGCTAAGAAAAGTTTCAGCCATTTTATTTTTTCCAAAACTCATATAATTTGTATTATGAAATTTTGCAACCACAATTTTGGCACCAAGTAATTCAGTTTTTTAGCATAGATGCAGTTTTTAATTTTTAAAATTTTATCAAGATGTACATTTTGTAGTAGAACTATTATTTTATAATTTTACCAATGTATCAAGAAAAGTACTACTGTATTGAAGTAATTTTGCAATTGCATTTTACTGTAAAAAATATATGTAAAAAATTTTGTTTTTGACTTTGTTGCTCATATTTCACTGCGCTGGTTATGATGTTAAACTACATTTGTATCCTGGGTAAGACAATAAACTACATCCAACTGCAAGGCCTCCGATCAGGAGGTTTTGAGGAGTGTGGCACCACCTTTTAATTGCTGGTGCTCCCAGGTCCACCCTGATTCGGGTGGTAGCACCTGTTAGGATCCCAGCTATGGGCAAATAGTTAACACCCAAACTGGGGTCAAAACACTATGAAAGTGTAAAAATAGGTTTTAATACCAGCAAAATATTTTTGTAAAAAATTATTACCAGCAATACATTTTTGGAAAAAAGTTTACCAAAAATACTTTAAAAAAAAAAAAATTACCAGCAATAAAAAATCTTGTTGGCATTAAAATAACCCAGTAAGATTGATATGCCATAAAACAAACCAAACCAAACTTATATTTCATATTTTATTAATATTGAAATAAACTAAAAAAAAAAATGTAAGTAAAGATTAAGAGTGATTATTTCCTTTAGCCACATATTATGAATGAACATAATTTTTAATATCTATCTATATTTCTGAGATGAGGTATTGTGAGTATTTACAAAATTATGTTGATTCATAACATGTTGTCCTCATTATTATTACTATCATATTCACAATGTTTCGGCTGTTGTATGCTCCAGCCTTTTTCAGGTGATATTTGTTGAAATTTCAACCTGAAGCCTTTATTTATTCGATGGGGATAGATATCCAAAGGCATGGTATGTGGAATTAGAACAATCTGCCACCATGGACTAAATAAAGGGTTCCGTTTGAAATTTCAACAAATATCGCCTGAAGAAAGATGGAGCATACAATGGCCAAAATGTTGTGAATAAGGCAAATAAGATGACAGTCCAAACTATGTAAATAATGTAAACAATTTTTAATATATATATGTGTGTGTGTTCATGCATATATAAAGGAGGCTGAAAATTTCTCAGAAAATAAATATAAATAATTGCCACTAAAACAAAAGGGTTTACTGTGTGTGAAAAAAAATGAGAAGCTGTTAATGGAGAAGGAAGGACAATAAAGGAATAAATTTCAAGAAGACAGAAGATGACAACTGATATTGCATTTACAGTTTTGAAGATCATGAGTAGCAGAAAAGCAAGAAAAGTAGCTATTATAATAGAATTTAAAGTTACAACTAGCTATTTCAGCAGTACAACAATGTGACCTAGGTATCATTCTCGTAGTATGCTTAAATTAATGTGATCCAGGTACCAAGGAGAAAAGTTATGTGCATACACACACACACATATATATATGTCTCTATCAGGTGGCCTGATGATTACGTCTAGTGTTGACTTTGATGTTCACTGCTATATTTACATACACTCTCTCTCTCTGATATTGAGCACTTTATCCCATAAATATAGCACACCTTAAAACTATATTTCGTCATATATATATATATATATATATATATATATGTATATATATAATGTGGATATAATATTTTATACAAGCTTCAAGATAGCATCTCCTATAGTGAAAGATACCTAATATGGATTGTTTTTGTGCAATAATAGTTTCTAGAATTTTCTGTCTTTCTTGCTGTGATATATTGATATATTTCTGTATATTATTTTGATATTATCTTTAACAAGAGGAGATGGTATCCTGAAGTGTTTATAAAATATTTGATATGCATACAAAATATGTTTAAATATTTGATACTTGTTTTTTCTGATACGGTTTAGCTTCATTTAATCATGGCACATGATGTTACCTTAGATGAAGTTGAATCCCAGTACTCTAAAAACAATAACTGCATGCAGCCAACAAAATTTTGTCTATCACACTGACAACACCCACTTCTTGACAGTGACTGAAACAGTCAAGATTACATGAAAAAAATCAGAACAAAACATCAACAGTTTATCCACAATGATGAATAACATAATACAGAAATTGAAAAATACTCAAAATTTAAACACAGATCTTGTCAGATGAATTTAACAAAACTCATATAGTGTCAGGATTCTTTTTTAATAATTATAAAATATATGTGTGCAATAAAGATGCATTATTTTTTAAGTAAAGCTGTTTATGTAAAAACTAGTTCTGAATAATAAAGTACATTGTTAATATTTTCATTTCAAACTTAGATTCCCCAAAGAAGCGTTTCAGTATAAGATAAGATATAAAGAATTGAGAAAAATTGATTTTTGTCTGTCTTTATTGATTTTGGGTATTCAGTGTGCTTACTCTTTCTAAACAACTGCATTCAGACCAAGCCTGTTTTATTCACTTTGCACTGGTGACATTTGAGAAGGCATGAGACTGTCACTTCTTCCCACCTAGCTATGGGTAAAAATTAACATGCAGACTGGGAACTTCTACCTTAGTAGGATAATCCTTCTTAAAGAAGAATAACTCCTAATCTAAAGCCTTTGTCAACCTGGGCCAGTAAGGTCAATTACTTTGTATGTCTTACACAGCTTGATAAAGGTTTGAGTCTTGCTGTAGGTTGAGTAAATGACTGCACAGACACACACACACTCTCATATGTATATGTGTGTGTGTGTGTGTGTGTGTATGTATGGTGCGATGGATAAATTGTTATCTAAATTATGCAAAAATTAAAATAACACTGACATCTCATTTTAAAAGATATTTACCAGAATTACACAAAAATATCTTGAAATACTAAAGAGTAAATTTATTCAAAATCACCATTGTAGATGACTTCAGAAACTTCTGCCACTCTTCTGTCAGTCTTCTTGTTTAAGTTGGTGAATGCTGCCATAATCATTGCCTTCAGTCCAGCTTTGGTATTACAAGGAATTTTATTGGTTTCTCACTCATCTGTGTCTCGCACATAATAATCAAAGCAGTTGCAGTCTGGGGAGTTAGGTAGCCAAATGTAAGGAGTGATGTGCTTGCAGAAATTGTCTGACAGCCATGACTGGGTTCTCCTGCTCGTATGGCATGGTGCAAAGTCCTGTTGCCAGACATAGGGTCTTTCAGCAGCCACCTTCTTGACCCAGGGTAGCACCGCCTCCTCCAGCACTTGATGTAGGCCTCTGTGTTCAGTCTGAGGACCTCTGGGAAATAAATGGAGGCATAACATCACCATCACTAGTGATCGCTCCAAACACCTTCATAATCACCATTAGACTGATCCAGATCTTTTGAAATCCTCTGCACTGTCCTTAGATTGACACCCAAACACTCTGAAATGTTCATATTGGGGCTTCCAGCATGAATGCCAAGCAGTACAGCATGTTGGTTGGGTCCAAATTTCTGGTGGAGTGAATTGCACCATGGTGCTCTTTTTCTCACAGATGGTTCCCAACTGATCCTACTATACTGTGCAGTCAGCAAAATAAACAATGCTCATGGGTGAAATTAAAAATATAAAATGGCGATAATTTACCCATCACACCATGTATATGAAAAATATAGTTTTATGGTATACTATATTTATGGATAAAAGTGATTGAGCATTTGTAAATTCAAAAGTGGATACTGAGGTCTTCAGTATCTATGTCCATCTACCTCATGTCTCTTTTGCAGACATTCTTGAAACAAAGATGAAGTCACCCTTTTGCCAGTAGCCAGTTCCCCATACAGAAGTATTTTCGGAATTCTCTCATCAGTAGACTACTGCTTCCTGTGTTTTGTTGTGGTGGTGAGCAGCCACTGGAGTGTACTCTCCAAGGTGCAGACCTGGGTAGGGTTTTTTTGAAAGACTGGCTGTTGGCCATGCATGAAGTCTTCCTTCTCCACAGCACCAACCTTTTCTAAGGGAAAGGTAGAGTCCAATACATCTTGGTACCAGCTATATATATATTTATATATATATATATATATAATCAATTTTGAAAAATATTTAACATGTTTTATTGCTAATCCAATGTAAGCAGAAAAAGAAAAAAAAATTTTCAAATTACACCTGCTCTTTGGTGAAATATGTCAAGTAAATTTTTTTCAAAGTTGTCTTATATATATTTCCCATTCAATCCAGTTCTCACCTAGGTACAGGTGGATGTGTGGGTAGCATAACGGTTTGTTGTATAGAAAATACAATTATTTTGCATTCACTTCCCACTAGATATAGATAAAGTAGGTAAGACTAGGCCCTCTTCCCTTCATAGGTGAACCAGTCTAGAAGAATTCCAATCCCCTGCCAAAACAGTTAACATGTTGGGGTAAAACCCATTATACCTCTTGGCTGTGTACACACTTTACAGCAGGCTCAAATTCTGATGATGATACCCATACAATATATATGCATACATGTCAATATATATTAATAAAGGAATTTATATAGAATTAGATATGCATATTTGTCTTTAGATATTATATTTATTTCATATCTCTTTCTTTTCTTTTTTTTTTTTTAATCAATTCCCACCAGAAGTTTAAAGGGAGTGAAAGTGAGAGAAAAGGACAAAAGAAAAATGGGATTCAAGAAGATAGAAGATGGTGATTGACATTGCATTTAAATTTTTTTAAGATTGTAGTTATCAGGGAAGCAATTATACAGAAGAGTTCCACAGGTGGGAAGTGCAAGAAAAGAATCTATAGGAGTAGAAGTGGTGTTGTATTTTGCTATTTCAACAGTAAACGGGTGGGACCTACATACCAATTTAGTAGCATGCTTAAATTCATGTAGTTGGGGCACCAAGGAAAAAAGCTCATCAGAGCATTTGCTATGAAAATATTTGTAGTAAAGACAGAGGGAAGCCATGTTACGTCAGTGAGAAAATGACTGAAGTCGAGATGTCAAGTCAGGATTGATTATATTTCAGATCCTTCTTTGGATATATGATATCTTTATCATGCATGATCTATCTCTATTACTCTAAATATTTTAACAATTTGTCTTTGCTGTTTTTAATGCAACTTTTCAATTGATATATTCTTCATCTGAACATTACATCTTGTGGAAAAATAGATAAATGCAATAAAATATTTAATCTTAGAGTTTCAATAAACAGTCACCGTTTTACCTGTGTGTCTGTTTATAAATCTATATTGATAGCTTTATTTGATAATCTATATTTATACTGTACCCCTTCTATATACATTTACATATATACATACATGTCTTATTATTACAAACATTAGTTTTACTGGGTGCATGTATTTGAGTTGCTATCCTCATTTTTATTTTCTTAAACTGTATAATTAATAACAACCAAATGAGATCAAGAAGCCCAACCAAAGAAAAATGTGGGGCTTCTGATCTAAGATGGTTGTTATTAATTAAAACGTTTAAGAAAATAAAAAGGCAAAGACAGCAACACAAACACATGTGCCTGCTAAAGATAATGTTTAGAGTAAAAGAAAATAATAACGGATTAAAAAATTAATTTAAAAAATATATATATCTAGATATTCTGAAAATTGCATTCAAGCATGAATGAGTATATTGGTACTTTATTGTTGGAATGGAATATTATTGTTGATGATTGTGTGTGTGTGTGTGTGTATATATATATATATATATATATATATACACACACACACTATAAACATTATTTTTAGTGGGTACTCATGTTTATGTTTTATTTTCTTAAATAGTGCAATTATCTAACAGCTGGCCTACATCAAGATGTCTTCCTAAAGAATATTTTGTCTCCTGATAGAAATGCTCTTTTTACATCTGCTTGCAGATATAGATTCATAAAAGTCCTGATCAGATATGCATTCCTTAATAGCTTGAAATTTGCTCTATCAAGAACGTCTCCCATGACTAAATTGGCATTTTGGCTATAGGAGCAGTTTCCCTGATAGAAAAAAAAAAGACATAGAGGTTTGATTCCTGTTGATAATTGTATTTTTTATTTATTAGGATGTTTGAACTTAGGCTGGTTGTTATTAAATTTCATTGTTTAAGAAAAGATAAAATGCAAGGATAGCAACTCAAACACATGTGCCTGCTAAAAATAATATTTACAGTCAAAAGAAATGTCAGATTAAAAAAATCATTTAAAAATGCATACACATGCAAGCGTTACTATATACAGTGAGAATAACATAGACTAAACCTGTGAGCAATAACAAAGTTTTAGAGAAAAAAGAAAGCAAAAAGGACACTTATACTTAAATCAAAGTTCATTCCTGCTAAATACACATAGATTGAAATTTTGATAATGTTCAACCTTGGTGCACACAAAAAATAGTGTTTCAAAATGATGGTTATTCCCTTGACACTCCTATTGCTGTATACACTTTGTACACTTTTTGACACCTTCAGTAATGTTTGTTATAAAAAGCGATGATTAGAATTGTAATATAGTAACAACTCCAAGTAGAAACTTATGAAGCATTATTTGACTAATTCAGCTTTAACACTGAAAACGTTTATTTTATTATAATGGATGGTTACAAGTGAGAGGGGAAATAAGACATGCTTATTTTGTTATCACTAGAATTGTTTTTTTTTATTTTGAAGAATTGACCAAAAAGATATTAAACATTTATTTATTTATTTATTAGACTGAATAAAAAATTTTGTTTTCATAATATATATATATATATATATATATATATATATATATATATATATATATATATATATATATATATATATAATATTAAAAAAAAAGTGAAAATATTTTAAATAAAATGTATTCTAAACTAAACATCCCCAAAAAATCTTTAAGTATACAAATAGAAAAAATGCCATAAGAATTTTTGCCATTAACAATAAATTTAAAAAAAAAATCCAGATGACATTCATTTAACGGATGTCAGAATTTGTTGAAAAATACATCTCCACCCCTACCTAAACGTAACCCTTTTTCAAACGTAACTAATAACTGATACAACAAAAGTTAATAAAATGAACACGCAACCACCCCTTGTCTGAATGAATGGATTTCTCTGTATCCTTGGAAACTGTAAATTATGATTTTTTCCGTGACTTTAAAACCCAGTAAATTTAAAAATAAGTTACTCCAAAATTCGCTTGAGGATGAAATGGAACTAATGACTTTAATTTAATTACAAATTAAATTCTAAGCTTTTAGCTTCCATTTTTGAAGCATGATTAGAACTGTGTAGCGAAAAAAACATTTTAAATCAGTTAAGTTATAATATATATATATATATATATATATATATATATATATATATAGTTTGTAGCTTCTGTCTGTTTGTTATCAAACTCCTCTTAGGATTTGCAGATAGCCCAACATAACCATATATATTCTGAAACAACATTACCCAGGGTACTTAGATAAGAATATTTCCCCTCTACTACAACTGAATGTTTTTTCTTTGATCAAATTTAAATTAAATTTAAATTTGAACAAGAAATATAGGAGAAAACCAGAAGATAGATGTCACATTGGCAAGATCATTTTGATCAAAGCAGGTCCCCGTGAAGGCACCTCCCCACCCCCACTGAAAATTTGTTTTCCCTTTCATTTAAATTAAATTTAAATTTGAACAAGTGTATGATTCCTAGGATACTTGGATACGTATATTTCATTTTGATCAAAGGGGATTCCCTGGGGGCACAAACCTCCCACTAAAATTTCTTTTCCTTTGATTTAAATTTAAATTTGAACAATGGACAAGGAAATGTCTTCTATCCAATATATACGAGGAGAAAGCCAAAAGATGGATGTCATATTGGCAAAATCATTGTGTAATACTGAAATGCATCATTTTTCTCCACAAATTATAACAATGATTTAAAATCAATCCTCATTTTCATACAAAAAAATGTGACACACAGCAAGGCACAATTAATTCGGCTAGTTGTTTATAAAATGTTAAATAATAAATATTGTATTCGAGTTGATTTTTTCATAAATTTTTGAATAAAAAGGTTTTTCAAATTTATTTCTTTATAAAATGGTAAATAATAAATCTTTGTAAATGGTAAATAATAAATATCATATCATACTATTTTCATAATAATCTTGTAAATAAACATTGCCAAGGGAGTCAAAAGTGTAACTGTAATAGTGGTGTCAAGGAAATAACCATCCTCTCAACGCACCAATTCTTTTTGCTGAATTTTTTCCTTGAAACATAATAACCATTTACAGATATTCAACAAATTAAGTTAAACTTTACATTTAAAGAATTATCTTGCTATCTCTTTTCACATTTTTTATTTTTTATTCTCACTTCTGAATAAATATTTCCTTTTTGTTTTTTTTAAGACTGGGTAAAGGGGGAATCCATTTTCCTTGCATGTCATCTACTTCTTGTAATTCCTGAACTTTACCATTGCTTTTATTACCTTCTGTTGTTAGCACTGGTTGATGAATTTTTGCTGTCAATGCTTCTTTATTTCATTTATTTATATATATATATATATATATATATATATAAATCACAGAGGGTGCAATATCTGCAAGTGCTTTATGTTCTGTTCAATTTTTGCTAAGCTTTTCCTCACCACGGCATATTGTTAGATTTATTTTTTTCACTTACATTTTTTCTTGTTTTTATCTATTTTCATTATATTCTTTTTATCTAATTGCCTATTTTCAAAAATCTTTTTCTTTTTACAATCTTCCACATACTGTTGACATAATTAAGAAGATGGAAGTAAGGACCTTAGCATTCTCATAATATGAATTAAATTCCTTCAACTCATTCACATATTCACATCCAATATTTTCTTTGTAACCATCACAGCATCAATAACAAACATTATACATAATAATAAGAAAATATAGAAATGAAATAGCTATTTTTTATCATTACATGTATAAATGGAAATATCTCAATCTACTTATGTACATTTAACAATATATAACCTTTGTGTCAGCAAAAATATGGATTGTCAAAAGGACGGTTTTTCCTTTGACACCACTACTATTTTAACTACCTCCACTCCTCGGCAACATTTATCGTTTTAAGAAGAGATTAGAATTGGAACAAAACCTTAAAATATAATGAAAGTGAATTAATACATTTTTTCATTCTTGAAAATTTACAATAAAAATATTAAACACTGTTTGTCAGATTGTTTATTTACAAGAAAAATTTTATTTCTAGAAACTAATACAATTAAAATTAATAAAATGCAATATTTATCGTTTACCAGTTTATAAAGAAATAAATTTGAAAACATTTTTTTATTTATAAACTTTTACTAAATTATTAAATAAAATATGTGAGAATCCTTATTTATCATTTTATAATGTTTAACTCCATTGGCAATTCGTCACTATTTTGCTAACCATTCCAATAAACAATATAATAGTGTAAGTAAACAATCTAATAGTGTTTATTTTTGTCAATTCTTAAGAACAAAAAATGTATAAATTCACTTTCATATGTTTAGCTTTTATTACAATTCCAGTCATTGTTTTTAAAAGATTAAACATAATGAGAATTGAAGGTAGTTATAATAATAGCAGTGTCAATGGAAAAACAGTCCTTTTGACACTACATCTTTTTGCAGGCATGAAGGTCAAAATTTGCCATAAATTTAATGTCTGAATAGATAGAGCACATGATATGAATCTTAAAAGTTAATCACTTCCCATTTATCTCTGTTCTGCTAGAAAACATCTATAAAATATTTCTTTAATTCATTCCAAGAGGTGATGATAGTGGAGTAATAGTTAACAATGTGGAAAATGGAATCATCAAGTTCAGATAACAGAGGATACAGTTTTTGTACACTTCCCACGGATATCTTTAGAAAAGACATTAATCCATCATGTAGAGTTTAAATAAAAGAGTTAACGAGGCTCCCTAACCTTAGTTGGTAACCATTCTAGAAGAAAGAAAACTGAATTTAAAACCATTCTAGAAGAAGGAAAACTGAATTTAAAACTTGGGAAGACAGTGAGAAATCACTCTCTTATCTTTATCATTCCCAAGAATATTCATGGCAATTAACTCTTTCCAGATATTATAAGAAGCTGTGGAAAACTGATTGTCAGTATACTGACACTTAAAAAAAAATATGCTTTGAGGGTAAAAGTGTACATTTTGTCTCCCTTACAGAAGAATTTTTCATGAATTATTGTTTCTTGATTCGTGTTGTTTATTGTGCAAAAAGCTCAAGTTTGTTTGAAGAGAAGCAGGTGGGAAACTACTCCACTATGTTTCCAAAGAAATGTCACAGAAATTCATAGATATTAAGGAAGCTGTGGAGGACCATGGCTACTTATTTTATGAAAAGTCATGGCATTAAAGTTTATTCATAGGGTTATGGATAAGTTAATCTTATCAAAGCAACATCAGTAATTAAAAGTAAAATTTAACAATCTAACTGCCAAATTAAACTGTTTTTTACCTAAGATATGTTTCAGCAAGTTTTAGCACTCAATTTGTATATCATACCTTGAAAATCAGGGAAACAAATTTTCAAACATCAGAAATTGATGGAACTATCACCGACAGAAAAAGTTTATTTTTATATATATATATATATATATATATATATATATGAATAAAGTGGAGATTATCTGTTTCAAGCTAAATGCAATTGTCAAGCCATGACAATTACTTTTACCATGAAACCCTGTGACCTTGTTGTTGACTTCAATGTCCACTTTTATATTTACATATGTTCTATCTCTAAATCTGAGCACTTTAACCCATAAATATAGCATACCTTAAAACTATATTTTATCATATATGAGACAGAATGAAAAAAATAGAGGCTATTTAATCTTCACTTCCCAGTCTTGACAGTCTAAAAGCATTTCCACATCCTTGTGTGTGACAAATTAATTTCCACCCTGCAATCACTTTCTCAGAGATTAAACATTACAAGTTTCTTGCTGCTTTATCACTATTTCTATGGAAAGTATTTGTGGCTAAGACTGATCATATCCTGCACATTGAAGTGAATCATCTTCAATTCCTTCATATTCCATTGGTGAGATGTTAATTTCACTCATATAGCTTTTTCCTATGAACTGCTGCTTTGTGAAATTATTTTTTTTAATCAGGGTCACTCTAAGCAAGGTAGTACATTCACTGACACAGAAGGAATAAGGAACAGAAACATTGGTAATTGGTAGAAAGAAAAAAACATTCAGGAGAACACTAGATAGTAACTGGAATTGCATTTAAATTCTTGCAGATTAAAGTTGGCTAGAGAGCATAGAGCCAGAAGGGAGTTCCACAAGTGAGAAGTGTGAGAAAAGAAACTGCTAGAATGCTTCACTGATCAATATAATTTTAAGCTGTTCAATCCATTATCTTCCCTACATATCACCATAAACTGTGCTTCATACTCTGTAAACTATTTTGAATGGCTCTTTCACTTAGTGAACATTATGTTAAAAAAAAATTAGACCAACAATTAAAACTGCTTAAAATGCCAGTTGCAGTAAGTTCCCTAGTGTGATTATCAGTTTCATGGACATTCTATCATCAGGCATTAAAATGAGCTGATCATATGGTCTTGAAACTGGCAATCATGTCAAGAATCTTGCTTAGTCAAGAATTTTGATTTTCATTGTTGAACTATATGACTCTGTAGGAGCTCTGTCTCTGAAGCAGAACAATGCTTTTATAATCAATGTAAATTGTATTAACTACAATATTTGGTTGTTTTGCAAATACATATATTGTCAAGGATTTGTTCTATTTATGAAGATGAATGCTTAGCATAAGGCATAGAAAAATTATAGATAGAAAGTGTAGGCATAGAAATCTACACTAAACAGATTGTCAGTTTTCTGCTTCAAGTGATCTTCAGACCATGTTTAACTACTCCTTATAGATGTCTGGAACTTATAAGTAGTGGTAAAAAGGGGAAGCCATCAATTTCTAGTTCTTTTGTTTAGGGTTAATGTTTTAGATTATTTATAGTCTTAACCTTTTGCATGCTTGATTTGTTTTATTTATTTATTATTTTATTGTGGTTTTTCTTATTTTTTCTCTCTCTGTGTTTAAATTTTGCTTTTTGAAATATAAAGTTTATTGTATGTTATTTAGTCTTTTGTGTTATGTGGTTATAGGTAACATAGTAGGAATTAGTTTTAGCATCTAACTTTGGAAATTAGTTCTGATCTTTAAGATTTTATCTTGTTCTGAGAATTTATTTTCTTTAGTTCAAGGTTAAAATTTTTTGAGGTGTTATTGTAAGTTAGTGCAACTTTCTTATTTTCCATATTATATTAGTTTTTGTTTTTGATGGTTCACATGAGTTTTGAGAGGGTTGTGCTATTTGCATATTTTCAAAAGAAATTGAGAAGAAAAAAATAATTGGAAATCAATATTAAAACAAACCAAAAAGAGATAGACTTCTAAGATGTTACATTCTTACCTACAAAATGTATATATCAACTATTCAAAAAAACAAGTAAAAACCACTTAACATAAACACTTCCAACTATAAGCCTACCATAACCAAATAAATTCCACTGTTCCTAAGCTGCAGATTATCCAACAACTTTCATATTCAAATGAAAAATTTAAAATGAAACCAAAAACAAGTATGAAATTTGAGTGAAAAGAGTGGTTCTTTTAGAAAACTTATAAAAATGTTATAGAAAAACACATGGTTCACTTCACCATATAAGATTATAAAAACAAATATAGGTAAAGTATTCATCATACTCATTGACAATTACTTATACAAATTTAAAAAACAGCACAAAATATTTTACAGAAATGCTCTAAAACTTAGCTATTATTGCACCAAAATCATGCAACAAATAATAACACAACAGAAAAATAACCAGTAAACCACACACCTCCAAAACTCTCAGCTATAACTGCAGAAGAAAGTATAAAAGCCCACTAAACAATAACTGCTTTCAAACCAATGTAATATATGAGGCTACTGTAGTACCTAAAGAAAACACTCAAAAATAAAGAGAGAAGTAACAGATCCCTGGAAACAAGTTACTCAGACAAAACATTACAATAGATGCAAATAGCACAACAACCTACATTGAACCTCAAAAACTTTAATCAAACCACACAAAAAATAATGTGGAAGATATGAAAAAGCACCAGCTCATAAAAAATCCTCAGAAAAATGTACCATTTGCATAGAAGAGAAACTAGCAATACTCACCTATAAACTAAACAAAAAATCAGAATTCCTTTCCCAATCGTGATACGAAAACAAATTTGTACTATGCTACTTACGACGACATTATAACTCAAGAGACTAAATAATACACATAAATCTAATAAACTTTATTTCAAATAGCAAAATTCAAAATCAATGAAAATATACAAAAATAATGATAAATAATAATAATCAAAATAAGCAAATGAAAGGTATGAACTAAAATAACCAAAAACATTGTCTCTAAGTGAAAGAACTAGGAAGGATCAAAATTACTCTTTCCACCACTTCTTTAAGCCTCTAGTGACCTACATATAAAGCCATCACATGGAGTAGTGATATATGATGTGATGATCCCTTAAGTTAATAGTTAATATGCAATGTTGACTTCTGTCTACATGTGCTCCATCTCTGATAGTGAGCACTCTTTGCAATAATTACAGAATATTATTATAAACAATATCACTGTATATAAAGCAGAACTTGACTTGGTATATAAAAATTTTTGTTAGATTTTCATATCAGTTGCCAGAAGTATAGTGTAGCGTAATGATTACTCTCACAGAGAATAGAATAAGTGAACCAAGATTGAATTTCAAATTAGGTTTACTTCACACTAATATGCATGAGAAAGGCACAAATCCACTTTTCCTTGTTACATCACTGGATATCTTGATTTAAAATGTCTGATCACTAGCATTGCATGATAACTGACAAAGAAGACAGTAGGTGAATGACTCCTTAGCAAACCACTCTCCTATAAATACTTTATATTCTCAAGCAGTAGCAGCATAAAAAAAAACTTAGCATCACTGATGGACTGAGTGTCTAATCATGAATGTAATTATTAAACATGCTGTCTGTTGTGAGTATAGTCCTCATTGAGTGCTCTATATATGTGACCTTGTGCAAAGCTAAACTGAATATTTAGGATATCATGCTGGAGAGGAGTGGTTAGAATGTAAGGTGTGCAAACCATGGAAAACCATAACTGTTGAATTTGATTCTCACTGGGTGTCCCATACATGCATCTATTTTCTAAACTCAGTTATTATCTATAGATTGGATGGATATTTTCATAAATGCATGTTATGATGGAAAAGATGTACTTGTAAAATCTGGGTGGACTGATATTTATTTTGTCTTTCAGTTATAACAACAACAAAAAAAATTGAAAAATAAATTCTACTTTACACTGGTTTTACTATATATATATATATATATATATATATATATATATATATATATATATATTAAATATGATGGATAAGGAAATTTTTATTAATTGTTTTTATTTAGTTTTCCTAACATTCTTACACTTTTCCATTTGGTGGGAGTGCAAAAACTGCCCATTGTCCCATCTCCTGTGTGACATTTATTATTTCTGTGGTTTTGAATTTGAGTATAATAATATATGCCAGACAGTCAAAACATAAAAAGAAACTAGCTACACCAAAACAAAAAAAAACTCCCTTGAAAATGGCTGAGGAAGTGGCCAAAAGCACTTGGGACAATGGATGATATTGACAGTTTTTGTACTCTTTCACTCCTCTGGAAAAACTAAATAAAATATTAATAAAATTTTCCTTGATTATCATATTTAATGAAAGATTTTTAAAAGAAAGGTTGCTTCCCAAATATACATTAATATATATATATATATAAGATAAGCATCTTATAACATTACTACAAGAATAGCCATTTTGTTTCAACTCTTAGTGTCTTATCAAGTGATTGCATTGTATTGAGCACTTTTTTAAAAATATTGTTTTTGGTTATCACAATTTTATTCCATCTATACCAACCCTGTATTTATATATATATATATATATATATATATACACACACACACACACACACACACACACACACGATTCTATTAATAGATCTTTTATTAGTTTAAAGATCATTTTAGGGACAAAACATTATTTAGGAGGTTTTTTTTTCATTTTGTTATTCAAATACTCATATATATATACAGTGGCAAGCAAAACAAATGAGTCATGTAGGTAAAAAAAAAATTTACAGAGAAGCTGTAAGTCTTCACTGATACAGTTTCAGGGATCATATCTGTAGTACTTCAGAAATGTAATGCAAGTTTTCACAATAATGTGAACACAGTACAATGCTTTATATAGAATTGAATGCATCATGATGCTGAAAATAAGATATACAAAAGTTTTGAGACACTTAACACAAAATTAACATAATCTCAGATTAAGATATACATAAAAATCCCTCATGTTAGATGATCAAGCACAGATTGCATGAAGTCTGGATCATTGTTGTTTTAGTGTAGCTCTCTTAGTTTGAAAAGGATGAAAAATCAAGAAGAGGATAAAAATTATCAAAATGTAAGAAAGAATGAGTCAACATGAAATTTCTAAGAAGCTTGAAATATCAAAGCACGCAGTAGTGTTTCCCTGCACAAGCTTGCCAATATTGGGGGCATTTTCGATATGAAAAGGAATAGTAGATCTTTGCAATTAGGCAAGATATCAAAGAAAGGTTCACAGCATCCCAGATTATCAGCTCATCACATAATGGATGAAAGCAGCATTACTACTGAAGTTCCAGTTTCATACAGAAAGAACACCACCATGCAAAAGTAATCTAAATGGATGCATTGCAGCAGTAGCCATCATTAATAAAAAAAAAAATCAGCTGTAATTAAAACACTGGGCAAAAGTTATCATTATTTATACTATTTATATCCTGACTATGTTCCTTTGTTGTTGTTGTTATTATCACAGTGTTTCAACTATTGTTCTCTCCGACCTTCCTCAGGTGTATATCAATCTGGGTAACTTACAGGGAATTCTGAACTGAACCCTTTATTTAACCTTCAGTGGCAGACCATACTCATTCAACTGCTATCCCTAGTGGGACAAGAGCATAAATAATGAAAATAAGATATACAAAAGTTAAGAACAACTTGATGGCACTTAAGATGAATGGCACCTCAGATTAAAATAGACATGTAAATTTCTCATGTTAAAATGATTCACACAAAGTACATATGGTTTGGAGTACTTTCAGTCTGTCTTTTTAGTGTAGCTTCAAAAGTTTAAGTTTCCAAAAAAAAAAAAAAAAAAAAAAAAGTGGGTTTTGAGAAGAGGGTAAAAATTATTAAAATTTTAGAAAGAATGAGTCAGCATGAAATTGCTAAGGAGCTTGAAATATCAAAACACACAGTAGAGTTCCCCCAAAGAAAGATGCTGATGTTGGGAGCATTTTGGAGATGAAAAGGAACAGTAGACCTTCAAAAATTGACAATAGATCAATGAAAGTTTCTCAATAACCCAAATTATCAGCACCTTCAAGTAATGGATGAAAGCAGTGTTACTACTGAAGTATCAATTCCATAAAGAAAGAAGATCACTAAGTAAAAGAAATCTCAATGGATGCATTGCAGTAAAAGTCATCATTAATAAAAAAAAAAAATATCAGCTATAATGAAAACATTGCGGAATAGAACATCTGCTACAGGATAATGAAAAATAAACATAAGTAATACATAGTGATGAAAGTAAAATAGATCTGAATTTGGAGTTTATCTGAGGACCAATTGCTACATGAAACAATCCAAAATATAAAACAAAGACAGCAGAATTTGTTGGTGGAGTATAGTTTCAGGATGCATAAAAACAATCATACAAGAAAGTTGGTAAAAATCAATGGAACACTGAAAAAATAAAATAGATATTACTTTGCTAAATTTTTTTTATGCTATTTATATTTGTACCATTGTCCTCATCTTTGTTGTTTTTATAACAAAGTTTCAGCCATTGTGCTCTTCTGGCCTTTCTTGATCAGGTTAGCATACATGGAATCTCGAACTGAACATTTTATTTAATCTACAGGGATAAACCAATCTCGTTCCACTGCTCATGTCCAGGAGTATCATCTAGTTCTTATCCTGTGACATGAGCAGTGGAACAAGAATAGTTTACCCCCATAGATTAAATAATGGGTTCAGTTCACAATTCCCTGTAGATTACCCAGAATGATATACACCTGAGGAAGGCAGGAGGGCACAACAGCCAAAACTTTGTGATAAAACAACACTGAGACAATAGTCCAAATATAAATGAATAATAACTCCTCATCTCTGAACAAAAATACTTTGCTAAAATTCCATCTGTTACCAGATAGAGCAGGAAGCTGAAGAATGCCAATATGATGGTTCACCTTGCCATACCTTGCTCATAACAAAAAAGATTTTCACTGATGAAGAAATTGCAGTGTTACAATATTAGCTTACCCAATACCCTGATGTGGTGAGAGTTGAAAACTCCGATGTTTAGCGGTAATCCAAAGAACTTTCAAGAGCTTTAGATTTACAGTCTTGATAAAATCCATTTTTAAGTTATGTTCCTCCATCTCATGCCAAGGCTGTAGTTAATGCCCATAGAAGCCTTAATACTGATTAAGATTTTAATGTCTCTAAATATAAGTTTGTTTTGTGCAATTCTATTTTTTCTCCATCAATAAATACATTTAATTCTATTTTAACTATAGTGGCTTACAAATTTTGCATGCCTTATTTTCAGTATCACAATCTCTTCAGGTTTGTATATCTCATTATACTCAGTCTGTGTGAATGCAAATCTTTAGTGACCATGGATACTGTTCCTGAACATACACTGTCAAGTATTTAAAACAACTTTGTAAAAATTAAGCAAATTGATATTTTTGGCTTGATGACTTGTCACTTTGCATATATGGTTGAGGGAGATAGTCTACCTTGTGACTGAGATTGCTACCTATTCTCACTGGTACCAATGATCTGTGTAGAAGTTTAAATACCACAATGTATGGTACACTCAACAGTCATCTCAGTAGTTGACCATTTCTATTCATAATAGAAAATATATGAAAAATTATAAATATTTTGAATGGGTCTTATGTCAATATCCACTTACCTTTCTTTTACTCAGCACCACTTCTCAGACACATTCACTTGCAAAAAGGATTTCAAGTAAATACTGTTTATGCGATTGTATGCTTTTCATCCAATCACCAAAGTTAAGCAGCATTGAGCCTGGTCAGTACTTAGATTGATGAGCACTTGGAAATAAGCTTGGGTGTGCAGCTAGTGTAATGGATAACAACTATAAAGAATTTTGCATACCAGATCTGTTAAGAACATATCCAAACATTTTGAATATCTCTAGAAACATTTGTGCTGATGAGGTAACTTGACAACCAATCAAAGGGGTCCTGACTAATTATGTGAACACTCTCCTATGGGGTTACTGGTATATAATTGAGTAATCTTTTGTACTGTATGAACATTGTATTCACAATGATTTAAATTTTGTGAAGGGTCTTATTTTTTAAATCCAGGTCTATTAAGCAGAGTCCAGTTTGGTTCCATGCTATTTTCTAGGTTTTCTTAATTTGAAACAAAAACATTAGTGAAACAAGAGTATTGAAATTTTAAACATTTTAGACTTTTTAAGAAAATATCAGAATTCTTTGTGAAAAGAAATAAATTTGAAATTGTTTGATTTATAAATATATTGAAAATTTCCAATGTCTTAATTTAAAAACATAACACACAACTTATTTCAATTACTTTGCTGCTACTACTATATACCAGGCCCTTCAGGATGTTGGTGATCATGGCTCTCCACAACTTCCTGTTCTTTGTAAAGCTTGTCTTTTTACTATATCTCTATTCTGCTAACCATTTACACATGCTTGTTAAGTAGGTTATACACTACTTTCATTTTGCCTTCAAAGTCCTCTTTCCTCATTTTATGCCCCAGAAATTTCAATCTTCTCTTTCTGATGCTAAATGCCATTTTTGTTTCTATTTCCTCTAAAATCTGTCATTGCACACATTTTCAGTTCATGTAATTATCAGCATCCTTTTGTAGAACCACATTTCTGTTGATAAGTTACTTCTTCAAGAATGCCCAGCATTCACTACCATATAGGAGGACTGATATTATATAACAGTTCATTGTTTCTGATGAAATTTTCCTGTTTCTTAATAATTTGCTTGGCTTTTGGAAGGCATACAAATTTAGTTGACAAGAACCTAACAGGTATTCATATCAGTTGATTAGGAGTGTGGTTGAAATAAAGGGTTTTGTTCTAAATTCAAGAAATTTACTAACTGCAACAAACACCTGAAGAACAGTTGACGATATAAAGGGCCAAAACTTTTCAAGAGTATCCTCAACCAAATGGGAATGTATATAGAAATGAGTATTTATATCCAATAGTTATCAGGTTTATCATATTGGGAATCTGTCAAATTTGTCACTTTCAAGAGAATTGCCCCTCTTGTTAACATGTCTGTTTTAAAAATATGCTGATGAATTGTATAAACTGAGTTGAACAGGAATTTTCTCAGCTGTCATGAAAAGCTATGCATATTATATATGTGAGAGTTGTTTGTTTGTGCATATATATATATATATATATATATATATATTTAGTACTCAAGTCTGCACGTGTGTGTGTGTGTGTATATATATATATATATATATATATATATATATATATATACACACATATATATGTGTATATATATATATATATATATATATATATATATATATATACACACACACGTGCAGATTTGGGTGTTAAATCTTTAGACATGTTTTACACAGATTAACTCTATGTAAAAGAAAGAATTGGTGTTGACTGATAAGATGTAGTTTTATAAATTACTTTTTTGGATAAGATTTTTTCTCCAAAATAACAGGCATGCTTTCATGCAGACAAAACACACATAAATGTTGTTAGATGTTTCGCCACAGTTCAATTTATCCTGTTATTTACAAATCAGTTGCATTGAATTTATTTCAAATTATTTGAATTACAAGTCCTATTTCATGAAATGTTCTTAAGAATTGAATAATTCTATGAGATCTTCATGGGGTCAAATCCTATGAAATTCATATGCTTCCAACTTAATGCACATTCATATCATATGATATTTTTTTTAAATGTATCATACTGTAATTTACTAGGACTTTTTTGAAGTCTTTGATATTGAATTATAGTAATTAAATGTCCCCTCCTCACAAATATATTGCATACTGATCAATTTCTATGCTACTTAACTAGGCTGTAAGAGGACTAACTCAGTTTATTAACATTTTAGCATCTCATTTTTTTTTTCTCAGTAGGTTAATTCCTTGGCTATCTATCAATCTATGCGTGTATGTATATATATATATATATATATATATATATATATATATATATATATCACCCCCACCATATACATGTATCGGAGTTGGTATTAGAAAGTTCTAGGTTTGACCAAATATGAAAAGTTCTAGGCTTAGCCAAATATTTTGATGTTTGGTCATTTGGTCAGATTTCAAGAAATGGGCCAAGCTGATAACTATTGCTTACTGACATACACACCCAAACAGCTTACAGCCATATCACATTGAAATACCAATTCTCATATGATCATTGGAGTTGAGCAGAGGTAGAGTTAACTATATTCACTTACACATAAATACCCTGGGAAAACGAATTAATCCAAATCACCCCAGCTATGGATTATTTAATAGGACTTGTATCAGTAAATTTTTATGCCCCCAAATTCTTGTAATCTAAAAATATTTTCTGGGTCTAAATAACTTACAAAGGTTGATAAGCCATTAAAAAGAATTTAATCTGTGTAAAATTAAGCATTTAATAGCACACACACATACTCTAGTTTTGAATTGGTTTGCTTTATTGTATATATGCATACACACACATATGCATGTGCTATTTGTTTATGCATTTTCTTTATTGCTTCATTGCTTTTTATAACTGTTCTTGGTTAAATTTCTTCTGACCATTAAAATAAATCAAACTTTACTAAGAGCTACAAAGAACAGGAAATCGTGGAGAGCCATGATCAGCCATGTGCTGAAGGGACATGGCACATAAAAGAAGAAAGTCAACCTAGAATGTTATGATGAAAATGAGCAACAGCATGAAAAATGTGCATAGCAAAACGGTTATTGGCACAAATAGAGGAATAGTAAGGCTGACTTTAAAATCCAGCCTAGTCTTTTGCAGTCACCTTTGCACAAATACCCTTGTAAAAAGCATGATTGAATTTCTTCTACCCACAGCTATGGATTAAATAGTAGGATAGATTCAGCTCTCTTGCTTTTGATGGCAACCAGTCTAAGAGATGGAAAACCCTTTAGAAGGTAACAGGAGACCAATTCACTATCTTTACCCAAAAAGCATGACAATTCTATGTACTGTGTCTTTTCAGGACATTGAGTCATAGCTCTCCGCAATTTCTTGTCCTTTATATCTCTTAATAAATTTTTTGTCTTCTTTCTTATTTCTTCTAAACCCTGTTCTGCCAAACAGTTACTTGTTTTCTCTGTCCTTTTACCTTCAATCTGTCTTGTGAGTATCAAATTTTCCAAGCCCTCTTTCCTCATTATGTTCCTTATAAATTTCAGTTAGCTCTTTCTGATAAGTATGTGTCCTTTTTGTTTCCATTTTCTCTAAAACTTTGTCATTGCTAACATGTTCAGTTCATGATATTCTCAGCAACCTCCTGTAGAACCATATTGAACCATATGTTGGTTCAAGTCTTTTCTTTATCTGTGAAGAGATTGTCTAGCATTCAATACCATACATGAGGACTGATATTATGTAACAGTTCAGTACTCTTTTTTTATTTCTAATGAAATTTTCCTGTTTCTTAATACTTTGCTTAGCCTTTTGGAAAGGCATCTTATGCTATCCCCTTTACAACTTTGGATTTCAGTGCTATCCTCTGTTAAAACACTTCCCAGATATTTAAATTGTTGTAATTGTTTGATTTTGGTATCTCCAAATTGCATGTTGGGCTGTTCCTTTTTCTAACAACAATCCATTCTGTAATGGATAATAAAGAAAAAAAGAATCTGTAGAGAGCCATGATCATGCTTGTCTTAAAGGGAAAATCTTTCAGATAATAACGAGTAAAGGTGTATGCATTTTAAGTAAAGTGAAACTGCAATTCTTTAAATATACAATGAAACATTTAGATGAATTAAGAAAGACCAACTGTTTATCTTCATCCAAGATTTGAACTGAGGATATTACATTGAAAACATGTCAAAATTGCTGCACAATTGCAGTCATGTTTCGATGTGCATCAATGCATCTTATCAGGCAATTGTAATATGGCTCTACTTTGTATTGAGCCCTTTTTTAAATTAAATGTTACAAATGTTGGATGAGTTTGATCAGTGCATAGATGGGTAACCACTTGAGAATATCAGGTGCTGTAAACTTGAATGTGTGAGTGATGTAATGGAATGAAAAATCAGAGAGACAAGTTCAAAGTACACTTGTTGCATTCACTTACCTACAAATAATCTTGGGAAAGGTATAAATCCATATCTTTAACCCTTTAATGGAAAATAGGACAGACTGGACCTTTACAGCCTTCATTTTTACTTTTAATACTGCTCAGTTATTGCTCACTCCATTTCCACTGAGCCTAAGTATGCAGTGGATTGAACTCTCAATTATTATGTCAAAAATTCTCAGGACAATGCCTTAATATACTTAACAATAGTCCTATCAGGGTAATCCTATGTGTAAAACCTGGAGCCTTACTGAAGAGACTACTTTCAGCTGCTTGACTGCACTCACCATGACATCTCTTTTTACTGTGGGTGCTGCAGCTGCTAATGTTAAAGCCTTGCTGTTATTTCTCTTTCGAGGTGAAATGGGGCAAGTCATAACTAAAGTTTACTCTGATCGACAATCACCTCATGAAAGCTGGGAGGCACAATAGCCAAAACATTGTTAACAAAAAAAAAACAAAGGCAGTAGTTTATATGGAAGTAAAGTAAATAAGTAAACTCCTTATCCCAGAAATTCAGACAAAAAAAATATCCTTCATTGTCAGTGTACAATTCAGAGTGGAACATTAATCACAGAGTTCAAATATTACACAATGAAGATTTCTGATTGAGATTTAGCAAACATTTCTGTGTCAGGTGATAAACTTAATCACTCACCTTCATTTGTCTCTTTCTCTCTTATATAATTTTATATATCAGGTCATCCCATAAGTTCTGTCCGAATTTTAACTTTTTGTTAAAATGAACAAAATTTAAAGAGTATTTTATAATGTCTAATGGAGCTGAACATTATTTTTATGTTTAGATGCATTTAAACTGATCAAATTTTATTTCAGAGAACAATAAAATTAAATTTTGTTTGATTAAAACCCTGCTAACATGGAAGTACTCAAGAATCATTTGAGACACATAATGCTTTATGAGTTCAAGAAAGGAAACTCAGCAGCCGAAGCAGCTAGAAACATTCACTCAGTTTATGGAGAGGAATGTGTGAATGAAAGAACTTGCAGAAGACGGTTGGCAAAATTCAGAGGTGGAGATTTCACCCTTGAAGATGAAGATTGAACCGGACGTCCAGTTGAGTTTGATGAAAAGCTTCTTGAAGAAAATCCTGCTTTATCAGTTGAGGAATTGGCAGTGGTTCTCAGCTCAAACCATACAACTGTTTAGCGTTATCTTCAACAACTTGGAAAAGTTCCTCATGAATTGTCAGAAAACAACCTCAAATCCTGAGTTGACATCTGCTCTTCTCTCCATTCTCGCCAACGTGTTTCACCTTTTTTGGGTAGACTTGTGACTGGTGACGAAAAATGGATGTTTTATCGAAATGTTAAGCGTCGTAGACAGTGGCTTGGTAAAGGGGAAGGGCCACAGCCGAGAAGGGAACTTCATTGACAAAAGGTTCTTCTTTCAATCTGGTGGGATCGCCAAGGATCAATTCACTTTGAATTCTTACCACCTAATGCAACAATTAATGCTCAAATATACTGTCAGCAATTAGAGTGTTTGAACCAAGCTTTGAGGAAAAAAAGACCTGCTCTAGTGAATCGAAAAGGGGTGATGTTTCATCAGGACAATGCGCGACCACACACAGCAAAAATCACATCACAAAAGGTCGAAGAACTTGGTTGGGAGAAAATTCCTCATCCACCTTATTCTCCCGATCTTGCTCCTTCAGACTACCATTTGATTCGTAGCTTACAGAATCATTTGGAAGAAACAGTTTTTGTAACACAGGAAGAGGTTAAAACTGATATTTGTGAGTTCTTCAAATCAAAACCAAAAGAATTTTACAGTAATTGAATTAGTAAGCTTGTTAATAGATGGAAGGAAGTCCTAGATAATCAGGGAAAATACATTGTTGATTGAATCTGTAATTAAATGTAACATTTGGTCACTTGTTTTCTTTATTCAAAATTCGGACAGAACTTATGGGATGATCTGATATATATATATATATATATATATATATATATATATATATATATTATACCTTATGCTGACAGTACAACTCAAAGTTTCATGCTCCATGCAATCATCAGGTACTATTTATTTATATTACATACATTTATTTATATTTATCCATTTGAATGAATATATATATATATATATATATATATATATATATATATAGTGTGTATTAATAGAGGGATCAACACTGCATGGTGATTGTCAGTATAACACACTTCCACATCAACAACTATACACACTCTATCTCTCCTTGTAAATTTTTTATTTATTTATTTTTTTTTTCCAATTTGGCCAACAAGGTCTGTCTGCTTAATTTAATCTTAATTGTAGATGAATACCCAGTTATTGATAATGACTGAGTTGGTTTGAATCTATTTGAACAAAAACTGAGTAAAACATGAACTTTAGGCAGTTTATCATCAATTTTGGTTATGATGTACATTTTATTTGAAAACTGGAAAACTACAATAAAAATTAAAGGTACAGATTTTGTGTCAAATTTAACAAAACTTGTTTGAACATATATATACCTTTTCCACTTTTCAAAATATGACCAAATTAATAAATCACTATCTCTCTTTTATTTAGTGTTTCTTGGTTGGTCTGAGAAATTTTCAGAATTACTTTTGTGTGTGTGTGTATATATATATATATATATATAACAATATGTAAATTTTTATATATAAAGAACAGTTTTTGAAGAAAGATGTATGACAAAGTGGAAAACTTTTCTGCAACACAAAAATCTTTCCCACTTTGTTATATATATATATATATATATATATATATATACACACACACACACACACACACACACACATATTAAATATGATTTTGTTACATACTATTCTGTTTGCACTTATGTACACACAGTCCACTCCAGAGTGAATTATGAATGAAATACAGTTATGTTTCTATTTTATGACTATAATGTGTTTGTATTTTACATCATTAATTTAATCTTAATTTATTTTGATCAATAGATATTTGGTGCTAAAAGTTCTTAGCCTGATTCACTTCCAAAAATCTGACCAAATGAGCAAATATCAGATTTTTAAAATTTCTTCACGATTCAGCCAAGAACTTTTCAGCACCCATTCAAAGATGTATTATATTGTTTTACTATTTCACATCACTCACACTAATTTCACTTCAGTCACACTAATTTACACCCATTTATTTTAATCTTGTCTCAAATATATTAACCGTTTATCCTTCTGTTAATGATGTCTTTGTCTTTTCTACATTTTTTGCTCACATTTACTGAAACATTTGACCCCCAGAAATGTTAAAAAAAATAATGAAGCTCCCTAACTGACTCTAAATTGTGATCCTTCCTGATTTGCCCTATTCAATACCTGCTAATTATCTCTTCTCATGATTTCATTGTGTAACATGATTGGCCATTTGCTTACCTTTTATTCTAAAAGAAGTTAACAGTGAACCAAAAGTTAATAAGAATTTATTAAAAATATACAAAGCAATAGATCAAAGTATGAATCATAAATAGAAATATTCATTGAATACAGCATTTTTAAACCACTTCTTGAAATAATTTATCTTTCATATTTTTTTAATTTTACATAGTTTCTCTGTAATATATTGTCTTAGATATGATGATAAAGTACATCTGGCAGCAAAGCCTCTGATCCAGAGATTGGATATTTTAAGGAGTGTGGAATCAGTTTTTAATTGCTGTTGTTCCCAGCCTACTCCCACCCCCACCGAGTGGTAGTGCCTGGTAGGGACCTATCTGTGAAAAAATAGTGAAACCTATACAAAATCAAAACACTATGAAAGTATAAAAATACATTTTTATAGTAAAAATACTAGCAATACATTTTTAAATAAGAAAAATTACCAACACTACATATTTATAGTAGAATTAGTAACATTTCATGGAAAAATGACCAACAAGACATTTTACCTGTAGTTAAAGGCATACAATTGCATTCAAAATATATTTAGTTAAAGTCATAAATTGTGTTCGAAATATTCAGATTCTAGCATTAAATAACCCATACAGGTGTTGATATGCCACTAGACAAAACCAAGCAAACAACTCTGTAATATATTATAGAAAATTATATAATATATAGAAAAATGTATAATTAGATTAACCCTTTGAGCCTGAACAATTTTAAACCTTTTGAGTCAAAATTTTAAATCTCCTGAGTCAAAATTTGCAAATAATATGTATGTCATGTTTCACGGTAGATATAAAACTGGTAGATGGGCATAAAGTCATTTTTCTTTACCACTGTTCAACTGGTGGCTGGACATTACATCATTTTTGTCTACCAATGGTAAAATTGGTGGTCAGGTTTCAAAGGGTTAAATGAAATGATAAATGTGATGAACATTGTAATTTCTATAAAATTTCATCAATCATATGATTTTTGCTTTTTCAACTCTTGATGTCATCTGCTAGTGCAAATAGTATTTCAAGCCATAGTGTTATATTGTGAAAATGCTTAATTGCTCTAGCAACAATAATATGAAGTGAAAACAGTAATAAAGCAATAATATGAAAATGCTTCACCTAAACATTCCTGTCCCTCTGCCTTGAATCTATCATACATATATGGTCTATCATGGATCAATCTTGCTCCCCAGTACGATACCCATTGTATTATCTGTTCCCTCTAACTAACTTAATATTTACAACTTAATTTTAATATAGTGTTCAAGCATCAGAATGTTGACAAAAGGAATGTCACTTACTTGCAAAATAGTGTCGAAAATTTCTCAATCCAACTGGCATCCAAAAATCTGATCAAATGAAGAAGCATCAGAATTATTTTTTGAATTTCTTCTTGCTTGGGCCAAGAACTTTTCAGTCATCATGTCTAGGCAGTACCCAGAAAATATGCACTTACTATCTTAGTCAACCTTAACAGGAGCCTGTAAGATTTTGATAGCAGATTAGCTATATGTATTTTCTGCTTGTTCCTAAATTAAACATTAGGTAATTCTCATCCAATAGAAAAAGAAGTTTGTTTAGTGAATTGCAAAAGTAAAGTTTTCCATCCCAATAACATTTTATTGCATTCAGGAAAAAGAATATAACTTACAAAAGTCGAATCTGTCTTTTTTGAAGATTCTATGTGACAGATACAAGGAAAATGCCTAGCCATTTTACATATCTTGAAAACTGGCTGCATAGGCTTAATTAAACTTGGCAATTAAAGCACAGTGAAATGCTAATGAAATTATTTGTTTTCAGTGATATTCACAGTGATATGTGTGGGTGGTGTAATGGATACCAGCTGAGAATGAGAAATAAGAGGGTTGAGTTCAAATTCCAGTCGGGTTCGTTACATTCACTTACATGGAAATACTCTTGGGAAAGTTATGAATCCAACTCTTCTCCCACCAGCTATGGGTTGAATAACTGTAGCTGGTAACAGAAAGAAACAGTAACTTACTGTGGGGAAAATCTTCTATCTAGTTATGAATCAAGAGATGTGATCACACAAGTGTGTATCATGTATGGCACTTGTTTATATTCATAATGATTATGAAGAGGGACAAATATACATCAAGTCTCTGAGCAGAAACTATTTAAATATGAAAGTCTTCAGGGATAATTTATTGAACAAAGACCAGGTCAAATTTTGATAATAATTTTTTCAAAATTGGCCAGAAATCTGTTGGAAAACCTGTTGAATATGTATAGGTTTTAATCAAATAAAAATGATGACTGACAGTTCAACAATTAGATCATCTGGGGATTCCACAAGCTGTTTAGAAACTGTCTAATTATTTTAAATATCTTTTGCAAGTTTTATTTTGGTAAAACTTTGTAACTGTCAGGTTTGTCAGTTCTATCCAAGAGTCCATATTTGACTCTCGGGGATTTCTGACTTTTCTTTTTTTATGTTTGATAATCTTTATGGGAACCAAACACTTTATTTTCTTTCCAGGAGGTGATGATGTTCGCCTACCATCCTTTTATGTCATGTATTTTCTCCATAAATTTATAAAGTCATAACTGCTAATTATTTCTCAATTTCATGATGTCCCACTGCACTTCAACTTAAACCAATCTATTAGCATACTTCATAGTTCAGGGTTTGAAATCCCAACAACCAAGAAACAAGACATGCTAAAACTGTATCTAAAATGTCATATTCCACACTATGGGACAATAATACCAACCACAATTTTAATGTAAGGAATATCTGATATTTTAAAGCTTTATTTGGATCATCCATAAGCATATTTTAAATTAATTTTTATATTCTTTAAATCAAATTAACTCCCTGTTTGAAATTTGGATTAATCTTTTTGTTGTTTTAATTGTGTTGTGAAACATAGTTGCAACAAAAAGAAAGAGATCAGTTATTCAGACAACTCTTGAAAGAACGACTTCAATCTGAATGATTTGTATTATTATATTCCTCAATATACGTTATGCCAAACACTAGTTAAATGAGATTTTTTAATTTGATGTTCTTTCAGGATAAATTTGATCATTACTCTCTACAGATTCTTTTTCTTTATCTCTGAACTGCCATGCCTTCTTGATAAATATAATAAAATGGTGTCCGATTATCTTTTCCATGATTGGTTACCCTGCTAAGGCAAAAGTGCCACATATGCCTTAGAAGTTTGAACTAAGATTACTACAAGAGATGTATTTTTATTAACTCTTTATGGGTTTAAGAATGTTTGAACTGTGCTGAATTCACTCCCACTTTTTTAATAGTTCAAAGAAAGTAGAAAAACTACCATAGTCTTATTGAATAGCATGTACAGTTTTATTGTACATAGAGCATGGGCTCCATCAGATAATTTGGCACTTAACACATCCATTGTTGCTACAGCTTCACTGCTGCCTTGCCTTTATGATCTGAATATGTTACAAAGCTTATTTACATTTTCTTTATGTAAGGAAAGTGATCTGGGTTAAATGATTACTTTCTTAGCTCAGAAGTGTTACAATAAATAAAAACTGAAGGTGATAAATTTTACTTGCTGTCTATCACAGGTATAATAGATATGTCCCTTAGCTACATTTATACTTTCATTGGATTCTCTTTTATTGAAAGTAATTTTGATTGGATCAGATTAAATTTCTTTGGTTCTTTATCGAGGTACATATTGATGGTGGTTCTTCAGCAAATAATTTCCATAAATTTATATCTCATTTGAATTTCTACTCTGCTCTTATTCTTTACATTAAAGAGGCTAATGCCAAGCCATCATCTATTCTGTTCATTTGATTTGTACATTATTTCTTTGTGTGAAATGTAAACTGCTTTCTTCATACACACATGCATATATATAATTTAAATAAAATGGAAATACTCCTTTATAGGCAATATTACTTTCCATAAATTGTTTTTTATTGATTTTTATTGAAACTTTTTCCAACATCTCATTAAATAAGTGGGAATATCTTCACCACTTCTCACCCCATTGCTCTTATCAGGTGTCCCCTGGGCAGTTGGCAAGAAGTGCAGGTTCCTTTTCAGATCAATATACAGAATATTTGAATGTGTTTTGGCAGCTACATTTTGGTTCATATGAATATGTTTTCATATAACCTATTCCAGATTTCTATTTCAAATTACTAAAAATATCTGATTAGAATTTTATCATCCTACTTAAACAATGATTTATGAGATAGCCTTTAATAAATATGATATCTGATTGAATAATTTTTAGTTTCATTAACAACTGAAATCTCTGGTTTTGTTATAGAACATTGAACAAATAGAAATATTTAAGGTTCAAATCAGGAGTGTTGTCAGATAAGTGGTACCCAAGTAGAATAAATAGATAATCTGAATGCCTTAGAAAAATTCAGTGATTAATTGATTCATTTTATACAGCTTATCAACCATTTTCAGATTATTTAAAGCCAGAAAATATTGTTGGAATGAAATAATTATTTTTCTTTTTGTGGCAGTAAGGATTTTATTAAGTCTTACTAATTAGCCCATAACTGGGGGGAGAAGAGGTGGATTCATACCTTTCACAAGATTATTTGCACATAAATAAATATAAAAAAAACTAACTAGAATATGGCTCTCCAATTTCCAATTAGAAGCAGTTCATCACTACACCACACACATCCAAGTTTACAGCATCTGGTATTCCCAAGATGTCACCTGTTTAAGTACTGACTAGGCTTGACATTTTTTAACTTCAGTGATCATACAAGAACCAGTGTTTCAATGTAAGCCATCATAGAGAGAAAAAGGGATTTTAAATGAGAAAGTATTGCTGAAGGCAATGAAAGACAAACATGGAGAGCCATAAACATCTTTGTCTGGAACGAACACTACACAAAAAAAGTGATATGTACATGTATGCTCAGATTATTAAATATTTTATAAATATATAGATGTAGATATGCCATATAAAACTGTAAATGTATACCTATTTTTAAAATTAAATAGCTGTCATAAAATAGGTATATTTTGAATCTGTGTAATACAACAAAGAAAATTGTTTTCTATAGCCACCAATGTTGAAAGCTAATCTCCCTCTAATAATAAAATTGTAATGGCAGCAGTATGAGCAAGATCTCATATTTACATAGATAGAAATGGTGGGTATGTCAAAGGTTACATGGGTGCATGGTCAAGTGATTAGAATGTTCACGTTCCAACTATGAGACCTGTGTTCGAATCTCACCATGGTTAATAAGAATGCCCCATAAAAGCAAATTTTTTCTTAAGGAATGGAGAAAAATCTTTATTTAAATAAATCTGCTTTGTACATGTGATGCATTGGTATGCTGAATAAAGTTACAAGCCAATCTAAAGTAATATTGTTCCATCATATTTATTTCATGTACAAAATGTTTTTTGGAAGCCTCTCCTCAAAAATGAATTTTTAGAATACAGTGACACTAAATCTGAAATATTTCAGGTGGCTATAAACAACAATTTTCTGTTTTGAATAAAACAAATTGAAAATATGTATTTTTTATAAAATTTTAATTAAATTTAAAATTGGATAATTTTTTGTTGCTGGTGTAAGTATATGTGCGTGTATATATATATATATATATATATATATATATATATATATATATATATATATATATAAAATCATTCATTTCTCCGGCTTCATATATACATTCAAAACTTACTGAAGTGCACATTTTCTTTATTTTTAAAAAGCCCGAATCTCAAGCCAGTAAACATCAGTTTTTCTCTTAAAAACTGATTCTACTCAAACATGCATTAATGCTTACAGTAATGAAAAATCTATCTATCTATCTATCTATATCTATCTATCTATCTCTCTCTCTCTCTCTATATATATATATATATATATATATATATATAGTTTTAAGTTATGCTATATTTATGGGTAAAAGTGCTCAATATCTGGGATGAAGCTTGTGCAAAAAAGAATGGACACTGAGTTCAACACCAAGGGACAAAAATCTGTTTCATGCTTAAACACAATTGTCATGACTATTTATATATGCTAGTCATAGGGGCATTATAGGTAGCAAGGTCAGTTATTTCCAGTTTATTTTGTTATGACCATTCTATCCGTAATATCCAAATGACTAGCATATATAAATAATCTAGCTACCAAACATACATGGTATTAAGATTGCATTTAAACATTCAACAAACTGTCACCACTTGGAGTTGACTTCAGTGTCCATTTTTATATTTACACTCACATGCACTATATATATGAAACAAATGAAAGTATTGGTAAACCAACACAAATGTGCCAAGTGACTAAAGAAAAGAAAATTTAAAACCAAAACCAATAAATCAAGTGATGAAGACCAATGGGGCATATTTATGGATCTAGTTGTAGGGCTAGTGATGTAATCAAGGTGTGACATGTTGTGATGTAAGCAAGGTGTGTGACATGTGTATTTTGTTTTGTTGTATACATTTGAGGATGTGAGGGTGGTGCTTTTAAGTTATAATTGTTTTTATTCATAGGTGGTTGTTTTTGTTGTATGAATATTACTTGAAGCAACATTCACATGTATATAAAAAAAACATGTTATTACTTATGTCACAAGACTCAGTAGTTCTACAACTTTAGATCGCAAAATGTGTCCCGCATGCCTTCATAATAAAAGCTTACTTTAAAAAATGTCATTTTACACCATTTGAATGAAACACAAATGTTTGAACCATATTTCCTCTACTTTTCTTCCAAAATGAATTTCAGACAATTTCTGATGGAATTTTCTCCTTGTTTGAGAAGGTTTATTTTTAACTTGAAAAAGTCAATCATTAAAATTAATAGACACAAAATGTCTATTTTTTAATAGTATTTACCTTAAAGAACATTTCATTTGCTTCCTAAATGCTGAGTACATATGTGGGGTGTCATTTTATTTGGTTAGATTTTAGATAATAGGTCAAGCTGACAACATTTACACATTACCTCATGACTGTGTGTACATAGATACATACAAAAACACCTACATAAAGGCTGATAGAAACAAATCTTATGAATAAAAAATTAATGTTATAAGTTTTAGACCTGACAAGATATAGTAAGCATTGTCATTTCTAAAGGATTTTAATGTCTCTGATGCTAACATATACATTATTTTTGTTATGAACAAAGAAATTATGTAACACAAAGCAAAAAGGCCAATCATGCTTCTATTTCCTTTTTCTCTTAATTCTATGCTTGTGTATTTCTTTTTGCTCTATGTTGCACTGCTTTTTGCCAGAATGCTCTCGAGGCTTCTATGGCTCGGGATGTTCAAAAACCTGTCACCGCTGCCATGTATACTCATGTGATCGCTTTAATGGGACCTGCAAGTTTGGCTGTACCACCGGTTATACAGGCCCGCAGTGCAGCCAGGGTAAGTAAGTGACTAGTAATTGAGTGATAATAAAAACACAGTGGCTTTTATAGATTTCTTTGAGATTCTTGCTGGAATCTGGGAACATTTTCAATTTGCCTCACCTTCAGTCTGAATCTCTAGAGAATGTTAAAGTTTCCAAGTTTTGTTGGAGAGAGCACACAGTCACCAAATGGTTTTTCCATTTTCCATGTTTCTTTTTTAAATTTTCTCATGAATTATTTAAATTTAGAAATTTTGATTTGCTTAGACAGAATATATTTATAATTATGAAAATTGTTACATATTATTGAAATATCAAAGTCATTTTTAATTTAACTAAGTCTTATAACCATTGACCAATCCTACAAAGAACAAAAAACTTAAAATGTACTTCAGTTGCAAAGAATATCAGCAGATTTAAATTAACTGGTACATAGGTACATAAATAGTAATGTGTTTATATGTACAATCTCTCTCTATATAACTATATTAGGGGAAAAAGTATGACAAAGTTGAAAAAAATTATTGTATGATGTGTTTTTAGACAAAAATGTTTAGAAAATGCTTTAATCACAAGATCATCCACAGTAAAACAGTAAATTTGTTTTCTTACAGTGTTTCACCTATCTTGGCAGAACTTCTATTAGCACAGTGTAGAGATATTTAATAACAAAAGTGATGGAAACATAACCAAAAAGAAACTAAATGAAATTGTCTAGACTATATACCCCATAACATACACTATGATTCAAAAAATTTGAGGCCACTCCTGGTAATTTTTAAAATTGACCCCCAAAAGTAGTTGTACTTCAACCAAGAGAAAATTGTTATGCATAGTTAAAAAAAAAAGTGAGGCATAATTTTTTAGTAGAAATTATATTAGGACAAAAAGAAAAAAAACATTTTATGATTAAATTTTGTTCTCATCAAAATATTCTCCTTTAGCCTTGATTACTGCAGCACAATTTTTTGGCATTCATTGTAAAAGTTTCTCAAAGTATAAGTTTGATAATCAATACCATTCTTTTTTCAATAACTCAAAGAGCTCTTTTTCATTTTTTTCATTCCTCTGTCAAATTTATCCAATGCTAATTCTGAGGGTGGCTTCAAACTTTTGAACTGTAGTGTATATTAAAAAAATCTTTCAGATTCTCAGTATCCCCTTTCCTGCATACTCATGTCTAGTTGCATCAGCATAAATATCAGTTTAGTCTGATCAAGTCCCAAAGGATGAAATGTCACACAAAAACTTTTTCTACATTTTCATTTTGCCTAAAATTGTCCTTGATATATAAAAATTTATATATATAAAACTTTGATTGTAAGGTGAGTTCATTTCTTTCTTGGTTATCTTAATAAGTAACTCCAAATATTTATATATGTACATACATGTAGTTATAAATGCATATTTCATATGCTTCTATATAAACAAATTAGAGGATTTAATTTTAATTGGACATATTTATTATTTCAAACATTATTTTTAATGGATACCTGTATTGGAAATAGACATAGCTTTTTTTATTTTAAACAGTGTATATTACATTTATTAGTCTGCATACTCAAGAAATGTTAATAAAGAAAATGGTCAAACCTGTGTCCCCATTTATAGGAGAACCCACCATTTCATCTGGCATGCTTTAGACTACTCAGTCACAGAGAACAGGCCAGCAAAGTTCTATTTTTTCCTTAAAAGAGAAAACAGAACCTTGCTATACGTTCTCTCTCTTTTTATATAGATAGTCATTCACAGACTGTTTCACTGTATCACAGCCCCTCAGTGTGGCTAGATGTCTGATTGCTTCAAGTTGGAATTGAAATATATATATATATATATATATATATATATATATATATATATATATATATATATACTACTGACTGTCCTGTTGCTTTTGATGTACTAGAATCTGGAATGCAGCTCTGTTCTCAGAACCAACAGCCAGACTACCCACATATATCATTTGATTATAGTGGTGAAGTTTTGTGCAGAACCAACAACACTTTTTGGAAGAGCCAAATACAGAGAACTGGTGAGAAGTATGCCACAAGATTCCCAAATGACTGTTCACAGGTTTTGAATTCAGAGTTTTCCGTCTTCTAGACTGCTTGCCACCCAAGGCTATAGGACCTAGTCTGTCCTGCTATTTACCCATAGCTGAGAGAGAAGAGATGAATTCATACCTTTCCCAAGGGTATTACCATGTAAGTGAATGTAATGAACTTGACTGGAATTTGAACTTGGCTCTTCAATTCCTCAATGTGAACTACTCTACATTACTCCACTGTGCATCAACACACACACACGCATAGAGTTGCATATATTACAATAAATTATGGCCCTTGACCAAAAGACATGTTTGGTTATTTGCCCTTGGCACTGTCAGACAAATTAAAATCTTTTCCCAGCATATGGTAATGCAACATTCAACAAAGAGCAGACAATGAATTATGCTTGCAAGTAAGCCCTGAAACAAAATTTTTTGTATTCCATGACATCGATTTATATATATATATATATATATATATATATATATATATATATCTTGAGATGACTGTAATATATGCTCCTATCTACCACTTCCTTGCCATCCTTCTATTGTAATTAATGAAATGGAATACTGTTTCCAGGTTAATACTCAAAAGTTGCATATATGCCAAAGAAGCAGACAAATTTAAACAAATGGATGGAGAATCAAGCACCCTTCTATTGATAGGAGATATAGCCTCCAGCACCGGAAGTTGATCATTTGTCTTTCATTCTCAGAGATCATGTTCAAAGTCTAACCAAAACCATTCATCATGAATTTGTTTCTTCTTGTTGCTTGACCTGTCCTGCTTATAACATTCATATGTATATATGCATACACAGAATCATCAGAAAATGGCATCAAATATATATTTTCTCTGAAAATTTTCTTGACATTTTCAGAAAAGAAATATGTACATCACATCCTTTAGAAAATCAAAATTAAAAAAAGAAATAAATACTGTTTGATATAATTATGTACAATTGCTTTTTCTCATTGATATGCTGCTTGTTTCCAAGGATCTGTGCAGACTGATCTATTCAGTTCTTGCAGATTCCTCATCCTGTTTGCACCAATGGTTTTAAAATGAGCATCAGTTGAACATATCTAGTATATTCTTTTGACTTAGTGCCCTTTTTAAATAGCACAGGAAGTTGACTACCAAGTGTCTCTGGGTAGCCTTTTTTCAGCTGAATTGTATTAGAGGACTAAATGTCTTGAACTCTGCTGTTTATTTATGGAATCAGGACAGTAGCATAATCTGCAACCTGACCAATTCAGCTATTATATTCTCTGAATTTCTTCAGGTGATATAGATTGGAGTTTCGAACCAAACCCTTTATTAAGTCCATGGGGATAGATTGTTTGAATTCCACATGCCATGCCATTTTTGAATATCTTGATTTCAACATATTTTATATAACTAATGAAAAGAGATTTTACAGTTCTTTTCTTTCTTGAAAGGATTACAAAACTATCGAAGAATATGAGACCCAAGAGTCATTCAAGGTAATGTGTTATTCAGCGAGATTGTTGTAAGTGTAGAAACGTTGGGGAGGAGAAAGTAAGAAGAGTATGTTGTGAGGCTTTATAATGACTGATCCTAGACTTGAAGATGTCAAGATTCTAGTGGTTAAGGAAGCATCCTCTCAGTAGTCTGTTCCCTAAAATGACGGTGCTGGGGAAGAAGCTGTCAGAATGGAACAACTCCTTATGAAGAGAATGGGGGATGATTTGATGCCATGAACATGGCATGAGGATTCTAGCTGTGAATGTCTGAACTGGTGGAAATAAGAAATGTAGTTCATTTGATCATTTATCATAATAATAGAGGTAGTTCTTATTATATGCTTGCAACATTTCATCTATGGGACAGGGGTTAATGGTTGGAAAATAATTCATTACCCCATAAACCTATGTAATAACTTTTGAACTCTAGTAAGATTGGACAGTACTAGCTCAAATAGAGTAGCAATACTCTATCCTTGGTCTGATCTGACTATGGTAAAAATAGAGCAGGGCAGAAAGTTAGGTATTTTCTGGAGCAATAAAAAAAAACTGACCATTCTTCCAGCATCTTTAGCAGTGGTACAAATGTACTTCAGGTTAATATAAAATATAAAAAGGAGAGCTCTTCTGTGGTAAAAATTTAATTTTGTTCAGTGACTATAATATTATAATTTCTAAGGTTTCAGTAACAATAGTCCATCCTGGTTATGATGATAAACTACATCTGACAGCAAGGCCTCTGATCAGGTGGTTTTGGAACCACCTCTTAATTGCTGTTTTTCCAAGGTTTACCTGGGGTGGTATCACCTGTTAGGGTCCCAGCTATGGGCAAATAGTTAATCTTCAAAATGGAGTCAAAACACTATGAAAATATTAAAAAATTATACCAGCAATACATTTTAATAGTAAATAGTATAGTTTAATAGTATTACTAGTAATACATTTTTATAAAAAAAAAATTATCAGCAATACACTTTTCAAAGAAATCACTAATACTCACAAGAAAATTAAATTTTGGCATTAAATGATCCATGAGGAGATGATATGCCACTAAACAAACAGGTAATAATGATTAATGTTGTAAGGCAATTACAGATCTTTCTTATGGAATGAGAAAGTTTACATTTGGAATATGGAAGATGGTGATCATTTTTGGTTCATTTTACTGTTTGCTGATTTCTCTAAAGTTAGCATATATATTCTGTGTTTCTTTCTTTTTTCTGTCTTCTTTTATAGATTAGCCTTTAGTTATTGCAAATGTATATAGAAATTTAGAATTCAATTTTGTTTTTATTGTTGTTTTCGTTACTTTTATAATTTTCATTGTTTTACTGTAGTACACACAAATTAGTTTTTGGTGTTGATCTATGTCAATATACTTTTGCTTTAATATGTAAACATGATTACTGATTTATATTATTTGTAACTGTGTGCTGTTGTCTGTTGGATGTTTTGATAAAATATTTGTAAATGTCAGTTTTAAATGTTTTAATCTTGCTTTTTATGACTGAGTTTTATTCATTTGACTTTTAAAAAAATTTAAATAAAGATGATTTTAATTCTGATTTCAAGAGAATAGTGAGATAAATGTCCTTTGAAATCCTCATCAAAATCATAATAATCATTATAGTTGTTTTCTTAAACTTTATAATTTTCATCAACATTATCATCACTAAATTCACCATTATTATCCTCATCAATATGATCATTAATAATTATTTTTATTATTATTCTCATTTTAATTTTAAAAACATCTTTAATCATAATTTTAAGTTACTGACATTTTTATTACTGTTAATTTATACATTATTGTTATGAATATATATATATTTATCATTATTTTTATACTGATAATATTCAGCAATAATATCACATTATTCACATAAATTTCATTATCTACATAATCTCATTTTTACCTCTAATTCCACTACTATTTCTTATCATCATATCATTTTATCCTTGCCATTATCAATATGATTATCATAAATATTGTCCTCATTATTGCCATGAGGACAATCATTATTTCATGTCCTGACAGCCATTTAAAAGTCTCCATCTTTACTCTTTTTCATTTGTTTTTTCTTCTACAACTTCTCTATCTCCTAATAATCTCTTCTGTTTTTTATCTTTTCTTTCATCGTCCACCTCATCTGCCAATATATTGAAAATTCTTCTTGGTGTAACTTGAGAAACTTTCCTATTTATCTTTAATGTCCAAATTGCTGCATATGTTATCACATTTAACACACTATCATTCATCCTAATGTTTTTCCTTTTTTATTTTCAGTTTTGCTTTCTTCATTGTCATATAGTCTATCCATCCATCCATCTTACTATTCTCATCTCAGATCAATTAAATTTGCATTGATGCTGTACAAAACTCAAAGATAAATTAGTCTCTGTTTCTGGTTTTTATCCCTATCTGTGAAACAGATGGTTTCATTATTTCCAGTATTTAGATCATAAACTAGACTATTTGATTGGTAAAAAACAGCCTTAGAAAAGTTGCCTGTTCTGTTTTCATATCATAGCAAGCTCAGCATCATAAGACTCAGGAGTTTTCTTAACCAGAATAAATCTAAATATTTAATTTTTCTGAAATTTCTTTATATTTATCTCTTTAAAAGAACAGAGTTCACTTCTTTTAAAGACAACTGAATATGCTAATATATTCAATATCTTCAATGTCCATGTATCTATCTCTATCCAAAATGTTGTTTATTATTTAAAGTGATGTATTGGTAAACAATAAAATTTTGGTAGTTTTGTGCCATTGATCATTGGCAGTTACTTAATGATTAATTTGAGATGATTTAATCAAATGTTTTTGAAGAAGCAATCAAGTTTGAAAATCAAAACAATTAAAAAAAAGAAGTTACTTAAAAACAGATACTTTTTTCATACTTAATTCTCAATGTAGCCAGTTTTGATCCTTAAATATAAAAGACTTCAACTGCCCCCCTCACCCCATAATACAGCTTCAAAACAAAAAATGAAAACATTCAGTAATTCTTTTGATGTTTATTGTGGTAAACAAGGTTATTTTGATTCAACTTATTTTGGGAGGAAATAGACATGGCATTATCAAACACAATTTCAAGTGATTTGGTTTGACAAGCAAAATTCTGGGACATTCACTGAAGTGAAGCAGCAATCAAGAAAGCTCTTCTGTTTTTGGCTATTGGAAGTATTTTTTATGGTTGGTGATTTTTAAGACCAGTTCTTTCTTTATTTGGTCTGACATGTTTGGCACCAACAACCAAAGTCACTGATTATTCAATTATTTTATTTTTATAGATTATTTTTGTTCAAAATATCTTAATTCAATTTATTGATCCAAGGGATCAAATTATCAAGATTGAACTTGTTTAAGTGCTTTTGAGAGGAGGCTTCAGCTTTGTATAAAATTTAAGTGATGGATCCATTAATAAAAATGAGCTTAATTAAGCATTTGTCAGCTGAGATATCAGTTTTGTTAAGTAATCCTATGAATCATGGTAATATGAGTTGAATTTGCTAAAGTAAAAATGAGATGAAACTTAGTCTAAAATTAGAAAAGTCAGAATTTGGTTCAATGACTGAGATCAACCTTCATTTACTTGTATTAAGATCCAGACTCTTAATTGCTTTAAGCAAGAATACATTTTTTATTCCATAAACTGGTTTATAAAAACAGATTGTGGCTGGGACGATTTTGTTTTTATATTTGCATCTATTTAAAGTGAAACTAATTTAAATCATTTTAATCAAGGGTCCAATTTTTATACATTTAAGTCACTTTATGTTCAACAAGACAGTAATACCACAAATATGCAAGGGGTTACTAAAAAACTGTAAAAAATGAAAAGATGTTATTGAGAAGAAAAGAAAAATAAAAGAACCAAGTTCAGGAAGGCAAAAGATAGGGATTGACACTGCATTTTAATTTTGGAAAATCATAGTTAATGAGGAAGTAAGAAACAGGAGAGAAATGTAAGAAAAGAAATTAGAATAGAATATACACGTAAGGCTAGCTATTTCAACAGTAAAACAATAAGACGTAGTTGCTAATCTAATAGTGTACTGAAATCCATGAGGTCAAGGTGTCAAATGAGAAATTTCATTAGAACAATTTCCATAAAAATATTTATAGGTAAAACACAGAAAATCCATATCATGGTAGTAGAAAAGTGACTGAAGCTAGGTCAGCACCGATACCATTATATACCCTACTTTGTATTTTGTTAAGAATCTCAAGATATATAGAAGAAGCATGAGACAAGATGTTGCAGCAATATTCAATGCATGGATGAATGATAGTTGTTTAGAATAGAAATTTTCTGGCACAACCCAGTTACCCAACTTGTATTTGATTTAATATAATCATTCCACTTCATATCAGTAGAAAATTTGAGACCAAGGAGGCACAATGAATTTGATGTCTTGGAGGCTAGCATCAGCCATGCTGATAGAAGACAAAAAGGGTTCTCTACAATCATTAAGATATAGCAATTTCATTTTGGGAGCATTAAAAATTTACAAGCTATTTTTTGCCTCTGTTAACAACTGATTCAAACTCATTTCCAATATCAACTTCCAAATTTATTTTATCAGTCCTATAGGACTTACTATTAAGACAAGAGTAAATAGTTGTCATCAGCATACTGATTTGGGAACTGATGATATTGCAAAGATTGTTAACAATTATGTTCAAGGATAGAGCCCTAGGAAACCCACAAGTTAATGTGAAATGATCCAGAAGATTGACTATTCAACACATTTTTAATTACATGATTTTTTAAGAAAGACTTGATCAAATAAAAAAAATATATATTCAGAACTCTTCATTTTTTTCATAATGTATTTAAAGAAGTGGATTATTTTTTAGATTAAGTCTTCATTCCCTGTTGTAATGATTCATGTGAATTAACAACCAGTCTTGGAGAAAGGACAACTTTGAATTCAAAACTAGAACTGGAACCAACACCTTCATAAGCTTTGGGTTAAATAGTAAAAAGAAAAGCAACATGTGAGGCTTGCAATCTCTGCTCATAAAAACTTACTTGCTAAATCATGTTTAGTTATGCAATATGAAGGACAGGCCAGATTCAGGATATTATGATTTGGAATTTATAAATAAAATCACCAGGTTTGTCTCTACTAAGAATCAAAACTCAGATAGAATTTTTTTCAATCATAATAATTTTGGGGACCTTAGTTTAGCTAGTCATTACAACTGTGTAAGTTCAGTACTCACTTGGTCTCCAGACGTGTGGCCTTAGTGTTACATGAAGCTAAACATTGTAAATTCTGATAACACAATGTTTTCTATAATTGTTTTGATCATAAAAGTAATTATACAGCAAGAATGAAATTTCCAAGTTGAATATAATTTATTATTAAAAGGAATAGAGATAAATAAAGCAATTAAAAAGACCCTCGACTACTCTAGGTTGTCATAACTTATATCCCCATCTTCTATGACATATTGTTATAATGTTTCATTATCTTGAAAATCTCATGAGCTCCTGTATATTTAAGCTCATACAATAATCAAAATATATCTCTCAATGATCCCAGTTCTTTTAAAAGTTCTTCAATTCTATTGATTAAGTTCTCTTCCTATCTTGCATGTGAAAGCTTCATAATCACCTAATGAAGTTCATTCACTTTGGGTCTCTGTTGTAAGGAAGATGTCATTTTCTTCTCTGTTCTGTGTCCCTTCAGAATGTTGACAATAATAGCTCTCTACAATTTAAATTAATTTTGCCTTTTTTTTAACATCTCCTAAACCTTGCTTCACCATCTATTTACTCAAGATCATTAGATAGGTTATGCATTGTTTTTCTCTCTCCCACTTCACTCTCGCCTTCACTCTGTACTGTGATTGTTAAATTTTCCAAGCCTTCTTTCTTCATTATGTGCTCTAAAAATTTCAACTCTTTCTGATATTAAGTATAAGCGTCCTTTTTATTCCCATTTTCTTCAAAACTTTGTTGTTATTCACATGTTTGATCCATGGTATTCTCTGTAACCTTCTGTAGAACCATATTTCTGTTCCTTCACTTCTATTTTTCCTCTGTCAGTAAATTGTCCAATATTCACTGCCATATAGGAGAAATGATATTATGTAACAGTTCAGTACTCTTTTCTTTGTTTCCTAATGTATTTTCCTTAATAACTTGCTTAACTTTTTGAAGGGATCTTTTGCTATTCCAACACATCTTTAGTGTCACATTTTCCATACACCACTCTTAAAATGTTTCAGTCTGTGTTGGGCAGCACAATCAGCTATTGTTAAGTTTCCCTCTCCTTGCTGAATTCTGTGGACAGCTTAAAATAAGACCAGTTTAAAATAAAGTCCTCTAATTACCAGAACCTTAATAATATTATCTCCTATTAGAATACCTGAAGCAAAACATATAAATGTATAATAATGATTGATATATATATATATATATATATATATATATATATATATAGTATTACTAATATAGGAGAGTCATAGTTTTTTTAGATGTGTACAGACTGAGATTACTCAACTAACTTGAGAAATGTTATGCTCATGATGAAATCATTTAAATAAAAAGTCAAAGCGCAAAGCAATAATCTTGAATGCCATCCATTCAAAATTTAAAACAACTTGAGAACATTTTAATGTTATCAGCTCTGAACATGTGCACAAAAACCAGCTGACAATAGAACTGATGATGGTCAACAGAATAATTGTGCAATTAAACATTGTTATTGTTGATTGTTCCTTGCAGCTTACTTGCAAAGGGATTGCATTCTTGATGTTCAATGAATGCAGTAAGCCTGTAATTAAGTTTCAGCTTGCATACAGTAATGACATTCATCAAAATTAACAGGCAACAGGGAAATAGGGTCTATTTTCTAGCTAGAATAGGCAAGCATTTTTAACTGGTCTCTACGGTTTTTGTTTTAGCTCAAGTTGAAAAATCATTCTGATAAGACATTCTGCCTTTGGAATTTGTCTTGACACAGTCTTCATATTCACACTATATTTCTTAATGCTTCTTCCTATTAATGAGTTCAGCTTGCTTGATGGTTGAGATAGTTGCACATTGCTTGCCAGTATAAGGGATTGGTGTTTGAGCCAGAGTAAAATCCAAGAAAATGAATGTTCATTTTTCAAACCAGGAGACGCTTCCCAGTTGGAATACTGGCTCAACACAATCTTCCTATTTGTCTTACTATTTAACTCTTTTCAAGAATAAGATTAGTTGTGTCTGCTTGATGTTGAATATTTCCCATCAGTGTTGAAAATTTGTTTTTTTTCCCCAGAATAAACCCCAAGTCAATGGGCGTTCCCCATGTTAAAAATTGGTATAACATAGTCTTCCTATTCTCATATATCACATCTGATCTTTAAACTAAGCTTAGTAAATATTTAAAAGGTGAATGTACTATAAATTTTCTCTTTTGGTTCCTCAACTGACAAGGCTGAATTCTTTGCTTGGAAATTCTCATTTAACTCAACGCTCAACTCCACTGGTGTACCCATACCAGACTTCCCTCCAAGAACTGAGGCCCGATTGAGGGGCTTACACATAACCCCGTCATTGGTACTGGGCATTATCTCCAACTTAGACCCCCACAAGGCTAGTGGTGGAGATGGCATACCAACCATTGTCTTGAAGAAATGCGCGCCTGAGCTAGCGCCCGCCCTCTCTAAACTGTATAATTACTGCCTTAAGGAATCCTGTTTTCCTGTCTGCTGGAAGTCCTTATCCATTGTTCCTGTGTTTAAGAACTCTGGAGACCCCTCTGACCCCTCTAATTACCGTCCTATTAGTCTCCTATTCCTCTTCGGCAAAGTCTTCGAAGCCCTAATCAATGCCGAAGTGGTTAATCACCTTACATCCCATAATCTGCTCTCAGACAAGCAATATGATTTCCGCTATGCCCGATCTACAGCTGATGTGCTTACGGCCATCACTGAAACCGTCTACCATGCCCTTCAAAATAATGGTGAGGCTTGTGCCGTGGCCCGAGACATCTCCAAAGCATTTGATAGAGTTTGGCACGCTGGCCTTCTTCATAAGCTCCAGGGTTATAGTATTACTGGTCAACTGTTTGATCTAATACAATCATTCCTGTCAAACCAAGAATTGAAGGTCGTTCAAACGGATTCTCCTCCAGTTCCTATCCTACGAACGCAGGTGTTCCCCAAGGCTCCATCCTTTACCCCACTCTTTTCCTTATTTTCATCAATGACCTTCTTCATGCCATAGATTCCCAAGTTGGCATCTACGCAGACGACACTACAATTTACTCCTGCCTCAAAAACAAATCTAGTGTTGGCGACAAAACTAACCTGGCCGTGCGTCTTGAAATGGACCTCCAATCGGTTGTTAACTGGGGCAAGAATTGGCTGGTCAACTTTAATACCTCAAAAACTAAATTACTCTCCATTAACCACCATAGAGATCCTTCCCTGCCCCCCATTAAAATGTCTGATAGTCAACTTCCTGAGAGCAATTCGCTGCATCTGCTCGGTCTCACGCTGACTGCTGACCTGAGATGGAACAAATACATTGAGTCAATTGCTTCTTCCAATGCGAGGAAAGTTGGCTCTCTGTGCCGTGCCAGGAAATTTTTCTCCCCTGAATCGATACTTCAAATATACAAAACAACTATTCGCCCTTGCATGGAGTATTGCTGCCATATATGGGCTGGAGCACCTTCTGCTTATCTCGGAGTTCTTGACAAGAACCAGAGATGGATATGTAGTCTAATTGGCCCTGATCTGGCGTCCTGCCTGCAGTCACTCTTTCACAGACGCGCCCGTCACCTCTCTCTGTCTTTTCTAATAAGTACTTCCATGGTAATTGCTCTGATGAGCTGCTTTCACTGGTCCCCAGACTCCATGAATTCAAAGCGCCCCCTACGAGGCTGGCATCCCGGGCCTCCCACCCTTACACTGTAGAAATTTTTAAATGTCTCTTCTACTCCAATAGCTTCATACCTCGCACCTCTCGCCAGTGGAACACCCTCCCCAATTACTGTTTCCCTGAGAGCTATAATCTCCAACTGTTCAAATGTAATGGCAACTGACATCTCCAGTTACCTTGATCTACCCACTATCCCTCTCCTTGTCCTTTCTTCTATCACTCCTATCTGCTCTCGCTCCAAATCTTCCGCAACTCCCTGCATCCTAGTGGCTTCACGCCTTGCTTGGGGCGTAATGCTTAAAAAAAAAAAAAAAATTTGTGTCAAATATCAGCAGTAGTGTAAAAAGATTAAAGATAGATAATAGTAAAACTGTATTCTATATATTATTTTAATTAGAAAATTAGAAGTATATTTGAAAACTTCATCTTTTTATTGCAAATATTCTTACATGAAGGTTGTTTTTTGTCAGCAGAGTGTCCCAAAGGCACCTTTGGACGAGACTGTATTGAGAAATGCTCAGCAACATGTAGAGATGCTGCTTGCAACCGCTTCAATGGAAGCTGTACCCATGGATGTGTGACAGGCTACACAGGACCCCAGTGCCAAGAAAGTGAGTACCTAATTGGGTGATGATAGGCAAAGTCTCTTATGAAAATCAATAAGAATTTTAAATAATTCCTTACCATTTTTGTGAAGTCTTAACATCTTGTTATTATTACAATTGTTTCCAATATTAATTTGTTTTTGTTTTCTGTAAGCCTTTTTGTTAGTTTTTAAGTTGTTATATTTTATATTTAATCACTCATCTTTTCATTCCTGTAATTTACTTTTTTAAGGAAGCTGATAAAATTGTTTTTCCTTTGACACGTTCTTTTTCAGAGCAGCTGAAAACATCTTAACATACATAAACATCAGGATTAAAAAAAATTTCTGTTGCATTAGATATTTTGATAAATAAGTAATTTTAAATGAAAATCTATATATATTTGGTGATATTAAACTCTTATCTCTAGATAGGCTGTATTTTATTTCGACATTCATGACATGATTAATGATGTAATGTGGGCCTCCAATTTTCATCAAGAAAATGATGGTTTCATTTGATAGAAGTGAGACTGAAATAAAATTAAGGAGAAGCAACTAAAGCAATTATTTTAAACAAAGAAATTTCCTTTTTGAACAATATGAAAAAAGTAATGAAAATAACTCTGAAAAGTATACAATTTAGTCTCTTCTGTTTACTAAAACAACAATATTTTTCATTAATTTTATATTTACACAAAAATCCCATGAAAAAATATATAGAGGCTGGTATTCAATACAAATAAAATCAGTCAGATTTTAATTTTTCAAGTATTTACTATCAACAAATATTTTCTCTATAGTTAAACCTTTTATAAAATTTATACATTCAACAAAATTTTTTCCATTGAATTATAGTTTTCAAAACTTAAGTAAACATTATTTTGTAATTAATCTACATCCTTGTTCAAATTAATTGAAACAACCACTTTAGTTTCCTTTCTTTCACCATACGGTCAGTTTTAGACCCACTGGAGTGACAGGGTGTAATCGATTTCTATTTTTTTCTCAGATTAGGTCCTTTGCTGTGTTGTGCAGTAATATGAGTCTATTTTCAGGGTGTATGATGAAATTTGTTTGGCTTTGAAAAATCTTGACATTTGTGACTGCATCAGATTTCCATCATGCCCAGACACAATTGTCTCATCTGTCAATTAGTTGTCCTACGACAATTGTCTGTGATGAGTGTTACTCCAAGGAAGCATACAAAAACTGTAGCACTGCACGAATGCACTGCCAAGCCTTACCAGTGAGCAAATCAAAGTACTATAGACTGGATGGAAACTCTCCTGATTTAAATCCAATCAAGAATCTGTGGTCAATCTGCAAGGAATGACTTTGTGGAATGTATATACAAAGTACTAACATGTGCACTAGGTCATGCTTCATTGAAAAAATACAAAAAAAAGTAAATAAGGGTCTATATTCAGATGACATGTAAGAATTATGGGTTATTTCTTAATTGTTTCAAAAAACCATTATTCTACAATGTTTTGAGGAAAGAAGGAAGAAAGTTAAAAGATAGTATAGAGATATGGCAAAGAATGGATGGGAGAATGATAAAAAAGATGGGATCTTATTAATTATTAGAATTTTTGCAGCTGAAAAAATTAGTATGCTTCATGAGTAAAGAAGTGCCACATAAATGGAGAGTTCAAGTCTCATTGGAAGCTTTCTTTATTACAAGTTTAATTTGTTTGCTTTACCTTTTTAAGAGTATATAGTTCCATAATAAAGAATAAAATGAAATTAAACTAGTAATAAAATAAGAAAAAATGCTAAAAATATTTTAGAAAAATAACATAAAACATTGAAATTCCCATATATTTTACTTTTTAAATACCCTATTTTCTCTATTTCTCACTGCTGATCCATATTTTTCATGTAAAACAATGAAGATGGATACATGATTCATTATTTTCATCTTCTTTAAATGGTACTCTCATTTGTATCTTATAGAATGGACAAAAGTTGCTGTTGAAAGAGATTCTTGGTTATTTGTATGATTCTCTAAATGCTTCTAGCCAAGATGTTTTAATAGCCATTTGAAATTAACATATTTTTGTTTTAATTCTTGATCATTATGTATTACCTAATGAAAATTGAGGTGTAGTAAAGCAGGAAGCCCCATATAGATTTGAGGAGACATACAAGACCCTTGAACCAGTTCTGGAAGCCAAGTACCATTATTCTAACCACTTGACCACACACCCATATATATATATAGACTTATAATGAAAACAGAAATTATTTTATCAAACAATGAATTTTCAATGCAATCAAATTCTCTTTCAATGCACTCAATTCAATAGAGAATATTAATCACATACTGAACATTATACAGTAAAAATTTCAAATCAAAATTAGAACTAATAAATACATGTCAAGCTGTACAGTTATTGATGCAGTTTTGCATTTAAGTATATATCTATGCATGCAAGTATATATATATATATATATATATATATATATATATAGTCATCCACAGACAGACTGTTTTGCTGCATCACAGCTCTTCAGTATGATTGCTTCAAGCCAAGATAGAAACTCGAATGATTTGACATCAGTCAGAGACTCTTACCCCTAGGCTATTGGTGCACACTATGGAGAAAGTGTATTTTTAATGCATTATATACATTATATAAGCATTATCAGCTGCCAGAGTGCTCCATTCCCTGTGAAGAGCTTAGCATTATGGAAGCACCAGCTGTCAAATACCCTTTTTTCCAAAGTGCTCAACTGACAAACAGGAGATCTGCCAAGAAAGGTGAAATGTTAAAAGATCCTGGATGCAAATTTTCTGTGTATGATCTAGTGACTAAATCACCTATATATTTTCCTCTTAATAAATTACTTTCTCGTTTAATTATAGTATCATTTTTTTAAATGAAAATTATGGTGAGACTCATTACAGTGAAAAACTAATGAACTAAGTGTCCTATTTTGCAAAATATCTCTGTGTGTTCATATAATCCTTTGTTTAAATTCATTGAGGTTTCTCTTATCTGTGCTTTTTTGCAATTATTACAGGTGATTGAACAAATTCCTCCTTCAAATTTTATCTTATTTTTCTTTTTATTGAGTTTCTAATTGTTTTAGAAGTAGTTCGAACAAATTTTATGTTAAGTTGATATTAATGAGTGTTGTTTTTTTTTTTTTTTAATTAATAAGGCTTCCACTAATTTTTGCCACTTTTTTACATGTAGATGATGCTATTATATTTGTACTGTTAACAAGTATATTGTGAATAGGTCTCCATGAGTATTTAAATGAGACCTAACTGAGCTATGGTTAGAAAGTTGTAGTGTCTTTCTGACACAATATGTTGACCGTGTTTCGAAAATAACACATTCCATAATACTAAATACATACATACAATTATCCATTTCCAGTTAACAGTAACTATAATTTATCCTTGATAATGGCTAAAGATATAGCCAAAAGTGGTTGGAAAAATAAAAAATTTGGACAATTTTTGTATAATTTATCTACAGAAAAGAAAAAAATTATAAGATTATATGAAAAATTATATAAAAAACTTAATTAAAGCACCATGTATGTCATATTTAATGAAGCTTGCATGAAAGAAGGATTGCTGCCTAAATACACAATTATATATTAATCAATTTTCCTTAATACAGGGTACATAATTTAATTATTTTAGAAATATCATAGATAAATTTATTTCCAAATATTTATTTCTTTTCATTGAAGGAAATAATAACTTAATTCTGCACAGTATTTAAGAAAAAGAAAATTATAAATGTTTAGAAATTATCAGAAAAAGAATTCTGCCTGATGAGAAAGCAATGACAAAAAAATAATGTGACCAAATCTTTCAGATAGGATCTGAGTTTCTTTTTATCAGTAATATTTTTTAATGTCAGTTCACAAGATAACAGATGCAAAATGTTTCCTCAAAACTTATCAATCATCTTAATGCATTCAAAAGCTTCTCTCAAATTTTGTATCCAAGTTCATTCGTTTCCCTTAGATTTGACTTTATTTTTCATTCATGTTCTTTAGATTACTGAAAAAGAAATAAGACAATTTTCAAAATATTCTTTGAACTTTAAGATATTTGAAGATTCTATAATTAAAACTAACTGAAGTGATGATTCTAAGAGTTTTTATCAAAATTTTTGTCATATTATAGACAATCATTGCTAATCTTTCCCAAAAGATGGTGAGGATACCTTTAAGGAATAGCATGTGCATAAATGGATTTTTATAGAAGTAAGAAGCTTGGCACAAGACCAGAGGGATAAGCAAGAGTTCTCCATTTTGTGGATTTTCAGATTTGAAGGGGTATCTGGAATGTGATTTGTAACACATGTCACTACAGAAAAAAATTATCCATTTCTTGAGTGTGTTCATATCCACTGTTTGGCTTCCATAAATGTTCACTTAACATTGATAGCTGTCAATAGGTGTATTTATCAATGATATATCTCTACTACATATACATGTCATTTTGCTTCTCAAGTTTAGTTTCTTATGCCAATTGCTTTCAAAGCAACCCTCAGATACAAATATGTGTGTTTGTGTAAATTTATATGAATATAAAGGAATAGGTAAATATGTCCTAAATATCCAATCCAAGAGAATATGTGTGTGTGTAAAAATGCATGTGAATATGTAAATATATAGGTCATCACTATTCAATCCAGGAGAATGTATGTTTTTAAATTTATGTGAACATATATATATATATATATATATATGCACTATCTACTCCAAGAGATTGTTTTCTTTCAAGCAATGGGGTGAGTAAATTTTAGGTGTATACTTTCACTCTTGATTCATCTGGGGTAACTTTGCCTGTTCTTATCACTTAGAACTATGCTCCTGAACTGTTTCCTGTTTTGTCTAAACTGTACAATAAATGCCTTGCTATTTCCTGCTTGTTAGAAATCCTCTTCTGTAACTACTGTCTTGAAGAACTCAGGCAAACTGTTTGATCTTTTTAACTATTGACCTCTTAGCCTTCTACCTCTTTTGGATGAAGTACTAGAGGCTCTAATCAACTCTGATTTGGTTAAGCATCTCACCTTGCAAGGTTTTCTTTCAGATAAGCAATATGGCTTTTGTTTTTCTGAGTCAACTGCTAATGTGTTAATGATTATTGCTGAAAGAGTCTATCAAGCTTTAGACTCTTGATATCTCGAAGACATTTGACAGGGTTTGGCATATTGGTTTTCTTCACAAGTTGAATGGTTACAGTATTTCCAGACAAATTTTTGCACATATTCAGTCTCCCTTAGGGAATCACAAAATGAAAGTGTCTTGAATGGCCACTCTTCTAGATCTTTTTGCATTAAGGCAGGTGTTCACCTAGGCTCTATCCTTGAATCTACATTCTTCCTACTTGTTGTCAACAACATTTCTGATGGCATCAGTTCTCAGATCTGTATCTAGGCTGATGATTGGTAACTGATCTCAAAAAGGACCTAAAATCTTTTGTTAACTGGGATAATGAATGGTTTGTTAATTTTAATGCCTTCAAAATAAATCTGCTCTCTTTTAATCATGAGAAAACACTTTTTACCTTCCTGGCTGATGCTAACCTCTAGTAGAGTGACTTACTGCATCTTCTTGGATTAATGTTTTCCACTGCCATGAAGTGGTAAGATTATATTGAATCATTTGCTAAGTTAACTGCTAGGAAAGTTGGTTCCTTGTGTCATGCTAGACATTTTTTTTCACCAGAATCTGTCTTTCAGATTTATAAGTCTATCATTCTTCCTTCTTTGAATATTGCTGCTACACTTAATCTGGTGTTCCTGCTATATATTTAGAGATTCTTGATAAAATTGAAAGAAGAATCTGCAGTGTTATTCATCTTGACCTGGCATCTTGGCTTCAGTCACTTTCCCACCATCATAATGTAGCTTCTCCATACCTTTTCTATAAATACTTCCATGGTAATTGTTCTGATGAACTTTCCTCTATTGTACCTAGACTGTATGAAATTAAGTGCATGACTAGACTGACAGTAAGGTTTCATCATTTTACAGTTGAAATGGCTAGGTGTAGCTGTAAGTTCTATGTTAACAGTTTCTTCTATTGCACTTCTTACCTGTGGACTCCTTTTTGGCTCCTTGCTTCCCAGTCAATGGTGATCTTCACAAATTGAGATATGATATCAGTTTTTAGTGTCTATCTTAATTTTTTGTTCTATTTTTCTCCCTTCTTAATAGTGTTTTTTTTTTATTGTATTCTCTCACATTCCATAAACACTTGTATCTAAGTGGCTTTATTGCCTTGCTTGGGGTGAAATGATTAAAAAAATATATAAGAATCAGGGTCTTTTCAAGTTCATACTCAGTCTCTCAACATCCCTACCAGATTGGGTCACAAGGGCTGATGGAGGAACAAATGCCATGAATGGTAGAGACCAAGCTTTGATGCCCTTCTTATATTTCACAGCATGCATGCCCAACTGGCTTAAATTCAATTTTTGTCCTTTTAGATTGGACTCACTAGTGTCTTGGATGGCAACCAATATATTGTGCTATTTAAACCTATTTTAATTTGATTAATGTCTTTCCCAAAGTCATGAAAGCAAAAATATCATCTATAATATTTTTTAAAGAAAAAAGCAGCCATTATAATAATATAATCTCAGTCATGAAATTTCTTTGTAGTACAATACATAGATATTTTAGCAGTGTTTGAAAAGATGAAAGGAAATCTCTTGGAAAGTTTTTTTTTTTTGTCTATTCCTTCTTCTAATCTGTTTATCATTAAAAAGAGATACAATTTCATAAAGTCTTGAATGTCATCAATTGATTGTAGTTTTAATTAAAATGAAAACTTGTCTCAGTGAGTGTTACAAATACAAAATAAATCAAATATTGAATGAATTGAAAATTGGCAAAAAAGAAAAGTTTTCTTTAAAAGAAAAATTTGATCTTTGAAATGTGATAAAATGCTATATTTATTTGATAAAATAAAGAGTAAAATATAAAAGGTTAAAAGTAACTTTACCAATGTTTCTCTTGCAAAATGTTGATTGGCACAGTTTTTATTAACACAAAGTGAAAAGAAATGAGAATTGTATTTGTAACAAATAAACTTCAGAGGCATAAAACCAGTCATGTCAGCATGAAGACAGAGAAAGAGTAATTAAGAGAAATGATTGGTAATCTATTTCAGTAGTAAAGGTAGTGAACAATGGAAGATATTCTTATATCATTCAGTTTAAAAGAACTACTCTCTATTTTAAAAGAAAACTTCACATGAAAATCAGAACTTAAATCTATGATAATATTAAATTCATATTAAACATATCTCTTATATAATTGTGCAAACATCTACATACACATACAAGGGCATGCTGCAAAGTTCTTGGGTTGACCTAAATATTAAGATTTCAATTTTTTTGTCGGGGACATTCTTGTTAGGGCTAATAAACATTTGCTCCTCAGTGGCTCTTTTATTGGATTCATCAGATGGAAATCTGAGGGTGCTAAGTTAGATGGTTTTATAGATGCCAGAAAGAGGCAGTTGAAATTTCTGGGTCATATAATGAGGAAGGAAGGCTTAGAAAATTTGATACTCATGGAACAGATTGAGGAACAGAAGAAAGCAACACAAAACATATTTGAGCTTGATTAGATGGGTGGTAGAACAGGGTTTGGGATAAATAACAAAGACCAAACTTATTAAAGAGCTATAGGAGATAAGAGGATGTGGAGGGCCATAATCGCCTACACCCTGAAGAGACGCAGCACATGAAGGAAGTCAGATGGTGATGATGAAGTGTAAACTCCTATAATGAATTTGGTACATCAGCAGCGAGCTGAGTTTTATGAAACTGGGATACATGCCCTCAATCATAGATGAGACACTGCCGTTTGACTATGTTGAGAAGTATGTGAACCTGTGATGTATAGCTATATCTTGATGTATAATGTTTGATTGTTTGCCTTATTTCTTATATAATAAAACAGATTGCATTGTTTTGACTTACCCTTATAAAATGAATTTTAATTAAAGAGGAAAATTTTAAGTTAACTACAAGGAAACATGTTAAAAGTGAGTTTTACAAAGACAAAGAAGCACTTTACTGTACCAAGCCATCAGCTTCATCAAAATATGATTATTTCATGGATGTGTTCAGGTATTATGCAATCAAATAATTCTAAGTTATACACCAGTCATACATTTTTTTTTTCTAATGTAAAAATAATTATCTTTTATTGGACTGTCACCATATTCCAAATCCACTGTTCTTTAGAATGTTATCAATTTTAATTACTTCTTTCATGTAAATTACTTATTAATTTTACTTTCAGAACAGTATTGATAAAACCTGCCAAATAAGATGATTATATATTTTCAATCAGAATATTTCTTGTTTCAAAATGTATGCTAAATTGGCTTGTATTCAAGTTTGAGTGTCATTATTTGTGCAGCAGACAGAATTTTTAATTTTGCTGTGTCATCATATCTCATATTTTAATAAAGATATAATAAAATCTTACACGTACTTGTTCTTAGCTTTATTTAGAATACATCTTTAGTATTTTGAAAAAGCTTTCTTAACTCATATACATCTCTAGTCATCCATGTACAGAATTATAATAAGCATAATGTTTCACCTCCAGGAGGTTGTCCATCTTCATAACAGCTTCCTGTAGCATGTACAGGTAAGTGTTAAACTCTGACATGTCCTAAAGAGAAGTGACATAGGAGCTGAGTAATTTTTGTCCTCAAACTCATGTCTTCAAGAGGTCTTACATTAAAAGGCCTTGTGCTGTATGATAGAACCTTAGCATATAACCATTAATTTCTTGTATATTTATGGTTAATAATAAGCATGAAAACCACACTTAAACTGGTTACTGTTGTGGGCTGATGTATGTGCTGAGAGATAAACACATGTGTCTCCTGAAATGCCCACAACAAACATGGCAGACTGGTGATGTGAGTCCACATAAAGAAATGTAAAAACAATAAAAACCAATATATATATATCTAAATAAGTTTTTTTTGTGGTACAGAATTTAATAATAAATAGGAAAAGACAATATTTATAAGGCATTTTTAAAAGCAAAAGATAAAATAAAAACAACCGGTTTCATCCCAGGACTTATCAAGTTTATTTATTCTGGGAATTAAAAAAGCGTGTAAATTAATTCTTTTTTTTTTAATTAACGAATGTAATCGAATGCGGGGGGATTATGAATTTCAAGAAACTAGAGTCCAATAATATTCAGACCCAGCAAGCATTCCCTCTGTTTACAAAGGGAAGGCTCACGAGATCCGATATACAAGGACTCTAGCACCTTGAGGTTAAATGTGGAGTGGGACCTAGATAAAATTATAAATCAGTCACCACTAAAATTTTCCACACATTTCCTTCTATTTATTAAATGTTCAGCAATAGCAGAACCAGGACTGTTAGTCAGTTGGCTATTACATAAGCTCATTAGGAAGGTTATTTCCTGCTTTCCTCTATGCCTCTTGCTTTCAACATGTCCTACTTTCCTCATTATGCACCTAAGAAATTGTCAATTCTCTCTTTCTGCTTCTATATGTAAGTGCCCTTTTAACACCTCATTGTTGCTCACATGTTCAGTCCATAGTATTCTCATCATCCTTCTGTAGGACCGCATTGATGTTGCCTCAAGTCATTTTTCATCTGTGAGGAGATTCTCCAGCATTCACTGCTATGTAGGATGACCCTTCATTACTCAATTTTTAATGATAATTTTTCCGTTGTTTAATGCTTTGCTTAGTTTTTGGAAGATAACTTTCACTATCCCAATATACCTTTGGATTTCAGAGTCACATTTTCCATACTCTGTTAAAAGACTTCCTCAATATTTATTGTAGTTGCTTGATTTAAAAACTAAAGAGTAATATAAATAACAAAACAGTTTTACTAAGTTTTGTTTTGTGTACTAAAAGGAATGAGATCACAATAGTAAAAATAATGACTGGGTGAATTCTTGCTAAAATTAGTATATGCTAGTAAATGGTGAGTTGAATTGGTGAATATTTAGTGAGTAGTTGGCAAATAGTGTTGTGTATGGAGTTGTGAGGGTTTGTAAGGTGTGAATAAATCTGTTAACCTCAGAGACCAGTATCACCTCAGGGTTCAAGAATTCATCTGAGTAATGAAGATATATATGGTGTAAGGAAGCTTCTGCTAGGCCTAGCTGAGAAGACTGGGTTTAAGGGTTGTGACAGAATCAAGACAAGATTCTGATAAATGGACTTCAGTGCTGAGGTGATTAGATGCAAAACATTTATGATTGTATTCAATTCATTCTTATTAGTAATTGGAAATTACATTTCAGTTTCATGTATTTGTCAAAAGGACTTTTGCAAAGAATAAAGACAGTTACTACAAGACAAATAAAATATTTATGATTTAGATAGCACCTTATGAAAAACAGATAAAAAAAATTAAAATTTACATTAGTATTTTTAAAAATCGTTTTTTTACTGCAAATGATTACCAAATAGAGAAAAATTGATAGCTTACCAATCTTTTGTAGATTATTTAAAGCCAGCAGATATTTTTTACATTGTAAGAAAAATTTTCAGAAGATAATAATTATTTACTGATAAAATTCCTACTAATTAATCCATAGCTGGATGAGAAAAGGTGAATTCATACCTTTCTTAAGGGTATTTGAGCATTAGTGAATATAATCAAACCAAGCTTACAGCACCTGATATTCCCAAGTAATTGCTCATCTAGGTACTGACAAGGCTCAAGGTTGCTTTACTTCAGTGAGAAAAAAAATGAAGAAGGAAAATAAGTAATGAGAAATTTGAATAAAGATATATAAAATTTAAAGATAACATTTTTACATCATTTCTTTCAATATCTTTCATAAAGTTTTTTTCTAAAATTTTGTTTCTGAAATTCAAGAATATAACATTCCAATGAGGCTCACAGCACAAGAATTTTATATTTGAATTTTTTTTTCCTGACACTTTGTGTCAACTACTCTTCCTTTCCTGACAAGCATTAGGAATAGATTTAATAAAAAAATGTTGTTGATATATTGAATATGGAAATACAAACTGGAGTAACTGGCACCAAAAGAACCTGAACTGTCATTGCTACTCAGGTTTTAAGCTTAAATGCAAACTGATTATGTTATTTTGATGTTTGTTTAACCCTTTTCATCTGACTTTTCATAAACTATATATATATATATATATATATATATATATATATATATATAATATATAATAATGGACTCTCCCATCAGTTTCAACATATGAGGATCTGATAACTTAACCAATTTGATTCAGTTATGAAATTTTGTGTATCACACAAAATTTCATAAGACCTGCTAGTAATTTACAAAGGAGGCCATATATGGAGCAAGAGTGAGTATGAGATCACTGTTAGATTGGCTGACATTTTAGATCTTGTTCTTGCTTCTTGAAGATGATTCAGACTAGCAGATTGTTGATCTCCATTCTATCCACTCCAAGGCTAAGTGCTTGAAGGTGTTATGAAGTATATTGACAACTGACAAGTTGCTCTTCAGCTTGTCTTTGTATCTTAGCCATGGACGTCCTACATTTCTGTAGCCCTGATCTAACTGGCTGTACCTTAGGATCTTGGCTATCCTGTCATCAGACATTCTCAAGACATGACCAGTCTACTGTAATACAGCGATATATATATATATATATAGAGAGAGAGAGAGAGAGAGAGCGAGAGCTGTGTTTTTGAGTTGAACCAGGACTGGTATTAATCTTCCACACATTAAGGTGGGTCTCGACTGACAAAGGATTTGTCATAATGATTTGAAGCAAATACTCTTCTTAATGGTCAATTTAGATACTCACGGTAGTCCAAGTAGACTGAGTGTTTTAGTCAAGGCCCCATCAGTAGATGATTGCCGTTCTAGGCTTCAAACCTGTCATAGCCTTATATATATATATATATGTATATATATATATATATATATATATATATATGTGTATTGTGTGTGTGTTTGGCTCCTTTTATGAGGCTTATCTGCTCTTTGGCAGGTCTTGTATAAACATAGACCTTTTTTGGAAGTTGGATAAACATTTTCCGGTCATATTGACATGTAACAAACAACCAGGATTATTTACAGAAATTAACAATTTATTGACAGAGATGTAACAGCATAGAAAAGGAATCACAAATCAAATTGCAGTTAAGAAGTTTATGTTCACTTCACACTTATACCATCAGGAAATACATGAATCCACCTCACTCCAGTTAGTGGTAAAATAGCCAGAGAGACTTGAGACTTTAGAGTTGGCAGATGAACTAGATTAGAAGGATGACACTGGATTCAAAACTCCAAGGCAACAGGAAACAGTCCCATTCCACAAAATTTCTCATAGTTATTGCAATTTGCTGATATTAAAGAAGCTGAAATTTGTGGTGTGGAATGAGCTGTCATGGTTAAATTTAAATCAATGACAGAACTGCCCAACAAACAACTGACAAAGTTTATAATAAGCAATGAAAAGAAAAGAACAGGTCAAAAAGTAATATAAAGCAGGCAAACAATATATGCAAGGCAAATTAACAGTCATAAGTCAAAGGAACAATAATATGGCAAAAAGTTCACAAACTAAGAATTAGGGTTGACACACAAGAGCAAATTTGGGTACATGATATAGCATACTGACTTCAAGGCAAGACAGACTGGGACTGAGTCATATGAACCAAGAACTGGCCTGTTTTGTTGGATAGGAAGAATTCCCTGTATTCATTTGTGTTCTTCTGCCTATAAATTTAGGAGGGGGAAGTGTCTTGCAGTCATTCCAATAAGAATTGGAACCAACATGTGGAAAGGCATGATTGTTTATACCCTTACTAGGCATGGCATTAAAGAAAATTATCATTAGATATTTTCTTCAGATCTCATTACGGTCATGGTTTCAGGGTATAACAAAAAAAAAAAAAATTGGAAGCAAATACTGAATCGAATTCTATGTTGATTTCTGTGTATTTATAAAATCATAATGTCATCATTTTTTTCTTTTTTATTGATTTTCTTTCTATTCTTCTAATCAACAAATGTTATTAATTGTTGGTTACTAAATAGTCTTTGCATGATGTCCATTATTAAATTGTTAACCTAACAAGATAAAATATTTATTGATCCCAACTTGTTTTTATAAATATATCTTGCTTATGTATAAATATATAATTACAAACACATGTGATTGTGTTTTTGTACATAAGACATATTGAGTGTTCAATTTGATGATACACTGTAAAAATAATCCAGTGAGTCTGCTGTATAATAAATATTTATGAAAGCATGAGACTTAATAAAATCTAAAGCTTATTTTGGTTTTATTTTTCAAAATTTCCAGTATAGTACATTTTACCAGGGTTGTAACAATGCACTAATATTCACACCATTGTAAAAGATGTTGGAAGAATAGTTGGTTCCTTGTATGGCACATAAAATACCTAACTATTGCTTCCAGGCACTACCTTTACAAAAGCAATATCAGATCAAAAATGGTGTATTGTTGGCGTCTAGGCAGGTGCTGCCCATTCCTCACTGTCCAGCTTTGACAGAGTTCAAAAGCAATTATGTGGCCTTGTAGGGTATTAAATATTTCCACTCTGCAACTCTTATCTCACCAATTTGCCTCTCACTACTCTACCACTATTACTCTGGCAAATGATCTGATCAGTTACATTCCTTAGTCAAACCAGCTCTAAACCTTAGAGCTAGGACCTGTCATGCTGTGTACACTGGGACAAACAATCCCCATTCTATTCCCGTTCCTTTAGTAAAGAGTAAGACAGCTTCTTCTCCATAACTGGTGCTTTGTGCAATAAGTCCCTGAGAGGATGCTTGCCTAATTCCTACAATCTTAACCTTCAAATCTATTCAACCATTATATATCCTTCATAATATACACTTTCATTCAGTAACCCTCTACCTTGAGTGGCTCTTGGGTTATCTATTAGGTGAACAAATGTTAGAAAAACACAACAAATTGTAAATTAAATGTTTTTATTACTAAGATGTATTAAATCCATTGGATTTTCCAGGAATTTCAACTACACACAAATATTTTTAATTTTATTTTTTTTTTTATTTATCTTGGTACACTAAGCATCATTCCTTTCTTAAAGACATATAGATTAATGAAATTTTTTATAGAAGCGGAATGCATTTTTCAAGGGAAAAATAAATATTTCAGATCATAATGAAATCATTGACTAAAGAAGGTTGCCAATTGAGGACTCTCTGAATTGTTAAGTACAGTGCATTATATGTGTTTTTTCATATATATATATATATATATATATATATATATATATATATATATAATTTACATAATTTTATGCTTCAAATGTAGATTTTGCTGTTTGCAGTGTTTTTGTCAGTATTGTTTTAAAAGCAGAGAAAAATATATTTGTAGTTTTACTAAGCTTTGTGTCATCTTCAAGATATTAACTTGTATCATGTACTTACGTTTTCTTTGTAAAAAAAAACAAAAACTAAAAGATTAGAAATACTTGTACTAAGAAAGAGAAATTATTGAGGAATTTTATTTTGTTGACAGGAAAATTGAATTTTTAAAAACAAAATATGAAAACTGCTAAATGATAATTTATTTTCTTTGGTTTTTACCAACAAAATAAGTTTAAAACAATGAATCACACATTTTTTGTTAACCAATTTGATAGAATTAATGAAGTTAATGATTATCTTCAAGAGAAAGTGACCTTAGTCCTGAACCTAACCATTGCTCATTTGAAATTTTGGAGCATAAATTTTGAACATTTAGTTCATCACTTCTCAGACAGTGCTAAAAGACAAGAAAAAATTTTAATATTAAGAAATTTACAAAGAAAAACAGGTACACAATACAAAGAGTTAGATTTTGATTCAAATATGTTGGGTTTACTAAAATCTAATTTGTTTTCATTTATATGATAGTTATGCATCAATGTTACTAACATGATAAATTTGGTGCAAATGATTGTTATGTCTTGATTGGACTATTTTGTGTATAATGTTGACTAGTCTCAACTGTTGCCTTATGTAGAGTCTCCTTAAGTAATATCTTGATTTGAATGCTGTCAACCTCAACTGGTTGACCATGGAACATAATTAAATAAGAAAATAATTAAATAAGAAACCTCCAGCACCAAATTTTGTATAATACTTTCAATGTGTTTCATTATTTACAGCAACATTTCCATAAACTGTACAATTCATTTTTGTGTATGTAGAATAAAAAAAATTCACAAGATGTCAGAAATGATGCATATTTTCGTCCATTTTCTGTGTTAACATCAGTAAAGAAACCCCACCTATTTTGAACAAATAATTTGTAATTTACATTGCTAAGACAGGTGTCATAAAAAAAAAATAAAAAAAATAGTCAAAACAGAACAAAGTTTTGGGACAACCTAATTTTATGTTCAACAATAGATTTGTTGGAATCAGACACACTGAGGCACAAAATTATCATATGGGGCAATCAGTTTCATTTAAAATGATAAAATTTACTTGTTAAATATTAAAATTGGTGTGTGTGTATATATATATATATATATATATATATATATATATATATATATATATATATATATATATTTATATATTATTCGGACTATTGTCCTCATCTTTGTCGCCATATTTATTACAAAGTTTCGGCCGTTGTACACTCCAGCCTTCTTCAGGTGGTTGGAATGTCAAACTGAACCCTTTATTTCACTCACTGGAGTGGACTGTTCTAGTTACATGTACCATGTTTAATGGATGTCAGTTATCTTCTGTTAATTCCCCTCTGCAAGTACTCCACTGCCTTATCCGGGTATTGAACTCACACTCTTTGGGTCCTGTCACTGGATCTAACTGATGCTTTTATCCACTGTGCCATGTGTCCTTGAGAACTTGGAGAGGGGAATTAACAGGAGATAACTAATAACTGACATTTCATTAAACATGGCACGTGGAACTAGAACAGTCTACCCCTGTGAGTGAAATAAAGGGTTCAGTTCAACATTCCAACCACCTGAAGAAGGCTGAAGCATACAATGGCCGAAACATTGTAATAAATATTGCAACAAAGATGAGGACAATAGTCTGAATAATGTAAATAGTGTACATAATACCTCATCTCAGAAATATAGACAGATACAGAGAGATATATATATATATATATATATATATATATATATAATAGAATATAATTTTGGACATCAAAAAATATTCATAATCCATTTCATAAACTTTTGATTGAATACAATAGCATTATAAATAAAACATTTTAAAAAAACCAGGATTCATTATTGGTGGCTACATTCATAACAAGATATGTAAATGAGACCATCTTGATAGAAGACCTAGTAAGGAAACTACAATAACTGCTATATAAGGGAGAGAAGGAAAGTAAAGAAAAAGGACTAAACATGAATTGCAAGAAAAAGGAATGCATAGTTTTTAACAAAGAAAAAAAAACAGCCCAACAGGCAAATTAAAAATTAGAGATACCCAAAACAAAGAAGTAAAACAATATAAATATCTTGGAAGTGTTTTAACAGAGGATGTAAAATGCAACAATGAAATCCGAAGGAACAATAGGATAGCAGAAGATGCCTGCCAAAAGCTGAGCAAAGTATTATGTAACAGGAAAATTTTATTAGAAACAAAAAAAAACTACTGAACAATTATGTAATATCAGTTTTCCTATATGGCAGTGAATGCTGGACAATCTTCTCAGATGAAGAAGCAAGAGAAATGTGGTTCTACAGAAGGATGCTGTAAATAATATGGGCTGAACATATCAGTAACAACAAAATTTTAGGAAAAATTGAAACAAAGAGGAGACTTATAGTTAACATAAAAAAAAACATAGTGGAAATTTATAAGGCACATGATGGGGAAAGAGGGCTTGGAAAATTTGATACTCAGAAGACAGACTGAAAGCAAGAGGGCCAAAGGAAAACAATGCATAAACTTTCAAGGTTTAGGAGAGATAAAAAGACAAAATTTACTAAGAGCAGGAAATTGTGAAGAGGCATGATCACTAACATCCTGAAGGGACAGTCTACATAGAACTGATAGTTTACCATAATGAACATGTACATTAACTTCAATCTAACATGATGAAAATGATGTATATATATTTAAAAAAATGAATTCTTGATTTTCAGGAATGTATTTTGGAACAAGCCTAAGTGGTTTTCAGTAGCCATGTTGATTGTACAAAATATCATGGGACAAAAACTGTTTTAACTCTTCTTGAAAGGGACCTTAAGCTGAAACTTTCTAAGATTTCAAAGATTTTTCAAGAATGAAAGAAAAACCCTTAAAGTTGTGCTGAAAATTATTCTTTCTGATTTATCAAACAATGGGCTGAATGTGTCCCATTGTCCAGTAAGCAGAGTACCAAATAAAACATGTTCTCAGTAGTAACACCTTATATATATATATATATATATAGAGAGAGAGAGAGATGAACATACTGAGATAAATAATGTGCAGACTGACTTATATACGTAAATTAACAGATACAGATTTTTTTTTTAAACAAATCCCCCCCCCCCCCAGGAAGGTGGGAGTGCCACTAGCATGCAATGGATTACAGAGAGTAAGATTAAAGAGGAGTGTTTGGGAAAAGGATAAAAAGAAGAGCAGGGATCAAGGTCAAGGCACCAGATGTCGACTGACATTACATTTGAAGATTATAACTATCAGAGAAGCAAGTGATAGGAAGGGACTTCCACTGCCGTGAGGTGTGAGATAAGAAGCTGTTGTAGTAGAAGACATGGTTACATTTAGCTGTTTTGACAGTGAAAGAGTGGGACTGAGATGCCAACCTAGTAGCACACTTAAATTCATGCAGTTTGGGAACCAGTGAAAGTAGCTCATCAGAGCAGTTACCATGAAAAACACAGAGGGAAGCCACATCACATCTGTGAGATAGTGACTGCAGACAGGATCCCAGATCAGGACCAACCACATTGCATATATCCATCTCGAGATTTTGTCAAGGACCTCAAGTTGAACAGTGGGAGCACCAAACTATATAGAACAGACTAAAATAGATAACAATGCAATTAAAATGATTTATTTGCACTATTCATATCAGGACTATTGTCCTTATTTTTGTTGTTGTTGTTATCCTAACATTTCAGCTGTTGTACCTTCTAGCCTTCCTCACTTTTATATTGATTTGAGTAACCCACAGGGAATTTTGAACTGAACCCTTAATCTATGGGTGTATGTTCTCATTCTACTACTCATGTCTAGGGATAACTTTTCTCATTCTTATTTCTAATACTGATTGCCCTGTTCCCTAAGTTCAAGTATACGCTGCCTAACCCCGGGATTGAATTATCAAAATGATTTGTTTGGTTGGAATTAGGTATGGTGGATATGAAAGAAAAGAGATGTGAACCCAAGGAACACAATCACACTATAGCCAAACATGAAAGTAGAATTGGCAATGGAGATAGAATGGGCCATTTGCTTAAAATTGTTGGAACTATGTAAAAAGAAAAGTACCATGGTATTTTAAAGGACAATCTGAAAGATTCTGCCAGAAAAATTTTTTTGAAGACTTTACACTATACAACATGATAATGATTCTAAAGTCACAATTGATCTAGTGAAAAGTTGGTTCATTCTACCTTGGCCTGCAATGACATTATACCTGGATACAATCAAAAGTTCGTGGGACGACTTAAATTTAAAGTTCATTCAAGACAACCTTCAAATTTAAGAGTATAAGAGTGAGTTGCCTTTGAAGAATGGAACAATATAATAAAGAATATTGGTAGTAGATTAGTTGCTATAGAAAACATTTACTTATAGGTTATTTACTAAGGAAGGATATGTCATTGGCTCTTACCTGTAGTATACAAATAATTTTCTTCTTGCCATGTTCATAAGGTTACTGCATTGAATAAATTTTGTGATATAATTTTATATTTAAATTTCTCATGCTAAAAATGTTTCAAAATTTAAAAAGAAATATTATTTTAAATGAAATTGATTGTACCACACAATAATTTTACACCTTACTTTTTATATATATATATATATATATATATATATATATATATACACACATACACACACGGTGTATCAGAAATACTTTTACAAACTTTAGGGGTGGGTTTCTCACACCAAAACAAGGACAAAAGTTTATATAAACATATGTCTCAAATCTTTTGTTTTTTGAGTTATTAAATTTAAAGTTTACAAACTTTAGTGTGGGGGCGATTCCTGATTTCACCATAAAACTTAATAATTCAAAAATGAAGGATATGCAGACATATGTTTATATGGAATTTTGTCTTTGTTTTGGTGTCAGAAACCTACCCCTAAAGTTTTGAAAAGTATTTTGATACACCTGTATATATATATATATATATATATATATATATATATATATATATACACACACACACACACACACACACACACATATATATATATATATATATATATATATATATATATACACACACACACACACACACACACACACACATATATATATATACACACACACACACACACACATATATATATATAATTATTTTTATAAAAAAATTTATAACATAAGTATGTTATAAAATCACTACAAAAATAGCCATTTTGTTTCAACACACTCTGTGTCTTATCAAGTGATGGTGTTGAAAAGCTTATATATATATACATACACACACACACATATATATATATATATATATATATATATTAGTATGGTTAGAAAGAAACTCCCTATCTAAAATTAATAACTTTATTAATTATTGGTCAATTTTCATAAAACTTGTTTCATTTTCAACATTATAATAACAGAAGTACAGTATTAAAATTCTATCTTTTGTACATCTTCTTCCAATTTGAATGTTGAAGGACAACTACTTCTATGGTTATATACCACAGATCCCCTATTCTTCACCTTGGAATGACAAATACTGGTGGTTTGTGCATCTGCTCAAGTGCAAGTTCCATGAACATTGTGCTGCCATCTTTACAATTGTACCACAGTCTGCTACACTTCATAACTGAATGCCAGCTGAACACACTCATGGAGTGCAAGGTGTTGTGTTATTCTGGGCAACAACACCTGTCACTCTGAAATAAAAACATAAATTAGCAATGAAATTCTACCATTTGAAGTAACACAATATATTTTGTGACATGTGAATGTGGTAATATTAACAAAAGTTGTAAGCCATTTTCAATGGGGAGTTTCTTTACAACCACCTTTTGTGTGTGTATATATATATATATATATATATATATATTCAAGAAATTACAGATATTATGTCCGCATATTTTTAGCATAATTCATTCATACTCACAGATAACTTTCCATGTATTACAATCAAATGATGCAAGGAATGTGTAATAACTGTGAAAATTGCTTTTATTTCCCAAGTACTTTCTATCTCCTTCTGAGATCATCTTCAGAGGTGCAAGTGGTAAGACAAAACAATGTATTGCTAATTATTACTGAATTCTTTTATCTTTTTGCTTTTAAATGCCACGGTTGGTAGTCATGCTTAATGTTCATTAGAATGTGAAAAAATTATCCACTATGGAATTTTTTCTTCTATGTTGGATATCCATAGTAGATATTTTTTTTCATAATGAATGCTAAGCAACTATTGCAGTTAAAAGAAAAAAAAATTTGTTTATTAATCAAACATATTTAAATTTATTGCTTAGATGTTATATTTAATGGTTGCCCATATTTGAGAAGATGGTTTGTTTTTATTTATTTATTAAACAGTGTATTTGCATCCATGAATATCCAGGCCAGTAGATGAAAATAAATAAATATACTGTTTAATAAATAAAATAAGAACAGCATTTACTTAAATAAGGATATCCATTAAAAGTAACATTTAAGCTATAACTTCAAAAATATATATATGCACACCCTTGTGTGCAAAATATATTTGGAATGAAGCACCATTAACCTGTTTTCTTGCATGATTGTTTGCCTTCAATGTTTCTAACAAGAGTTCTACGCTGCTTTTAGAATGTGCTATGGGTAAATATGGTGATGGCTGTAAGGAGTCCTGCCCATCCAGGTGCCATGATGGCATATGCCGTCATACAGATGGAACTTGCATAAATGGATGCCATCCTGGTTTCAGAGGTGCCCATTGTGCAGATGGTAAGTTTTCTTTTTGACAAGTAAATTTATTCACCTTTTTAAGAGATTATTCAAAATAGGTAATTCATAATTCTTATAACATAATTCTCTGAACAATGGTGGTCAGCTTCCTCTTCACTTGACATTGACCTGCTGCTTTCAATTTAGTAACACCATCTCTACACATGGTGAGAATGTCTACTTCTTTTTTGTTGTGAATATAAAGTGATTTAATTATTGGGGAAAATCCAGTAGATCAACACTACCCAACCAGGAATTAAAACTGGACACTTTTCTGTTTATAAAGCAAGAGCCTGAGTAAGGACAAAGGAAAGAGTATTTTTAATGTTGAGGAATATGTATAAAATAAGAATAAACACAAAAAAAATGAAGAATTTTTTTCTTCATATAAGATACCAGCAAAAATACAGTTGAACAAAATGGAATAAATTTTTTCAATAATTTTTCCAACCCATTTAAACTAGCCTATTAAGTTTTATTCATATGGTAATATTAGCCGTTTCCTTGTAAGGAAATATTCAGAATTCATTGACTAATTGTACTTATACTATTGCTGCATGAAATTTATAAAAATCTTTCTCTAAAACAAATTTTCAGGAAGATAAGTTTCTCAAATTCAGTAGCTCTAGTCGCTCTTTTCAGTATTGATGGGAGTTTCCTTCCTAACCATTTATTTTAAGTAGTGTGGAATGTTAACAGGTTGATTATATCATTTTCTCTTCAAATTACATGTGATATCCATTTTAGCTGCTGAAAGTCCTCAAGTGACAGGGTTTCTGCTCTTTGGTACAGTTCTTTGTTTGTGATGCTGTAGCACCTGTCCATAAGATTTAAAGAAATGTCAGTTTTTCATCAGAATTCATAAGCTTCACTTGCTCAAAGCCATTTTAACCATTAATCTTTAAAACAATTGTATACAAAGGAGAGTTTAGATATTTCTGAATGGATTTCAAGCATGACACCTATATGAAAGTCTTGATTTGATGAGGCTGTTTAAAAAGATGACTTGAGTTTTCATGTTAATACTTTGGTTATGTACCAACTTGAGTTGGGTAAAACTACCTCAAGTGCAGTCTATTCCATGTTCAATTTCCTTATCTCATATACTAAATTTGTTATAACCAATTCATATATTGACATTTGAAATGTTTAGTATCTACAAAATACAAATCCTGAATTTTTATGATGGATTAAGAGTAGGTGATACCACTGCTTTCGTTCCAATTCCAGATCATAGTTTTTGTTTTGGAAAAGAAACCAAATAGGTTTTACTTTCTCTTTTGGTACTCTAAGCATATGTATGTGTGTCTATATATACACACCCAGTGCTGGCTAATCTTAGGTATGGTGATAAATAACATCTGGCAGAAAGGCCTCTGATTGGGAGATTAGAGAAAAAAGCCAACTATACCTATTGCTAGTAAAATTACCAACAAGACAATTTCAAAGCAAAATGACCAACAATACATTTTAGAGCAGAATGACCAATATTCTTTTTATCTGCAGTTGAAGGCATACAATTTTGTTTGAAATATGTTTTGTATTTATTAAATACATATCCTGTTGGCAATTTTTAATATAAAAATGTATTGCTGCTATTTTTACTATAAAATATATTTTTATACTTGCATATTATGTTTTTTTTTTGGGGGGGGAGGCTTCTCTATTTACTCATAGATGGGAACCCCCAACAGGTGCACACACCCCCGTGTGAGTGTGGACCTCATATTAGGATATTATATGGATTAATCTCATGAAAGATTTCAATCATGTTGATCATTTGGTTGAATCTGTTTATTTTTATATTTTTTAGCATTTTTTGAGTTGTTTATTAATATCTGATAAGCACCAGTTTGAGGATGGTTTTTGGTGGTACCAAATTTCTTCCACTTTAAAATAATGAATCCAGTAGTATTGGCAGTCATATTTAATAATAATAATATTGTTCTCTCTCCTTAATAGAAGTTTTTTCTCATATTCTCTAACACTCAGTAACCAAATTGCATCCTCATGGCTTTATTACCTTGCTGGGGATGAAGTGATAAAAATACACCATGACAGTGGCCCTGGAGCCCAAAATTTATTCATCTCATTGTTTGGTTTAGATAAAAAATCTTTTGTGTAACCCATGACAGGTACATTATGTGGAGGTGAAATAGTGAATACTAACCACTTATGCTACCATGGTTTCTAATTCTCTGACTTCAGTCAACCCTTGGTTTGGTTTTCAGGCAATTTCCAAATGTGCCACATTTCCCAGACTGATAACATCAAGAAATTGCCTTCCTGACAAATCAACACTAAAGAGATCTGAACTGAGCTCTCATGGTCAGAAAATGAACGTTCTATCTACTAGTGACACATCCATCCATATATATATATATATATATATATATATATATATATAAAGTTTTATTAAAAATGATTTTAGATAAAAAAGATCAAACATTCAGGGACAGATAAGTAAATATCAACTTTCATTTATCTAAATATATTTCAGCATAATATCTTAAAAGAATTTTAGGTTTCTTTTGTTTTGATAAAGCTTCAAGGATACATAGATATTATCTTTGAAAAAATATTAACATTTTAGACTATATTGTTACTACCAATCCTTTGTTCACTGATATGAAGACATACTCTGAACACTTACACTGGTAGTAACAAGTTTTCTTTAGTAATCAAAACAACACTTGGAATGATAATTACTCTGTTGCAGACACCATACAGTTATACGCTATGTGGGTACCTTCTAATAACAGGTCACAAGAAGAGAAACATGAAATTAAAATAACATGAAATATCAAATATATTTCTAATAATTAGAGATATATTTATTTAAATGATACATATCTGACTTTTCCATGTTATTGTTGGTCAGAAAGAAGCTAGAACATTTTTTCTATTCTGGGGTCAGTTGTCAAAAAAGAGAGTTTCTAAATTGTCCACTGAAATAGAAACTAAACAGGGCAGTGATTGGCTCATCTACTGACCAATCAGAGGACTCATTACATGACGGTTACAACAATGCTGTTAAAGAGACCTCTGATTTGGTCATTTTCTTTATTTTCTTAAAAGGAGCCATTAAAACTCTTTCTAAACTTAACAGTGGTTTCTTTGTACACTTGAAGAATGCTATACAATGGATTGGCCAAATTGTTATTTTGACAACAAAAAACAATAAAGAGAATAAAATATTCTGAGAAACTAATATCTAATTTCCAGTATGCAGTTCTACAGAAGGAAGTTGAGAATACCATGGCCTGAACATGTGAACAGTGATAGTGTTTTAGAGAAAATGGAAACATACTTAACATCAGAAAGAGACAGATGAAATTTCTAGGTTAATTAAAGAAAGAAGGTTTGGAAAATTTAATACTTGGCAGATTGAAGGTAAGAGGGAGAGAGGAAAACTACATAACCTATTGAGCAAGCTTGGGCAAATGGATGGTAGAGCAAGTTTTAGAGATAACTAAACAACAAAATTTATTAAGAGACAGGAAATTGTGGAGAGCTATGATGATGGACACAGCACATAGAAGACAATATGGCAGTTAATGATGGACAGTTTCCTCACAGAATGGCAGAAATTAATTCACTCTCTCTGCCTTTATCCTTGTCCAGAACAGGGTAGTGACGTACCTTTATCCAACCCTTTTGATAAATCTGTCAAATTGTCTGATTAGTTATCATAAATTTTACCCCATCTCCTGCTTTCCTCTGCTCTGTTTCATAAGCTGTCCAAAAGAAAACTGGCTTCCTAATGCAACAGAACATCAAAAATAAAAAAAAATGAATGAAGATACCCCCACTGTCAATTCCAGCTTTTTATTATACTGCCTGCTTCCCCACAATTTATATTGTCTCCTGCCATTAGTGAAAAGTGTTTAACCTAACACTTTTCTATTTTCCTTTCTTTGGCAAAATAAGAAAAGATTTTTTCTCTCCATTTTTTTTTTTTTACTTCTTCAATTACACAGAAGAACGAGAGACTTCAAGTGATGGAAATAAAATTCTATATCTAAATGTTGAGAATGCAATTAATAGAACATATGGGGAATGAGGAAGTTTTTAGATAATAAAAACAAGAGAAGCAGGTTGGTCAGTTGGTTTTGTTTAGCGGCATGTTAACTTCTAATGTTGAAATCTAAATATTTTGTACACAATTTTATTTTGTTTTTTTGTTTTTTTAGATAATAATGGGTTCAGTAGTACATTAATTAATAGATGGGACAGTAGAGGTGGGTTCATACCTTTGCCAAAGGTATTTGCACACAAGTGAATATAACAAACCCAAATGGAATTGGAACTCAGCTCTCCAATTAACAATTCTAAGTCATTATCCATTACACCACCCACACATCCAAGCTTACAGCACCTGGTATTCCCAAGCAGTCACCCATCTCAGTACTGACCAGGCTCAACTTTGCTTAACTTCGGTGATTCAATGTGAATGTGGCCATAAGCCCAAGACCTGAGGGCCACTCGAGGTAGAGGGTTACAGAGTAAAAGGCACAGATTATGCGCATATTTGGGGAAGATAATGGTTAGCACTAGACTTGAATAGGTTTATTGTAGTGATCACAGAAGCATCCTCTTGGGAGTTGGTTCCACAAAGCTGTGGTTCATGTGAAGAAGTTGCTTGATTGGAACTTACATCTCACCAATGAAATACAAAGGGTATGTGGGTGATTTGCTACAATTTAAGTGGCATCGTGTGTCTTAGCCGTGAAGGTTAGAACTGGGAAACTAAGGAATGTAATCCATCTGAACACTTTTCATGGAAATATCGATAGAGTAGAGAAGTTTGCAGTGTTTTATCTATAAGAAATGGTTTATAGGGTAGAAAATAATTCATCACTTACAAGGATGTGGAGTAAAAAATGGTATGCTGTTATGGAGTACCATCATCACTCATGCTGTAAAAGCACATGGTATGTAAAAGAAACAGCAGGAGAATGCAGAGAATATCATGCACAGTGCATGTGAGAAATGTTTTAAGAAAATAGTAATAACAATGAATCTGATATTTAAAATGAGAAAAAGTTAAAATTTCTGTGACACATAGTAAGGAAATAATTCTTGAAGAATCTAACCATCACACTTGAAGACAAGAAAGGCAAGAGGAATCTAATTGAGTTTGATTAAATGAATGACAGGACAATGACTACAAAGAAAATTCATTTTTTATCATTTCACTCAAGAAAGGCAATAAAGCCTCTAAGATACAAGAGGTTACTGAGAGTAAAAGAAACACTGAGAAAAGAGAGAGTGCTAATCTAGTACTTTACTTAAATACATGAAATTAATGTAAAAGTCAATGTGACAATAGTTACTTAGGAAAACAAAAGATAGGAAGTCATAGAGAGCCATCACAACTCATATGCTGAAAGGAAGATTTGTATATAAAATAAGAATCTGAACAACTCCTGGACTGAGAATTACTCTCTTGAAAATTTTCCATTATGTATATTTGAATTGTTTAGATCACTGTGTTATCATTTTGTTGGAAAATAAAAGTCCTTATTTATTTTCTTATATTTGTATATTAATATTGATCTCACTATAGGCACATCGACATATTTTTTAAATATATGATTGTAAAGATGTAATATTCAAGGATAAATAAGTGAATATTATCTTTATTTTTAAAAATATGATTAACACTGGAAATTCTATGGCTACAGCTGATGCTTTGTCTTTTGACATAAGCAGTGATTTATGAACACCAAAGAATTGACACTCCCAAGACAGAAAACCATCTTTATGTCATCATGAAGGATTATTGAAAGGTATAAACATCCAGGCCTTTGTTCTATTGACAAAATGTTAAAAAAATAATTGTATGCGTGAATAGACACTTTTATTTAAAAATACATCATCCAAATATATGAATGATGATTTATGTCAAATGATGCAAACATACACATATATATTAAATAATTCTTCTCAGATGTGTATCCTCATTGTTATACCATCAAAAGATGATGCTCTTTTAAAAAAAATGAGAAGAAAATATATAACCAGAAAAAAATTGATTATGTAAGTGTGGTTGTAAGCCAGCAACTCTCATTTTCTGAGCACACTTTCATTGGGAGAGATTGCTTTTATGGTGCATTTTTTATGGTTGTTCACTCATATCCTAATATGCCGAGAGTGACTAACCAATCCCAGTCACAGACACCTGCTCAGGCACATTTGTGTTTGTTCAGTGCCCAATGTGGTATGGATTTCAAGCACTTTTGAAAGGTGCTGCACATTGGGATCACCTCCCAAGATCAATAACATCAAGAAGTCACTTTCCTGACAGATTTAACCATTGGTCTCATGCTTGGAGAGCAAATGTTCTCTTTACTTGGTCATGTGCCCATATGTGTGCTGTGTGTGTGTATATATATATATATATATATATATATATATATATATATATATATATATATACATAGTCATCCACACACAAGCCTGTTTCGCTGTATCACAGCTCATCAGTGTGGTAGATATCCGATTGCTTCAAACTCAACCGATTTGGTATCAGTCAGACATCTTACCCCTAAGCTATTGCCGCACGGCAGAGAAAGGGAAATTTTAATGTTTTATATATGAAGTGTGTATAAATGCCAATGGCCAAGAGCACTCAATTCATCATTGAAGAGCGGTGTGTTAACAGCAGTAGCAGCCACAGATTTGAAATTACCCTTTCTCCAGAGTGCTTGATCAAAACGAGAGCATAAATATATATATATATGTGTGTGTACACACACACACACACACACACACACACACAATGTGGTAATGAAAAGTTTTTTACCTGACACCCTTCCCTACATCAGTATTTTGACACTTGGCATCGCGATCTGGGAAAGTATGTTAGGCTGAGAACATTTCAGTATCCCCTTGTTTTTCTCTCACTCTCTTGAAAGTAAGAGAGAGAGAAAGTAGAAGATAATGATCATTATCTATGACAGAAAAAATACTGAGGTATATTTAATTCAATTCAAAGAAGATTTCATTTTAATCTTTTTGAAAAATATTACCCAATGGTTTCAATCTCTTCAATTCAAGTCTATTCTAAATTTAATCTCTTCAATAAGATTCCTGTTTATTATGTTCTTGAAATATATGGAATATCTTGCATAATTGTACCAAGAGGAAACAGTTTATTTTATGCTGGCCTCTGTTAAGGTTGACAATGAATGTAATAACCTTTTTAAATATATTACTGTTTTGGCAGTAATTACTGGAAAGCAGCTTTCCTCATTGATTTCTCATACACTCAATTTTCCACCCGTCATCAGGATACATTTTTTAAATATATATGGCAATGGAACAATGACTTTTTTTAATCATATCATCCCAAGAAAGGTGATAATTCCACTAAGATGTAAGGGGTTACTGGAAATGAAAGAATGAGAAGATTTTAGTTAGGAGAAAAGATAATAAAAGAACAGGATTCAGGAAGACAGAAGATTTATGTTGTATTTAAATTTTTGAAGATTGCGACAGGGAAGCAAAAAAGTAGAAGAGATTTCCACAGGTGAGAAGTGCGAAAAAAAAAAAGTATAGGACTTAGTTACATCTTGTTAATTCAACAGTAAAATGATGAGACGTAGTTGCCAATCCAGTAGTATGCTTAATCATGCAGCCAAGCTACAGAGGGAAGTCACATCATGTCGATGGGAAAGTGACTGAAGTTGAGATGCAAGGCACCAAAATAAGTTTCAGCTGATAGGTGTGAAGCACAAACAGGTTACCTCACTTATTCATATTCAAAAACCGGTATCTTTCGATACATGACTGACGAGGCAGATTTTTTCCTGCAGTAGTTTGCCATTTCTTTGTCGTACACCAGTTGCCATCCAAGGCTATAGAACCCCATCTGTCCTGCTATTTACCCATAGCTGGATGAAGAAGAAGAGGATTCATACTTTTCCCAAGGGTATTAGCACATAAGTGAATGTAATGGATTCAACTGGAATTTGAACCTGGCTCTCTGATTCTTCAATCCAAGCCACTATCCATTACTCCACCCTGCCTCTACTTGACCTAATTAATTTTTGTTGTGCTTTCAATTATCTATATAAAAATATGTTTAAAAACACCTTTTAGTTGCATATATTGTCAAGGTTAATAATGTTAAGCTTATTAAAAGTAATTTATGTTATTTATTTAACTCCTAATTAGATCATAACTAAATTTGACATCTTTGATTTTTATTTTTACTTTTTTGTCCTCAAACCAGCAATCACTTCTGCAAAATTTCATCTTTTATTTTTGTTAGAACTGACATTTGTACAAGCAGTTCATATTGGCTTAACTAAGAAACAAATGTGTTATGACAGTCAACAAGCAAATATACATGCATATATAAGGATTTTAGGGTAAATGAATTTGAATCTCAGAAAGATCTCATGGTAAATGTGTTAAAATAATCACACAAATTTAATTTCATATTGATTGAAGAAACATATAGCTCAGTTTTCCCAACTACAGTCTTTACTGTCTGAAAAGTATTCATGGATTGTGCTGGTATTAGATATAGGAGACTAGACATTCATACATGAATTAAATATTTCAGATTATGAAATAACTAAATTTCTATTCTATAAGTTATTTATTAAACATTTAAATATGAGCTAGTATGGACTGCAGCCCAGGAGCCCCAAGACTAGGCTCCTGATAAAATTAAAATCTTTACTTAGGTTCCTGATAAAACTAAAAAAAGATATGAGAACAAAAGAGATTTCTTTAAGAATATTAGGGCCCCTTGAGTTGGAACAGGCTTTTTAAATTCAATGGGTCTCCTTGAAGTTTGGGAAAAATTATGTAATGAAGCTATTAGCCCAGCGGCTTTTTAGGCCTAAATCTGGCCCTGGATACAGTTAAAAATAAAAGATACTGATTTTTAAATCAGACAGGCTCTCCTTGTTTAGAAACTAGTGCAGTACAGCCATTTAATCCCATTTTTGTTATTTGAGAATTTTCAGAGAAAGCTAATATTTGTAAATATTATCATCTGACTGCTTTATTATAATTACTTGGATTTTTGAAGGTGCTGATAACTGATGTTTGATCCAGGTAAAAAAAAAATCAGGACAGATTTACAGACATTATCTTTTTACCCTAGGTTGCCCTTGTAAATTGAGTAAATATTTAAAAATAAAATAACAAGAACAAAAAAGATCTTAATCCTAAACAATTTCTTATTTGTTCCGCCAGAGAATTCTCAGATTTCAAAAATCAATTCTATCATTTATTTGATGCCATTTTTTAAATTTTGGGGATTTCCCATCTTTATTCCTTTTCTATATAAAATCCATATTTTGCTTATTGTGGTTGTTTATAAGAAGCTTTCCATATTGTTTTACCATTTTGGGGTCAGATGAAAAGTACTTTTATAAAGAAGGTTGGACTAACAATAAATGTAGACAAATATTTAATAGATTATCAAGCACATGAATTGATAAATGGATCAATACCAGACAAGAAACAGCTAATATTGAAAGTCATGAAAAAATATACATACACTCATACATGCAAATGCTGACAAATTTATATAAATCACACACACACAAAACATATATATGTATATTTTTGATCGACATTTCCAAATTACAAATAATCCTTCTCAAATAAGGAGGAAATCCTGTCAGGAATTGTCCAAAGTCATTTCAGAAGGAATATGGTCCAAACTTTCAACTTTCTTAAGTCCTCATCAGGGTAGGTAGAGACTAATGGTAAGTTTCATAGAACTAGTGAGTGTTGTGATGTAAGGAAAATGTGACATGTGTTTGTATGTTTGACATAGACAGTGTGTGACATATCTGTGTGAAATGCACTTTGGATAATTTCTGATGGAATTTCTGCCTTACCTCAGAAACATTGTTCATAATCTAGAAAAGTTTATTTGCATTAAAGAACATTTTCTGCCCAAATAGACAGAAATATATAATAATGATAATAATAATATTTATTAACTGTTATAACAAAAACATGTTATAAACTGCTACATAAATATAGTAAATCTATTTAAACTTGGTGAGTGAAAAAACCTGGATAGCACAATTTTCAAATAAAATGGCATCTGAAGAAAAATGGGGAAAAAAAAAAGAAAGCACCAGAAACCTTCAAACAAGGCGAAAGAAATCATCCAGTACCTTAAATCTCTGGTACAAAGAAAAAAAAACAGCGAGTAATAAATTAAAACAACAGGTGCTCAATATGCTAAGTAGAGCAAAAGTAAAATAAATAAATAAATCTTAATGAATGAATCAGGTACTATCTACCTAGGTTTCACCACATGGGATCATAGGTAGTACCTGGCTCATTAGGATTTATTTATTTTATATATATGCACTCTCTGGCAAGCACTATTCAGACTATAAATATACTGTTTAATAAATAAATAAATAGAATATCTGCTCTAAGAAAAAATAATGTTTAAAATCTATTACATCTTTAGAAATATCTGTCTGCCTACCTATATATATATATATATATATATATATATATATATATATATATATAAATATAATAATGGATGGTTACTTATTTCTAAGCATACTTGTCTTCTAAAGTGGTTATCCAGTCCCTCACCTGCAACTATGCTGAGTAGACATTAGTTACACTTTCTAGAAGAAAGCACATCATCTGATGAACAAGGCCAATATCCTCATACACTCGGTCATGATGCCTTGTGACTTTGTGCTTACACAACCATTGACAACCTCTTGATTTTTTTGTCTCCCCTATCTCATTCACTTGGCTGAGGTCAGCCGTGGCATGGTTGTCAGGTGTGTATATATATATATATATATATATATATCTGTTTGCTTACATATATATATTATGTTTGCTTACTTTTAGCATATTACTTTCCATCTCTTTCTGAGATCACTTGCACCTCTGATGATGATCTCAGAAAGAGATGGAAAGTACTTGGGAAATAAAAGTGGTTTTCACTGTTACAGTACATTTCTTGCATCATTTGATTGTAATTCATGGAAAGTAATTTTTTTTTCTGATTTACCTTTATTCTAAATTTTATTTTGATGATATTTGTCATCAAAGCAAATTCACCAGTTAGTGCTAGAAAAATATTATTTAACTTTAAATGTTATTGCAACTTTACTTAATATATAATCTATGGTGATTTAACAAGAGTTATTTAACATTTTAGTTTTAATAAGTAATATAATTTACATGCTTATTACCTATTCATATTTTTAATGCAATCCTAACTTTGAAAATTAAGTGTAGATATGTTCATAAATACAAGTATATAAGTTCACCTATCAATAAATTCACACTCTTTTGAACAGTAGTAGAAGTTTCTTTATTAGTTCCTGTTTAGGATTGGGTTTCAAGTTCCTTCTAAAGGCATTTCATTTTCTTTCACTCCCAGTAACCCCTTGCATCTTAGTGGCATTATCGCCTTGTTTGGGGAAATGATTAAAAGGAAGAATATTTGAAAACTAAAAAGAATTAATGAGCTTCTAACAGTTGGAGATATCACAAATATGTCAACTTGAGAAATAAAGTAAATAATGACTCCGGAATTAAAACAGAGGAAAATGATTTCATTCAAGCTTAATAGAAAATGTCTCTAAGATAGATAAATCAATAGACACATTAGTGTGAGATGGCAGACCACTTCAGCCATATTGGCCCTCTGCCTAAAAGAGGAAAACTCTCAGAGAAAACCTATGACCCAGGGCCTTTGCAAGCAAGCCACTGGCTTAAAAGGTGAGGTTGCTCATGCAGAAGCTATAATCTGCCTAAAAACTGCACAGACATAAAAGCTCTTCAACCATGCAATAACTAGTAGCTTTGCAAGACTGGGGTCAATGCTGGCAGCATGCAGCTGACAGAGACCCCACCACACTCTGCCAGTGATCTTTGTTCTCGAAGTCATATCATAATGAAATTATGATAATAAATTAATTTTGTGTAATATGAAGAATATCATAGTGAGAGGTTGAGAAACAAACTCTTTATTAGTTTGTCCTTTTCTTGCCATTCTCTAAAATAACCTATCAAATCCATTACCTTGCCTGAGTTTCCTGTTTATTTGAGTAAATGAAAAGAAATAGGAATTGGAAGATTGTGTTACTCTACTCTTTGCTATCTGAACAGTCTACCTGCCTTGAAAGTCAGTAAAATCTCTTCTAATCTTAGTTTAGTCTGATACAAATCTACAAGTGCTGAGCTTCCAGTTATAATCTGACTATTTTAATGACCAGTTCTTTATCAGTACACATAACTAGAAGGTAAAATAATGATATAATCAAGATGTTGACTTTTCATGCTACCTTAAACAAAAGGTTAGGAAAGAAACCCCCATCAATACTAGAAAGAGCAATAGCAGTAACCATGAGGATCCTAATCAAGCAAGAACAAAAATTTAAATATCTAGGTAGTGTTATTTACATTATTCGGATTGTTATCACCTGAAGAAGCATACAACAGCTGAAACATTGTGAATATGGCAACGAAGATAAGGATAACAGTTCGAATAACGTAAATAATGATAATACCTCATCTCAGAGGTATAGACAGATATCTAAGTAGCCTTTTATTGACAGATAGAAAATGTGCCATCAAAAACCCAAGGCATATTGGAATAGTAAAAGATGATTTCCTGGTAAGCACACATAAGTACAGACACAAAAGCAGTTTCAGTTCACATGTAGACATGTTTTCCAGCACCAGTTGCATTCAAGTTTTTCCTGTTAGCAGCAGGACATTTTGAGATATCTAGATATAGGCCTCTATGCAACTGGTCAAAATCCAAGCCTTTGTAAGATGACTCATGCCAATAAAAGCCGAAGTTGGCAAAGTCATGTTGTTTTGTGAAGTCAGTTACATGGGTAGGTTTTCTTCCTCGAGTTACTGTGGATTCTGAGGCAGTGTTTTGTTTTTTTAACTCCCGTCTCTTTCTCCTCTCTGCCTACTGCCCCTGTAGTTGTTGGGAGAACAATTGGTTAGCTGTTTCCCTCAACCTCAACAAATTCTTGCCATACCTTACAACAGTTTTCCAAAAGCTAAGCAAAGTATTAAAAAACAGAAAAATTTCATTAGAAACAACAAAGTTTTAAGGAAAATGGCAACAAAAAGGGCACTTAGGACACTGATATGTCAGAAAGAGATAACTGAAATTTGTTAAGTACATAATGAAGAAAGAGGACTTGGAAAATTTAACACTCAAATGACATACTGAAGGCAAGAAAGATGGAGGAAAAAAAGATGAATAATATACCTAATGAGCTTGTGTAAATTGTTGACAGAACAGGGTCTAGGAAGGATGGCAAAAAGACAAACCATAGAGAGCTACAAAAGACAGTAAATTTTGGAGAGTCATGATCACTCATGTTCTGAATGGACTTGTCACATCAAAGAACAACATCATTACCTATTCAGTCAATGAATGCCGAATGTTACATGAATGGAAGTGGCTATTCTCATCATTTCTATAGCTTCAATTTTCTGTTTATCTCTTCTGAGTTATTCTTGCATTAAAAAGAACATTCTGACACTTGACATGTTTCAAAATTCTTGTTTAACAAGCAGAAAATAAACATGATATAACAAAAACAGTGTGCATCAAAGAAACAAGTAATGAAAATAATTTTTAAAAAAGCCACATTTTTCTATATAATCAATATCATATTCACAATGAAGAAATTAAAAATATAATCGAATTAATATTTCTGTATCGAAACATTATCAAAATCGGGACAAGATATTATGGAGAGCTATAATCACTCATACCCTGAAGGAACAGGTCATCTAGAAGAACATTATTAACTATTCTGTCAATGAATGCCAAATGTTCCTAGCATGGAAATGGTTATTCATATTATTCTCTTGTTTTTCTATCAACTTTGATAACCACTGAATACATTTTTCAGAGTTTTCCTTTTATTCATTATAAATATATACATTCTCATGATTGTAAAGCTAAAAATAAGAATATTGTATAGCAATAGACACAGTTTATTCAGCACCATTTGCAGTGTTTCACTTTAGTTGAAATTTGTTGCTGTATATTTAAAAAAAATAGATTTAATGCTCAGGTGGAGTGGTGCTTATTGAAATGGGAAATGAAATTGGTGAACTGAGGTCAATTTCTGGCCAATGCTATTACATTCACTTCTCACTTATATCCTTAGGAAAAGAATGAATACATATTTTCTCTCTCCAGTTATGTGTTATATTAGTGTAAACTTGGATCTATAGTTTTGGTAGGGTAAGTAATCTAGGCAAGAAATAACAGTAAATTCAAAACTATGAAGATGGTAGTGTGTGCAGGGAGAAATCCCTCTACTACTTATCCCAAGAATAGCAATGGTAATTCAGATATTAAAATATTGAATTCGTGACTAGCCATGTCTGTCTACATTCTGAACAGACATGGCATTTATTAAAATTATGTTTACTAATTCATTATTTATGGCATGTGAAACCTTTTGAAGGTTATTTAAAGCCAAAAAGTATTTTTAGAGTGTAAGGAATTTTTTTGAAGATAATAATGATTTAGTGAAACAAGTTTTACTAATTAACCCATAGCTGAAAAGTAGAAGAGGTGAATTCATAACATTCCCAACTGTACTTGTGCATAAATAAATATAACAAACCCAACAAGAATTGGAACTCAGCTCTCCAATTAATAATTTCAAGCCATTATTCATTATACCATTTGCACATTCAAGCTTACATCAACTAACTGATATTTCTAATCAGTGACTCGTCTAGTTTTTGACCAGGTTTGACATTGCTTAACCTCAGGATCAGGGATCATAGCATTTATCAAAAGAATCCTTGTGCTTATATATCTTTCTATCTATCTATATCTATATCTATCTATCTATCTATCTATATATATATATATATATAGATACACCTAGTGAAACCAGACAAACCTAGGTTTCACCTAAACGGATCGTCAGGAAACTTTCCCTGACGATCCGTTTAGGTGAAAACCAGGTAGGTTTGTCTGGCTCACTAGGTGTATCTAGGTCTGCTCTGGTTGTATTGAGCTCTTTTGTTAGTTAGTTGTTACTCGTATCAGGGTTTTTCTTTTTGGCTTCAGACCTGCATCTGTCTTGATTTTTTTGTCGGCAGAAGTCCATGTTTGTAGCTCTTTCTTTTTTTAAAACCTTTTTTCCCTCAAGATTGATTTGATTAGCAAATCAAAAATTCGAGGGTTTTTCGAAACGAGTCTAGTTATCTATATATATATATATATATATATAAAAGAATATTTTCCCTTTTTGAGATTTTTGAAATAAAACATTCTGATTTGAAATTTGCAAACATTATTTGTCATTGTACAAAGGCAAAATGTGATCTCTGATCTGTTTTTAGTGTATAGAGATGTATATACTCATCATGTATGGCATTAAATTTAAGATTGAATATTATGAGTCCCTCTCATCTTGAATGGACATGGCAAATAAAAGAAGAAAAATACCAAAATAAATGACTTTCTATTGGCAGAGATATCAGGGTGTAATATGAGCTCAGGCTTCTTCTGGTGTGGTGGTGTTTGTTGGGGAGATCCCCAGTCACCTGGCTGTAATTGATTCTTGGTTTTAAGCCATGAATGATCAGAAACTTGAGATTTTTGAAAACAATTGTTTTAGATTTTCATTTGAAAAGAAATCTTCCATTGTTTTTATTTGTTAGTAAACTTGGCTTTTTAGTTTGATTTGTTGTCTGCTCTATTTTCTCTGTATTTGTTGTTTGTTTAACATCCATTTTTTACACTAACCACATTGTTTTGTTTTTTAATTCTTTCATTTTAATTTCATTTGTTTTTGTTTTTTTTTAGCTACCTTTTGTTTGCTTTTTTCTTTTCAATTTTTTTATATTTTTCTTTATAGTTGATTTCTTGCCAAGAGTTTTATTTTATTATTTTTTTTATTGACTGCTTATTGGATTACCTCAGTCTTTTCTTGTGCCTTTCCTTTCCAAATACATTTTTTTTTAATTATATTTTATTTTGATTCTCTTGTTGAAGGCTGAAGAGTTAGTCTTTGATCAATAATTCCCATTCATTCTTGTAATTTACTTTTAAGACATTTTACTCATTGTGTTTTGCATTTTAATTTAATTATTTCTTTGGTTTTGATAATTTTTTTTTTTTTTGCACCAGCACAACAAATTCACAAATTCTTAAAAGATACTTTGATTGTAAAGAGAAATCAGCTTGCAATGATTTCTATGCAATACCAAACTCAAACTTATTTCCATAATGAAGAATTTTGCTTGGAAAAGGGCAGAATTCTCTCGCATATTTCCTCATTCATTTCCAAACAAAAAACAAAACAAAAGCACTTGAAATTTCTTTAATCACAAATCAATAATAAGGCAGGAAGATTCTTGTAAATGCAATCAGAAATGTCAGCAAGTTAATTGTTTTTTCTCCTCTCCAAATTCTTCTGTTAGAATGTTTTCTTACCCATCAATCTTAACTAAGTTTAATGCAGACTTCTCTTAACACTCCAGATGACTATGCAGTTACTGGAATATAGCCAAGAGGTTTACATAATTTTGCAACTGGCCCTGGCAATGAAAAAGAATAGTGTATAAAGTTTCATATATGTGCCTATTTACACATACACATGTATAATCCCTATATGTACACACATTGATATATGTAAGCCTTTATATAAAATTAAGGAATATATATATGCATGCATATCTACATCATATAAATATGTATTCATATCCACATTCACAAAATGTGTCTATCTGCAAATGATGTATGTATTTATAAATGTGTATGCCAAAACAAGTTTATCAGAAATATTTGAGAATTGAAAGCAATTTCACCTGCCATTTTATATAAGGTATTACCATAAAATATGTGTTGCTATATGAAAGGGAAAAAATGGTTTTGTTTCTAAGTTAGACAAAAATATGTTCATTCTTTCAGATAACATAGGTTTACTCTAATCTTGAAAACTTAGAAAACAATGATATGCCAAAGTCTTGGAATAGCAGTATGAATAGATAATGGTAGGTGGCACCAGTATACTTTGACATTGTGGAAATGCCCAGACCTGTTTGTGCTCTGACATCTGGTGAGTTGGTGTGAACACTACCTAAATTTCTCTTGGCAAGGCAACATTTATTATCAGTTGGACAGGGCATGATAGTGGATTCCAGATGGGACCTTTCCTTTTTTAAATTATGGAGTCACTTGACAACTTCAGTGCCATATGTATATTGTGAATACCTGATGTAAGTCAAAATTAAAATGATGTTTCCTTCAAGCAGGATTTGATTTTTGGAAAGACAAAGTTGCAAGGGTTGATATCTAAATATAGTGGTTATGGGACATTTGGAATGTTGTTCGTGGGCAAAAAGCGAGAACATTATAGCTTAGTGTGTATGCAAAATAATATGTATCAAGTAGCTTTACTGTGTGTACTTTAGGATACTTTTTATCAGACTTTATATATATATATATATATATATATATATATTCTGTATATATTTTATATATGTGTGGGGCTTATTGGAAAGTGCTCGAATATCAGTGATAGACGTAACATATTTAATTGAATGGATATGAGTTTGTAACCATCAGTTGTCTGAGGATCACATAAGCATGAAAGCAATCATAACTCATATCCATTCACTTATTTTTATATATATATATATATATATATATATATATATATGTATAGTGGACAATAAATGAGAGTTCAGTAAAATAAAGTGGTGCTCAAGTTCTATGGAACACATAAGTCTCCCATGACCTGCAAACATTACAGAGGTGGAACATGTGTTTAAGCAATTTTGCTTGAGTCATTGAGGATCAATTGCCACATGCTTCTATGAGTGGACAGCAAGGCCTGCTTTACTGTGTGTGACAAAGCTACAGCGGCAGGTAAAGCTATCATTGAGAGGAACAGCTTGCTGTCAACTTTCTTTAATATTTGTATGCATTTAAGCCCGATGTTCAAATCAGCCTCGCTAAAATCTTTTTTATAGATGAGAAGCAGGACAGCTCCTCCATTCTGATGCTTTGTTTTCCCAGGAGGAAAAGGAGATACTGCATCACTTCAGATTGTTGTTGAGTCTGTCTTTGAATTGCAAGCCTTCCAACTGACCTCTTTGTTAGAAACTGGCTATAAAGAAGCCGTTTTGGAAGTCTGCTGTCACTCATATAAGAAAGATGTCCTGCCCACCTGGATTGAATTTTTTATTACCTGTTATATTACATATATAATATTGTTTTATAGGAATAGTGTTATTGCCGACAACATAATTTGAACACAGATCACCAGTGAGCAAACATGGACGATTCCATTATTAAATAAGTAGATCATGTGATCATAAAGGAAATGCATAAATAAGAATTAGCATGACGTCTAAGTGATCACTATTCTCTATACTATTTCCCTATACTGATCATTATATAAATTACTATTCAGAGATTACTCTTTGAACAAGTATTATTAGTGTGAGTATTATTTGAAGGCATTATTACTACCAGTACAAAGTCTTGTCTACAACAAGCATTTCAGAAATGTTTATGAGCATTCACTGTCTTAATGAAATTTAGAACAAGTGAGTGTCTAACATCACAAAAAATATGTTAAGTGTATCTGCATATGTTTTATCTGTAATGTCTAACTTTTTCTTTACTCTTATCTCTTGCTTGCACTCATTGTATCAGATAGTATTGTCTTTTGTTAACACTGGGGAATTGTTCAAAATTGTTTTAAAAAGCCAAGAGCTAGAAAGACTGATTTTGCAATAGAGGTGATTACAGTAATAATAAATAAAAAAATGCTCACAAATGAAGACCTCATAATAAAAAATATTAAATTGAACATGGAATGGGACATGCTGGAGATAGTTTTGACCAAGACCTCAAATTGCTACAAAAGCAAAATGTCAAGCTGAAAACTCAAATTCTGTTCTTAAATAGCCTTGTCAGATCAAGCCATTCATGTGGATGTCATGCATGTCACCAAACACATTCAGAAATATCTAAATTGTCAGCTGAATACAAATGCTTAAAAATGGCTTTGAGCAAGTGAAACCTGAAAGCCTTGGCAAAGATCATCCTTCTTTGAACATTGTGGACTGGCACTACAAAATCACTAAAAAAGAACTGTACCAGATAACATAAATCCCATCACTTGAGGACTACAAACAACAGCAACAACTAAAGCTTCAGAAGGAAATCCCCATCAACACTGGAAAGAGCAATAAAAGCTACTGGACTTGAGAAACCTGTGGTCCTTAAAATAGTGATTTAAGAGAAAGATTTTATAAATTGTTTACTGAAAACAGTACTTGTTGCTCAGTTGATGAATGCCAAATGTTTCCTTGTAGGAAAACGGCTAAGGTACCAGTATAATAGTAAGGACCTAGCAAATTATGCTGATATTTTTTATATCAAGAATAAGCACACATATACACACAGTAAGTACCCAGGTTGCAGTAACCCCACCCTATGATGATTTGTGGTTATGACATAATCTCTATTAATCTTGTTTTGAATTACACCATTTATCTTACACATATAACACAAATGGATGGCAGAAGAACAATGCATTGTAGAGGAATACATCATCATACAATACAAGAGTGAAGAAAGCCACATGGGTCAGTTCTCAGTTGTACACCATATTGTATTGTTGTGCAATCAATTTCTTTTGATTCTGTTCTGATTATGGAAACTTATCGCTCTTCATTATGGCTCCCAGGCATAGTGTAACACTTTCTGATGGAAGTGCTTTGAAGAAAAGGAAAGCCATCACCATGGAAGTGAAATTAGACATTGTTAAATGGTGTGAAAATGGAGAAACAGTGACAAACATTGGCTAGTAGCTTGGTTTAAGTCATTTAATTGTTGTGACAATTATCATTATTTATATCCACCATGTTTTTTTAGTTCTAATTATGTTAATATATGTCATAAAAATGTTATGCCCTAGATTATTACTTTAATATTGCATTAGCATAGGTGAGTAACATAAGTGCTCATTTTCAGGAAATCACAGCAATGTTCTGACTTACACGGAAAATTGTGGCACAACATATTCTAGTAATGGAACTCTGTTGTAAGTCAAATTTATATATGTATAAATATATATATATATATATATATATATATATATATGTATAATATATAAATGTCTCACATCGTATTCGACATATGAGGGTCAAGCAGCGCAGTTCCTAGGAACAAACAGCCAGATACCAGTACATTATTTGATTATAGTGGTGAAGGATTTGTGCAGAACCAACCACACTTTCTGAAGGGCCAAATACAGAGACCTGGTGCACTACATGCCAAAAGGTACCTAAACGAATCTCGGTAGGTTTTGAATTTAGAGTTGTTCTTCTTCTAGACTAGTTGCCATCCAATGCTATAGAACCCAGTCTGTCCTGCTATTTATCCATAGATGGAGGGAGAAGAAGAGGATTAGCACATAAGTAAATGTAATAGATTTGATTGGAATTCAAACTCGGTTTGCCGATTTCTCAATCTGAGCTGCTACCCACTATTCCACAGTGCCTCTAAAATATATATATATATATATATATATATATATATAGTTTGCTTAAGTTTTTCATATATGTGTCTGTAATTTTAATTTTATTTTTGAAATTTTTTATTTTTTATTTCTATGTTTTGAATCCTTTGCTTTTATTTAACCAGCCTGTTACAAACACACATATGGCCAAGGGTGTAATAAGAATTGTAGTCAAACCTGTCTGGACCAGTTATGCCACCATGCTGATGGAAACTGTACAAAAGGCTGTGTGCCTGGATATCAAGGAGTTCACTGTGAGTCAAGTAAGTAACACAGGAAATGCTTCTTCTCCATTTCTTTTCTTTCTCCAGTTATCTTAGTTAATACTGCTTTTATTTTACTTTTTATCAGTTGAGTGAAGAAAAAAACAGTTACTTGGTTTCCAATAGTGTTTGTATTTTGTAAACTGATTTATTTTTGCTCCTATGAAAAATCTTTTGTTTGTAGAAACTTTTAGAAAATTCTGCAGTTGCTAAAAATGTAAACATTTGATAAGATGAGGTTTTGATTGTTGTTGGAAAACTGTTTATTTTTTTTGTAGAAGAATTTATTTATTTATATAGAGTATGTAAACTCTGAAAAGTGGAAGACATTTTAATGAAAGATAAATGTGTCAAAATAAGTACAATACATGTAAAACAAATTGTTATACTTTAAAAGTTAAAATAATTTCAGTTCAAGCTTGTAATAAATCTACTTACATATAAATATACATCTTTTGAATATTACTGCCACATCTGGTCTGGTGCTTCTGCTACATATTTAGAAATTTTTGATAAAATGCAAAGCAATATCTGCTATGTTATTGGTCCTGGTATCTCGGCTTCAGCCATTTTCTTACCACAGTAACATAGTTTCTCTGTGCCTGTTCTATAAATACTTTCATGTTAATTGATCTGATAAACTTTTCACTATGGTACCTAGACGTCATGAATTTAAACAATACTACATTTGTGGAAAGGTCTTGCCATTTTACACTTAAAATGGCTAAATGTAATCATAAGTTCTATGCTAACAGTTTCTTCTATCACACTTCTCACATGTGGAATTTTCTTCTGTCTACATGCTTTACAGTCAACTTTGATCTTCCAAAATTTAAATGTAATATCGGTCATTAACATCTGTCTTAATTCCTGTTTTTTATTGTTCTCTCTCCTTAATAGTGTTTTTTTTTTCCCACATATTCTATCATAACAATCCCTTATGTCTTAGGGGCTTTATTGCCTTACTTGGGATGAAATGATTAAAAAAACAATACTTATGACTCTTAACTTGATTTGGCACAAGCTCATTTTGTTGAGACAATCAGAATTTAATCATCTATTATTGTGGATTTGCATGCTGAACACAATTCAGTATCAGGCACATTACATAGACACACATGCGCACAAATATAAAGGAGGATGTGTTGGTAGTGTAATGATTATCAGTGCTAAAACATCAACAGGCTTACTTGAATATCCCAGTTGAGGCATTCATTTTGCACTGGTGCCTTTAAGAAAGGTTCAGTAGGCTGAGAAAATGACTAATCTATATGTAATGTCGTTAGCATGTATTAGGATCAACAGAGGGCAGTATTTATCAGGCCAATCTCTACACACCATTTATAGACTTCAGTCCTCACAGGTGTGCTTCATACTTTTGAATTTGTATTGTACAAAGCTAAACTTATAATATATAAATACCAACTCATTTTGTAGGCAATTAGAACAGTAAGGGGAGTGATATTCCCTGGGTATCTACTCAAATTTGCATTTAGTAAATACGTATGAGATCTTGTTCCAATTGAATAGTCTTGAGAAATATTCTCTAAGATTACAGGCTTACAGCTTTATCATGTTGAAACACCGGTTCTCATACGATCAACAAAGTTAAGCAATATCAAGCCTGGTTTGTAACTAGATGGGCAACTACATGGGAATACCAAGTGTTGTAAGCTTCAATGTGTGTGTAGTGTAATGAATAACAGCTCAGAATTTGAAATCGGAAAGCCAAATTCCAATTCTGGTCAAGTTCATTATACTTATTTATATTTAAAGACCCTTTAACTATGACTCCACCTCTTCTCCCCACCTATGGATTAATTAGTAGGACTTCTATCAATATTATCTCCAAAAAATTCTTACAATCTAAAAATATTTTCCAGCTTTAAATAACCTGCAAAAGTTTGATAAGCAATAAAAAAAATGAAACACTTACTCTAAGATTACAATTAGGCATTAAAATTTTTCAATCCCAAACCAATTCTTCAAAACTAAAATCCTAAACAGTCACTATATTTGTTAAAATGGTTAAATAGCTGTTTGTTCTATAAGAAAAAATAATTTGATTTCCCTCTGGAAGTTTAAATAAAAACATATAAGCATATGAATAAAGACAAAAGGAAAATTTATCTTTACTGCTGCGTTTCATCCTCTGATACCAAGGCAAATGTAAAGATTTTATTTTGCAACAAATATTTATAAACAGAAATAAAAATGTCATTGTTTTCAAAATTTTTAAATTTAAGACCACTCTTAAATATTCTTTAGGCTAACTGTGGAAGTCAAGGTAAACTATGCAATATGCTAAGAGATGTAATTTAATACCTAATAAATTAAATTGATTAATGTTTTTATTGATGTAGGTTAAAGTTTTTTTTTATATATTTATAATGCAATTATTATTTTATACATTTGATAAATTATTTATGTACTTATCCATTTTAAATAATGAGAGGTTTTAATTTTACTGTTTTCTTTTAACTTTTTAAAAATTTTTATGGCCATATATGTTGGCTTGGGAAAGGAGTATATCTTTTAGAAAAGGAAAGATTTGAAAAATTCTGGGTGCAGATTTACATTTTGGTAAGATTCAAAAGATTCAATAGCGGCACTCTGAAGAATTTTCTATCTAAGTAAGATACTTTCTCTTTTAATAAGTGTGGCATTCTTTAGATCAAAATTGTGGTTGAAATAATTTCAATGTAGGACTAATGCATTTGATAAATTTTTAGGTATAAGATCCTTTTTGTGTTCATAGATATTTTTTTAAAAATTTCTGTAAGTTTCTCTAATATATTGTAAGGATCAGTTGTAACAGTTTATTTTATTATATACCATCTTCAAAAATATTATTTTATAGACATTTTTTGTTCTGAACATATCCACAAAAGTTTTAGATATGGTTGCTATTATTTTGATATTGTTAATAATCAGTAAAGAAAAGTTTTCCCTTAGTTTTTATTCATATTGTCTTTTTACAGATAAGTTTTTATTCATATTGTCTTTTTACATATATGTTTTTATTCATATCTAAATTTTTACACATATAAGCATATGTTGATGCAAAAGCTATCAGCATCTTTTAACAAAACCAATTATATATATATATATATATATATATATATATATATATATATATATATATATATATATACAACAGTTACAAAGTTTGAAGCCACCCCAAAGTTAGCATGGGATCAACTTGACAGAAGAGTGAAGCCTTTCCATCCAAAAAATGAAAATATTCTCTTAGAAGCAATGAAAAAAGAATGGAATCAATTATCAAACCTATGCTTTGATAAACTTCTGCAAAAAAATGTACTGCACTAATCCAGGCTAAAAGAGGATATTTTGACGAGAGCAAAATTTAATTATAAAATGCTTTTTATTCTTCTTGTCAAAATTTCTAATAAAAATCATGTCTCACTATTTTTAACCATGCATAATAATTTTCTCTTATTTAAAGTACAAAACAACTACTTGGGGACCAATTTAACAAATTATCATTGGTGGCCTTAAACATTTGAATTGTATTGTGATTTTATAGAATCATTTTTCAGTCATCAGGTGATTTTCTCTTGCTACCTTTCAGTTAATTAATTTTGCATCTGATTCAGTGAATTATCCAGATAATATTTAATCTTCTACTTACCTGAAAACTGCTTTCAACAAAATTGTTGTATAGGAAAAAATTCTTGATCATCTAAAAATGACAGTGTTGGAGTATTTGCCACATTTTAAAGAACTTTCCATATTATGATTATTTGTTACATCACATTGGCAGTAAAAGAAGAGATGTTATTATGTATCTACATTCTACTAGTGTATCATTCAAACATACCATTTGCTCAATGTTGTATTATACAGAAATGATCTGTGTTTCTCTAATAGAGTTTAAAAGTGTCTCCATGTCCTTGTTGGACAAGAATTATTTTTCACCCTCCAACCTCTGTCACTGGTGGGATGTGGTGAGTCTCTCACTGCTCTATTGCTACTTCAATGGGAAGTACTTGGATGAACTACATTCCTTGGTTCCACCAGTTCTAACCTTCGCAGCTAGGACCTTCTGTGCCACTTACATAGCAAACCATTCATATTCCCTCTGTATTCCATCAGCGAGAAATAAGTTCCATTCAAACAGCTTCTTCTCCTAAACCACTGCCCTGTGGAACAAGATGTTTCACCAATCACTACAATGTTAATCTGTTCATGTCTACAGTTAACTTCTATTTTCCCTCCTATCAATATAAATTTCCCTTTAATGTAACCCTCTGCATTGAGTGCCTTATACACAATGAACTTTACTGTAAAAAAAAAAAAGAAAAAATTATTACACTGTTCTGCATCAGTAGCTATGTGGATTGTTCAACAACAAGGACATAGAAACTTCAGATTTATGGCTTTGTCTCATCTCCTCAACATCATTTCTAACTCTTTATAAATATCAAAATAATTCTACAAATTTACAACAAAAATCTTGTTAAACTTATTAATAATTAAGATCCTGTAAGTATCTTGGAATTAATTTGTTACTCAAACTGGTTGTCAATTATATAAAAATAAAATTATTATGTTTTGACTCTAGATGTATTTAGGGTTTATAACCAATCTTGTCAGATAAAAACAATATTCTGAAGGATGGTAACAAAAAGTTTCCATTATTTTGCATCAAGATTTTGATAAAGGTATTAAAAATTTGACACAGCCTGGTGAGAGTTAATAATTGAAATCTCGCCATATAGCTTGAAGGATTTCGTCCTCACTCACCATAGTTAAAGCATTATTAGACTGGTAAAAATCTTAACATTAATATGCTTGTATAATTAAATCATTTGAAAATAAATTTATATTTCATCTCAAGATACCAATCAAAAGAGCAAAGATTATTCCAGTAACAAGAATTAAATTATACCTTTATCATAATAAACAAATTTCGCTGAAGAAATTGGTACATATACTTGATGAATCCTGACAATATTTATAATCATGATGATGACTGATGATTTATGATTATTAATCCTTTCTGATGCACTGTTTGCAAAAAAAAGTTGAAAATCTTTGATCAGATATTATTATTTAGTAATATGTTTGACAAATTTGTTACATAAACTTTGTTTCTCTTATGTCTGTTTCTGCTAAGTGCAATAACTTGTATAAAAGGTTGGCAGTTTGCCCACAGGGATAAGTAAAGATTTCTAATCTACTTATAAAAACCTGAGATTTTTCCATCATTTTCAAGGAAAAAAGACTGTTAGAAATTTTATGAGAATTCATTATCATTACTCAAGCAGAACGTCATGGAGAACAATGGTTGCTCACACTCTGAAGGGACCTGTCAGATAGCAGAACAACATTATTAACTATTCAGTCAATGAATGTTGAATGTTCCTGTTTGGTAATGGATATTGTCCTTATTTTGTTTTTCTATAAAATTTGATAACAACTGAATACATCTTTCAGTGATTTTTTTGTCTTATTCTCTATAAGTACTCTTATTAATGTAAATATTTTCTAATTTTCATTAAAAACAATGGTCTTTTGCATCATTTTCAAAGAAAAAACATGGTTGGAAATTCTAAGAGAATTCATTGTCATTACTCAGATATTCTCATTTTTATTGTTTATATTGAGCAAATTCATTCAATGCATTCTTTGAGATTATCTGGTTAGGGTTTTCTTCTCATATAGATAGGTCTAGATCTGATTGTCAAAGATTCCTCTAAACACAGGCAATCCATATCCATAGATAAATGAAAGATTTATTTTGATGCTGATAGGTGCCAAAAAATGCCAGGATATATGCCACAGTCATTAGGGTATACCCTAATTTTACCCTTCTTAATTCAGTTGGGAAGTGCTGTATGATGAGCCTTTTTGTTAAAGACTTACCTGAAAGTGAAGCCATCAGGTAGTCAGTCTGAAAAAAATATAATATACAGCTTACTAGAATAACACAAAGATCAATTTTCAGCACTTGCTTATTAAGATTTGAGCAACAGAAGGTCTCAGTGATAGATTTTATTTTACTAAACATAATAGATTTATATCTTTTGAACAGGAGTAGAGGTTTATCCCTTGTCTCCTCCTTAGGATTGGGTTTCCAGTTACTTCTAAATTCTATTTCAACTCTATAATTCTAATGCCCACACCTGAAACCTGAAATTTTATTTACTATTTATTTACCTTTTTCCCACAATAAGAGTAGATACGTTAGCCTATAGTCCTGTTCACACTCCTCTCTAGTTTTTTGAACAGGAACAGGTTTATCACTTATTTCCTGTTTACGATTTGGTTTCTAGTTCATTTAAAGTCTTTTCTTTCCCTTTTACTTTCTGTAGGCCCTTGCATCATAGTGGTGTTATTGCTTTGTTTTGGGTGAATTGATTAAATTAATGCACCAGTTCGATTAAAATGATAAAAGCATCAAGAATGAGAGTAGAAGTCCAAATTCATTGTGGAAAGGCATAAAAGAGAATTTTCTCTAATATAACTTCCAATTCTAAGATACTTCCAGGATCCTAATGATTCTTCCATTAAAAAAATCTTATTCATTTCTCTGGATAAAATAATGTATATTATACATTCTATTGATGGTAAAGCTAAAAGGATTTTGTGTAGCAATAGGCATAATTTGTTCAGCACCATTTGCAGTATTTCAATATGGTCAAAATTTCTTGCTGTATATTTTTGAGAAGTAGATTTTACAAGACTTGACATTAGCTTATTGTTATTGTTTCTCTTTTTTTTTTTTTTCAGGTAATGCATTTAAGAACCTATTTTTTATTTAGGAGCAATTTTTATTGTTTAAAAAGTTGTACTGAAAAAAAAGCTACAGACAAAACAATTATCATCATTTTCAAGTTTTCTTTTAACTTATGTTTTTCATAAATGCATGTGTTATGAACATATCCCAGCATGCCTCAATGAATGCGCATTTCTGATTACTTCAGCATGCAAAAGTATGTGTTAAAATGATTTCTTTTACTGCATGCATTGTGATTATTTTTCTAAAGCCTCCTTTTTGAATCAAAATTTGCATCTTTACAGGTAATGAAATCATTTCTAAATAATTATAAATATTTCAGGTTAAATTTTTCTTTTCAGTTTTTATTCATGGAATTTTGATTGATTTGTGATTAAATTGGTTTTGTTTTTGAATCAGAATGAATATAGTGAGAGAATCATAGAAAATTTATTACTATCACTTCATACATATAAAATTGTGTATTTGGCCAACAATCTCTTTTATACTAGTTTCATTAAAGACAACTAACAAATTACTGCGATTAAGCTTTTTATTTAATTTTTCTTGTGTTCATATAAGTGTTTTCTTTTCTGGACATAAAGTGTGTAAAAATTGTCCATATGTTCTGTGTATCCAAGTGCTTTTGCCTATTCTATTAGCCATTATTAAGAAAGTTTTTTTTAATTTTTAACTGAATATGTAGATTATTATATGCGTGATGGGAATGTTTTTATTTTCCAAACATGGTCAGGACATTGTGGCCATGTTCGTAGTTCATCTTATTGAGTAATAATTCTTAATCAGTGCCTTGTCAATTGTCTTTAATGAAACTTATACATATAATGCGTATGGGTGTGTGTATAAAATGATTTTTTTATTTATTAATCAGACATTTTTATCACTTCAAACATTTTTAGTTGATATCTATATTTGTGTAGAGGTTCTGGTTATTTTAAACAGTGTTTTATTTCATCTACTGGCCTTGAATATTCAAGAAATTTTATTTTAAAAAAATGCACCCTCTGGCATAATTTGAATTGTCATCCTCCTTGAGAATCATTAGATCCAACATACTTTTAACCAACTTGGCCACGGAGAGCATTGTGATTAAGCAAGGTTCTATATGGCCTTTAGCCCCATCCTTCTCATTTAGATTCCTTAAAGTTCATAACTGCTCAGTTTCATGTTCCAAAAAGTAAATAAAGCAATTTCTAAAGAAATAATGGATTTTTATTTATTAATCTGACATATTTTTTCACTTTAACCATTATTTTTAGTGGATACCCATATTTGGGTAGATACCCAGTTTATTTTTTAAACACCATTTTATTATTACCTACCACCCTGACAATGGTTTCTTCTGTAAAAGGGTATACAAGTTCAAGTCCTGTGGGAGGGCACCTTTTTTTAATAAGATTTCTGGAATATTCAGGCCAGTAGACAAAAATAAAATATGGTTTTAAAAAATATATGGAGCATCTACTCAAATATGTATATCCACTAAAAATAACACTTAAAGTATTACACACACACACACACACACACACACACACACACACACACACAGAGCTAATCAGAGTGTGGGGGCTGGTAACCCATGAGTGATCTGGAATCTTATAAACAATGCCTCAGAAATATATTGGGGAGAAATATTAGACAAATTTTGATTATGGACAAAGAAAATATAAAAAATATGGGAATATAATTTAAGGAAACATTTTTGAAATTTTAATATTTAAAATAAATTGCCAAACACTTTTTCAAAAGTATGTGGGCATGTTGTATTAGTGGTACATTACTTATATCAGGCTGTGCATGTGTGTTATTAATAATCTATGCCTATGTAAGTGTGTGTAAGTAGAAATGGTTGAGCGGCAAAAGTCAGGAGTGAATAGATCAATTTCAGGGCTGGAATAATTTGAAGATGTTCAGTTTACAGACATACTGCCTCTGGGGAAGGTGGGCAAATGTTGATGAAAATCTAACATATTTATGACTTCAAAGGGTCAATCATTCTTGCTGTTCTCTTTATGACAGACTGAAGTGATAGTTTGGCTGGTCAAATCACAGACATTGGCTAAGGAGTTTCTAAAATCTTAGCTCTTTGGGCAGCTGCAAAAAAAAAGGCCATTCTCAGGGCAGACATGTTTGTATGTACCATATTATGTTACACTTCATCCTTTCCAGTAAGAATTTTATATTTCAATCATATCAGTGTGATGCATAAATGGAAATCTGAAACACAAAAAAGACATGAAAGAAAGAAAAACAGCAGAACAAAAAACAAAGATTTCATTATGAGATATGGTGGTTAATTACCACAAAAATAAATGGGTATTTATCAGCAAAAACTTGACCACCTGCTCAAGAACAAACTGACAACAAAATTTCATCTGAACTGCAATTTAACACTGTTGATGATGAAGCATCTACATTATGTATACATGAAAATGAACAGAACAACATTAAATAGAAAAGATCAAGATCTGAAATATAATGCATAAAGAAAATATGTAGTAATTTTGATATTTGAAATTTAATCTACAAAAGTCTAAAAGATATAAAAGAATTCAAACAGATTCATCAAACATATTCTTTTATATGGTGTGTCCCTTTATGTGGTGGGTGATTATAGCTTTCCATAACTGTATTTAGCCTTCCCCGAAATTCCTGTTCTCATTCCACTACCCATGCTTAAAGATGGAATGAAAAGAGTCTACTCTTGTAGATTAAATAAAGGGTTCAGTTCAGAATTCCTGGTAGGTTGGCCAGAAAGACATATATCTGATGAAGACCAGGGTCACAATAACCAAAGCATTGTGGTAACAACAACAAAGTCGAGGACAATAGTGTGTATGTAAATAGTGTAAATAATGATAACTCTTCATCCCAAAAATTCGGATGTTACCTTCAACATGTCAGTTGTAAATCTAAGAAACAAGAGAGAGTTTTCTCTCTTGAAAACCATTGGGAGAAAGCAGTCTCCAGTATTGCAAATCTGATCATTTTGATTGATTTATTTGTTATAGTTTATCAACTCTTTATAGGTAATTTAAAGCTAAAGCATTATTGCATTATAAATTTTTGGGAGATAACAATGTTTTTTCCAGATACAAATATGGCTATTTAACCCATAGCTGGGGAAGGATTCATACCTTTCCCAAGGATATTAGTGTGTAAGTGTGCAAACCTAATAAAGGAAACATTAAGTGAAAATGTCATCTGCTTGGAAAAATACAGGGACCAAAGCTATGACAATAATAATGCTAAAATGACAGCCAAATACAAAGAAGTACAAAGGATGTAACTTAATGAAAATCCTCTCACTATTTCCTCACCATGTGGTTGTTATATATTGAATCTGTATGGCATGGATTTAACAGAGTGCTGAATTGAAGAAATTGCTTTTATTGAGTGTCTTCAATAGATTTTCCAGTTGTCCAAAGGGATCGTAAATTCATAGGACACACACAGACTGCTTTTCATTGTATTATTTGTCAATAGTCAATAACCAGCCAGAATAGTATGAAATCATTTTCATAATATATCAATGGTATTAAATTGGCCCCGCAGGATATTTTGAAAGTAAAGATGATTCCAAATATTATGAGTGTAGTACAATTAAATATGTCCTCTTTCAGATGCATTTTTGAACCAGATGAAATGTTTACACTGTTCATGTTGAAGTGAACAACATTAAAAGGCTAATAAAAAAAAATCTGAAGAAATGGCAAGACCAATTTCCCACATTGCTGACAGAATTAAAACATGTTACTCTCAGTCTGCAAATTGAAACTGAACTACTATCAAGTGAAACAAAGAAAAAGTTTTTTTATAAAAATCATTCAAGGGCTTTCTGGTCAACTATTCAGCATCTCCATTTTTTTTTTTTTTTTAGAACTGCCTACTGACTTTACCACTACACCATCATTTCTCCACTTTAGTTATTTTCTACATTAGAAAAATAAAATAAAATATAAAATTAAAATATTTGACTGAATAAGTTTATTAAAGATGTTTTTTGATTGATGACTCCCTACCAGCAAAAAAAAATTTGAGTACATTTATCTCTGTCATTCATATAAAAAAAATCTGTATGTCATTCATATAAAAAAAATAATTAATGGTCAGAAATTAATTTAAAGATATTATTGACAGATTAATGATCTTACTGTACAAACGTATCATAAATAATTTTAATATTGAAATACATTGATGATGTTTTTATCGATGACATTAACTGAAAATCAGGAAAATAAGATAGTCAATGGTCAGGAGTAAATGCAAGCATTGATGACAAATAGAAATATTATATGTATAATTTAAGAGCATTGCTAATAATTTTACCATGGTATGTATTGAAATTAAAACAAAAGCATTGTCTGTGGTCAGGAATTAAATCAATACTGCTAGAATAGGGTCTGTTATAAGTATGGTTATCCTGAATAACACTGTCAGTTTTAAGCAAAGATATTTTCTGGGAGAGAGACATTTATGTTTGGTCAATTTTTTTAATAAGCAAGTAGAATCAAAAGTTAGAAAGCTACTTTGCATCATGAATGACTGCTTTGCATTTGTTTTCTTATTAAGATCAGAGTTTAGTGACTGTTCTCTCTGTTTATGTAAAAACAAAACAACAAAGAGAAATGTTTTATATGGTACATTTTGGAGTAATGGCATTCAGACATTTTTTTTTATTTCTAAGAAAGACACTGTTTCCACCTTTTGCTTAATTCAAGAAAAGATTTGTTATAATCTGCTTATTCTGTAAAAATTTGCCCTCTGTTGGTGTTTTGGACTAAATATTAATGGGATTATTGAAGATTATTATGATCAGATTTCTCATAGCAGCTTTTCTACAAGTTATTTTTCTCTCAAGAAACAACATCATTGGAATATACACCTGAATTATTCAATCCTTCTTCCCCACTCCATCTCTCACTCTGTTTTACATATATATATATATATATATATACAACACTATACATACATACATACACACACACACACATATATATATATATATATATATATATATATATATATATATATACCTAAGTATATAATTGGTATATATGGAATGAATTCAATAACCAACAATTACTATTCTTAAAAGAGTGCTCAATACAAAGTAGAGCAGATATAATCATTATTTATAAAAAAAAAAAAATTATAACATAAGTATGTTATAAAATCAAAAATAGCCATTTTTTTTAACATAATTGTCTTATCATGATGATGTTGATGATAAAACCTTATCGTATTTAGGTTTTATCGTCAACATCATCACTTGATAAGACACCGAGTGTACTGAAACAAAATGGCTATTTTTGTAGTGATTTTATAACATACTTATGTTATAATTTTTTTTTTTTATAAATAATAATTATATATATATATATATATATATATATATATATATATATATTGATTGATTGAGATGATAACTTTTTCTCTTCCTCTTTTTATGTGGTAGGTCCCTCTTCAGGATATTGGTGATCATAGTCCTCCAAAATTTCCTGTCTTGTGTGGCTCTCAGCAGTTTTTCTCCTTTGGCCTTTTTTGCTCTTTTCTCAATCCTCAACATTTTTTTCTCATTTTAATTTACTCCTTGTGACCCCTTGCATTCTAGTAATATTGTAGCCTTGCTTGGGGTGAAATGGTTAAAAAAAACTGCTTTACCGAAATCAAAACCTGTATATGGAAACATTTATGGGTATGCAGCCAGATAGTTAGGACATTTTCTTTCTGGCCACAAGTTCCAGGTTTGAATCTCACCCTGGTTGATTTGTTTGTTTAGATGACATTTTGATGTTAACAACTTGGGAGTTGGCCTTCAGATCCTTTATAAAGAGCCTGAAAACTCCACCATGGTTGCATGATTACAAAGTTATGTCATTGTGACTGAGTGTTTGAACATACTGGCCTTGTTCAAGAAATTGATTATGCCAGATTATGCAGTTTCTCTCCTAGAAACTGTAACTAAGGTCTGCACAGTATAATTGCAAAACAAACCACAGGTGTGCTCTGTGGATTGAGTAACCATATATAATAGGGTTTAGTGCAATGACCTGGCAGACAGGTGTGCTCAGAAATAGGTAGTTGCCAGCCATTTATATAGGAAACTGGTTTTATTTTTATTTAAGAAAAATATTAGAGCTGTTTTATTTTATCAAATGAAAAATACAATCAATGCAAATTACTTGCATGTCAACCTGCACCAAGATACCCAATCTCACCTCCGCATTGAAGCCAATAAAGCAAGCCTTTCATCTTGTCTCCAGCTGACAATGCATTAGTTATTTGACTTTTTGGGTTTTTTTTTTAAAAATAGCAACATAATTTCTCTAAAGTAATTAAATCACAAATTAAAATATTTTATTATTTTTTAACAGGCTGTTTATTTTAGATTGAATGGGTTGATATTTTTTTTTTTTGATTTTTAAATTATAAAAAAAAACTTGATTAGTCAAAGTGAAAACAATTTGAAAATATCCTCACCATTTAATTCAAAAAATTAATTTAAAAGAAATACTGAAAATTAAACAATTGTCATTAGAAGAACTTGTTCGTTTTTTCTTCTTTTTCGGTGTCAAAAGCTATTATGCAATTATTGAGAAAAATGATATTTTTTCAGCAACTCTAAACTATGACGACTAGTTTAAACACAATTAATTACTTGTCAGTTTTTGTATATTACTGTTTTTAAATAAATTATTTATTAGTTATTATATTTCCTTTCCTGGCCTTTTAGTCAAGATTATTTTTAAAAATCTCAAGGTATGATACTTTTTCAAAGATGCTGTTTTGATTGATTTGCTTTTCATAGCTAGTTAATGCAATATTCATTCAAAAAAAATCCTTACTATCTAACCTGTAAAAAAAAAAAAAATCAATTTTAAGTGACCAGAAATATATATATTTTTTTACTCTCTCAGATTTCAATGTTTTTAAGAGGCATGTGACAACCTTATTCATATTTTAATGCAGTTCAAAAGTAAAACTTATTCATTTGCAGTTTTTTAATTGAGAAAATCAAATCTGTAGATAAAAGTTGATGCTTTCATATACAGAGTTGTCCAAAAGTCATGTGACAATTGGCAGGAAACATACGCTTGTGAAATAGCAACTGGGAAAAATTTTCATATCATCTTCCCTAATTCAACCAATAAAATTTCTGAATATATTGTTGCATACAGAAACATGATTCCATTTGGTAAATAAATATAAAATTTACATAAAATTTTACTTTTGGAACACCCTGTACATTTATCCTGTTTTTCTTTCAAGCCCTTTCTAAAATTCAGTCTGTACTTCTTGCCCCTTAACTTAAACTTTGAAAATATTTATACATATAAAGACAGATATCAGTATATGACATATTTATGTTGATTTAAAAAGTATTCAATTATTTTAAGAGCTTAGGTAGAATTATTTTCTAGCACCAAATTCTCAGACTTCTCGGTCCAACCGTCTTTCTACTTTACATAAATGATCTGCCTAAGAGTATATTCCAATCATTTGTGAATATCTATGCTGATGATGCAACATGTATATAGGTGCACCACAAAACCTCTAGATGACCAAAGCTGTCAGATGATCTCTTCTCTGACCTAGCTTTAACTGCTCAGTGGAGGATTAACTGGCTAGTAACATTCAGTGCCTCAAAAACAAAACTAGTGATGTTCCATCATCATCAAGCAGACACTGAATTTTCATCTATTGCAATTAACAGGTGTTCTCTCAGGGAGGCCCTGTGCATAAAGCCCTTATTGTGACTCAATCTAGACCTCAAGTAAAACTGGAAAAATCATTTGATTCCTGTAGTGCTTCAGTATGTATCAGGCTCCTCATGCTGTCTTTCATATTTAGAAGAGCCAGATCAGACCAAAAATGGTGTACTGCACAATCTCTACTTCCCAGTCTCAGTAGAGTCTAAAAAGCACCTCTGTGTCTTTGTAGGTGATAAATTATTTTCCACCCTACAACCACTTTCCCACTGATGAAATGTTACCACCCTTTCCATTGAAAGTGTTCAGACAAACTATATTCCTTAGTTTCAATAGTTCTGACCATCACGGCTAAGACCCACCATGCCGCAGACATTGTAGCAAACCACTCTCATTTCCATCTTATTCTATTGGTGAGATGTAAGTTCCACTCAAGTAGATTCTTCCTACAGACTGCTCCTTTATGGAACCGACCTACAATAGAATGCTTCCCAATCACTACAATTTTAAGCTATTCAAGTTATATTTTCCACACATCCACAGTGTCTCTTATTCTGTAACCCTCGATGCTTGAATCTTGTACATCATTGGAAAAAAATTTTTTTTTTTAATTTTTATTGCAATGAGGTTCTTCAAAAGTATTTGCCTAATCAGATTTCAATGTACATAATTCTCAGTGCAAAGCTGTGTCCATATCACTGATATATCATTATGGCTATATTTCAAAGTCTTGAAATGTTCCTGTTATTTCAACATTTTTTTGTAATTGTGTTTATGGACTTAATGTTCCAAATCACAAATTAGATGATATGCCAGATGCAAATCATCTTAATTCATGGTAATTAGTGGTCTTAATGACAACCAGAAATATTATCCTCTTCACATCATAATTTTTTTCAGTGATCGATGTAAATGAAAAAAAAATAGAAATGCGAAAACGTTTGCAGTTTTTTTGTTTTTTTTATCTTGGTACATTTTGTTTTCTTTGCCATGTTTTGGTGGTAACAGAAAATAATTAGTTGTCAAGGAGACCAGAATTATTATTCGCCATTTTGGAGACTCAATCAACAAATCATTTTTGCAATGGTTAGCAGAAACTCATTTGAAGACGATCAGACATTTTTGTCAGTCAATGATTTTTCCAGCGTAATATCATCTCATTTTTAGTCTTGTGAAATTTCCTCAAATCATCTGCTTCCTTAAACAAATATTTTCCATCTTTCCTCCAAGAAAGAAAATAATTTTAGGACCTAATTAACCTTGCCTTCATCTCATTCAACTTTATTTTTCTTTCTTTTTTGGTTTTGTTATATCAATTGTTCAGAAGAAATAGTCGTTAATTTTCCGCAAAGAATTAAGAAATTAAGAATTCTTCACAAAGAATTAAGAAGTACCTGTGAGTATTTTTTATGTTTTGCACTTGGAAATTTAAAGACTCTGGCTATTCTAATATTAATAATCTGTTAACTGAATCCCATATTTTAACTATTCTATCCAATAACTCGCCATCATGGAAATCCAAATAAAATCTTAGAATGCTTGACTCAAATACTGATCACTGGTCTTTCTCTTTAAAAAAGGAATTGACAAAGATCTCAATAAACAATAAAAAAAAAGAAGAAAAAGAACAGTGCAAAATAATACTAAGCAAACAATATATATGCAATGTCAAAAGTAGGCAAACCATCAGTAAAAAGGCAAAAACGTTCACAAAGTATCATGCAAAAAGGATATGGTAAAGTGATTGTAACATTCTAATTTCAAAAAGAACAAGAATATGGTGGATAAGTTCGAGAATTGATCCATTTTTACTAGCTAGGAAGAAATCCCAGCATATATCTGTATGATTTGTCTATAAATTTGGAGAGGGGATGGTTTAGCAATTATCCTTTGCCAATTGGTACCAACAGTCTGTGAATTTTGAACTGTCATGAGTATTCTTGGCAAAGTGGTTGAGTGTTTTCCTCAATGCTTTTTCTCCAGTTTTGAATTTAAACTTCTCCTTTAAAACTGATTTGCCTTACCATGATTAATGATTCTGGTATTCCCTACTCTTTTATCCAAAGCTGCGTAGAGAAGAGGTGAATTCATGCCTTTCCCAAAGATATGATTGCAAAGTGTAAGCAACAGAATTTGAACTTGACCTGCTGATTCTATGTTCCATGATAACAACCATTAAGCTACCTACATATTCCTGACCATTGGTACTCATGGCAAATATGAAGATAACTCACTTTCTTCATCTGGTGCAAGGCTACAATTAGTGTTTTTGTGAATGTTTTTGCTCTACATTTTCTCTTTTGGATTTTTGTATTGAGAACTTTTAGTGTTTATACCTTTTAGGCACGGCTGTTTTCAGCCTCCTATTACAGTATATTTTTTTTATATTATATACTGCATATTATATATATATATATATATATAAGAGAAAGTGGAGGTTGTAATAAGCTGTTCTCAGCATAGACTGGATACTACTTATTTGTTGTGAATGTATCTGATATAATAATGTAACAAACTTTTGGTTATTCCAACCATAATTTTTGACACCTTGATTAATCAATTCAAAACTTAGTGACATCACTCAGTTGTGATCCATTTATGTATGACAGCCTTCAGTCAAACATAGTTGTAGTCTGTATATTCTTTATCTTTTACTATTCAGCAACAACAGAACAAAAAGTTTTCAGTTTAGCATTATAAATAACTGAGGTGTTCTGACAAAATAACATAAAAGATATGAATACAAAATGATAAAAATAGCACCGGCTATAATATAAAAAAAGGACAATGAAAAATATGTACTTTTTTTTTTTTTTTTTTTTTTTTTTAGATGAAAAAAATAGTCATAAATATAGAATGAAAAATGAAACTTTTATTTTGATAAAAAAATCATGCTAAACTCTTTACCATTATTCCTTCTAGAAATTCAAAGCAACAGCAGCACTATGACATTTTAATTTTAATTTACTCTGCACTTTTATCAACTCTCCCTGAAGCTCAACCTCTTCATTTTGACAAAACATTTCAGAAAAAACTTTTTCGTTTTCTTCCTATTTTTTAAAACCGTCGCTAAATATTTTCAATTACATTCAAATCATTTCTGAGTCATCTTTAACATTTCCCCAACTTTTTTCTATTCTTGCTCTGATAAACAAGACTTATAAAACCTGTTCCAGACTCTTTGTCTAAAATGCATTCTTGAAAGATTAATTAATTGAAATATTTTTGCTTCTAATGATATCTTCCTGCAAAATAAAAGACTTGACATAAAATATTAAAAAAAATTCCACTTCAAATGTCATTGTACCCAATGTATCAGTTTCATTTTCTATTTTTCGTGTATAACAATATCAATTTAGATCTTAGACTTTTATTTCATTGTATATTTGCTTTAAGAAATAACATTAAGTACTTTCTTAGTACTTTAATATAGAAAAAGCTCTAAATGTACTGAGGCAATCTACATGAAAGCTTACATATATAATAAGTGAGAACTCTCAAGGAAGCTACTTCAGCATTAAAAGTTGGCTATGTTTTGAAAGATATATAAGTTTACATATATATATATATATATATATATATATATATATACACACACACACATGTAAATATAATGTATGTCTAATATGTACACGTGCAAATGATATAATGTATATGAGTACATACATATATATATATATATATATATATATATAGGTGTGATATCCACACAATATATATATGATATACACTTGATGTGTATATATATATATATATATATATATATATATATAATGTATGCATATATATATATATATATATATATATATATATATATATATATATATATATATATATATATAATGTATGCATATATATATATATATATATATATATATAATGTATGCATGAGATATATATATATATATATATATAATGTATGCATGAGATATATATATATATATATATATATATATATGTATGCATGATATATATATATATATATATATATATATAAAATGTATGCATGAGATATATATATATATATATAAAAATATGCATGAGATATATATATATATAATGTATGCATAGATATATATATATATATATATATAATGTATGCATGAGATATATATATATAAATATGTGAGTGTATGCGATAAATGCAATATACACATGTAAATATATAATGTATGTGTAACACACATATATATACATATATATATATATATATATATATATATATATATATATATATATATAAGGTTAAAATAAAGAATTTCCAATTCTACAGATTTGATGATGACAAAAAATTGTTATAAATATTCAAAGCCTTCAGCAAAAAAAAGAAGCACTCAATACAGATGAAAAATTATCAATGGTCAGCTATTAATCATTTTGAAGCACACATGCCTGTTAGGCTGGCTACAAAGAGCAAATCTCTTGTTTATACTGCAACTAAGCTGATTAATTACAGTTTCTGGAAGAGAGTGCATAATATGGCATGATCAGTTTCTTGAACAAGGCCTGTACACTCAACCTCTTAATGTCTTACAACCTTCATGCTAGCACAATTATCAATATCTTTTGAATGTTTCTGTCTCTTCAATTTCACTCACAAGCATTTTACCAACTCATAATTATTCACAGTATCTGTTCCAACTTCTGCAGTGTAGAAACTTTTCTCCTGGAATAGTCATCAGATATCTTTGCCCTTTGTGAAACCATATTGAATCCTTCCATTTCTCCCAGTAAATTCATGGTTCTTTGCTGAAAAGATTCCAGCGTTCACATACAGGGCCTTGGTGTTTACATCCGGGATAATCTGCCAATAACCAGAGAACTGTCTCTTGAGGCTGCTGGCTACTCTTTCATGTGCTTCTGTCTTTCACTACTAAATTCTGACAGCTATCTCTTTTTCCTTTATCCCCCAACTGCAGTATATTAGACACAATATCTGACTATAGAAAAGGCATTTTCTCTCCATCAATCTGCAAACATCTTTGTCTTTGGAGACTTTAATGCTCACCACGACATGTGGCAGAAAAATTCTAAAGGTATTGATGTTGCCAGTATATATTTGAGATTACATTTTTCCATTTTGGATTTCCCTACTTGTTTCCGTAGCCAAACCGAGCAAACAGGTGACTCTACTAGATCTATTTCTTACCATCTCTCCTCACTCTTGTTGAGCTTCACAATACTGCCCTTTTGATAACTTGGGCCACTATGTGGTAGCTATTAATATCTCCTTCCCAGCATCCATTAAAAAGGAACTCCCTATCCATAAGACCTCTTTTCATTATCAGCACACTGACCAGAACTCATTCTGAAATTTTCTTTATGATGCACCTTGAACTGACATCTTCAACCTCCCAATCAAAAATTGTGCCATTGAGGTTTCTTCTTGGGTCAAAGCCATAATGAGCATTTTCATCCCTTCTCAGAAATATTGTGTGAAACCACAATCCTCTCTATGGCTCACACCAGCATGCTCAGCTGCCATAGCACACAGGTACCTTTATTTTCAAGCTAGCAGTATGGTAGCTCTTGTCGTAACAGGGGCCTATTTGCTACTTCTCCTAAAAAATGTGAGTCCTTGTAGGAGCTCAGTCCCTGTTTGGTGAGAGAATGAAGCAGCACATAGTCTCTAAACACTTTGGCTCTCATTATTATTGGCATCTTTGTAATAGGTTACCTCTTCAATCAAATTGAGGTGTTATCATCCTCTGTTGATAAAGCTGAATGCTTTGCCCATAAATTCTCCTCAAACTCTAACCCTGACTCACCTTGAGTATCCCTGTCTAACTTCCCACTTACAACTGATTCTCTATTGAATGATATGTATATAACCCCTTCCATAGTTTAAGAAGTGTGCTTTTGAACTGGCTCCTGTTCTCTCTAAACTGTATAATAAATGCCTCACTGCTTCCTACTTTCCTGCCTTCTAGAAGTCATTGTTTATTGTTCCAGTTTTAAGAACTCTGGTGAACCATCCAACACATTGAAGTACCAGCTTATTGGCCTTCTACCTCTTTTTGGGAAACAGCAAGAGGACTTAATCAATGCTGAATACATCATTTCTCATTGTAGGGCCTTTTCTCAGACAAACAATATGGCTTTCATTTTTCAAGGTCAACTGCTGATATACTAATAATAATTGTGGAAAGAGTCTATCATGCTCTAGATAAAGGTGGTGAAGCCCAGATTTTAGCATTGGACATCTCAAAAGCCTTTGACAGGGTCTGACATTCAGGTCTTCTTCACAAGTTGAAAGTTACAGTATCTCTGGACACATTTTTGAGCTGAGTCAGTCATTCCTATCAAATTGGGAAATGAATAGTGTCCTGAGTGGCCATTTATCTATATCCTTTTGTAGCAATGTGGATGTTCCCCAGGTCACCATCCTTTATCCTACGCTGTTTTTAATCTTTATTAATGACCTTCCTCATGACATCAGCTCTCAACTCCTACATTTACTACTGCCTTGATAGTAAGGTTGATTAGACTGACAAGGTCAAAATGACAGCTGATGTACAAAACAACCTCAAGACTCTCATTAACTGGAAGAAAAGATGGCTTGTTCATGTTAATGCTTCCAAAACTAAACTTCTCTCAGTTAATCATCTTGGAGAGCCCTCTCTGCCTTCCATCAGCATAGTTGATGCTATCCACCATGAAAATTATTCACTGCATCTTCTTGAGCTCACATTCTCAGCTGACATGAAGTGGAAAGACTATGTTGAATCTATTTCAAGGTCAGCTGCTAAGAATATCAGTTCACTGTGTTGGGCAAGATAATTTTTCTCTCTGAAATCTATCTTGCATATCTATAAGTCTACAATTCGCCCATGCTAAGAATATTACTGCCATATATGGTTTGGTGCCCCTGCTATTTACCTGGAGCTCCTTGATGAGAAAAATCAGCAAGATTATTGGTCTTGATAGGGTGCATAAGGTTGCATCTTTGTGCCTTTATTATAAATACCTTCATGAAAATTGTTTGGATGAGCTCTTCACTATGGTACGTAGACTATAAATTTAAGCACAATACTAGACTGGAAATGAGATCTCATCAATTTACATTTGAGCTAGCTCGATGTAGCTAAAACTTCTATGCCAGCAGTTTCTATTCTTGCACTTCTTGCTTGTGGAACTGACTTCCAGTCCAATGCTTTCCAGCCAAATTCAATCTGCAAAAATTTAAATGCAATGTCATCACTATCTATTGTACTCCTGATTGTTCTTTTCTCTTTCTACTCATTACTAAAGTTCCTGCTGCTAATTCATCCACACCCTGTAGCTCTTTGTGTTTTAGTGGCTGTACTGCCTTGCTTGGGGTGATACCAATTTAAACAAAAAAAAAAAATGAAAATCTACTATTTGCTATTATCACTTGGGCAATTTAACCCAACCAGACATTTGTTTTCACTGCCAATGCATGGTACTGGTAATGTTAAAATTAAAATCAACCATTTCCATATACACCTATTTATCTATCTTTCTATGGATGCATGATTAAACTGGTTATGACATTCAATTTCTGATTCTTGCTCATGCAAGAATAAAAGTGTCATTGTACCAATTTTATTCATCAAAAAAGGATAGTTTAGTTATTTCCAACAAAACTTGAATACATTTGTTGTGGCTTTAAATAACCTACAGAGGGTTGACAATCTGTAAGAAAAAAAGTCAATCTCATTCTTCATTTACATTTTTTTATTTTTATTTTTCTCTAGCTTCCTCCACGTTTTCTTTACTACTTCTATTTTTCTTTCTCTTTTTTCTTATTCTTCTATTTTTCCCCCCTTGTAAACAAATTTCCTTCTTTTTCTTTATAACTTGAGTGTTTGCATATGTTGCATCTAAGATGGGGATCATTCTTCTTTTCTTTCTTTTTTTATGTTATACTTTTGATTCTGCAGAGATAATGAAACAGAAGAATTGGTTTTGTGATCTTCTGATAGAATAGTAACGATTTTGATTTTCAGAGTAGATTATTGCTTGCCTATTTCACAGTATTCATGTGTTACTCTTCTTTTTTTGAATCTTTTTACTTCTGTCTGAACTTGATTTTCTTTGCTTTCTCTCAAGGACATATAATCCTCTTGTCTGATATTCAGAGATGAAATATTTTCATTACTTTCTTTGTTTTGTTTTTACTTGGGCCTTTATATTTGTTCTTCAAGATATAAAAGCTGTAGGGACATTATTATTATAAACAAATAAAAATAAAATGTAAAATAATAATAATGAAAATTATTAATAAAATGATAGAAAAATAACATAAAAACTTGTATAGAATAAATAAAAATTAAAAATAATAAAAATACTCCCAGCATACAACTGTAACAGGGCAGGTAAGTTAGGGTTAATGTATTATTTACCTCAATGCTATATGTATTTGTAGTGTAGGAGGGAACCTTTTCTCTTTTTATATTGAAAATTAAAGGAATTAAAACATACAACAATAATATAAACAAAAACTTGAGACATGTTTTGATATACATGGGAAGAATTTGTATTTTCTTTTTTATGTGAATTACATAATGTTGGTAGGGTCTGTGTAAAAAAAATGTCCACAGTGTTTCTGTTTTTTTTTTTTAAGTCAGTGCTTTGTTTGGTTCTGTGAATTTTTTTGTGAGGATGGCGTTTGAAATCATCTGTTTTCAATGTTCACAGAGTGATGGCAAAAACATGAGTTTCTATACTACTACTTGTCTACTCTACTATTATGTGTACCATAGTTTATACTACTCTACTGGCTCTCTTGTGGTAGAAGGGTCATTTTTATAATGATGAGGATTAGAATGATGAAATATCCTTTTTTTCTATCATCACCAATAACAAGGTTATTTTTAAAATGATGAAATATCCTTAATTTTTTATCATCTCTTATGACAAAGTTTATCATTCTAAAAATAACTATCATCATTCTGGACCATAACACAACAAAATCTACCCCTGACAGAAATACGGACATCCTGCCAAATGATGTTAAATTCAACCTCTTGACTATGAACCTTGGTATGGGCAATACATGTTCGATTTCTCTCTCTCTGATATGGCATGTAATAACATGAAGTAACTTCTTTACTCATTACATGTACCATGATACAATTGTAACCTAAAAAATATACAGCAATACACATAATAAAAATATAAATAAATTGTATGAAATTATCATACAGTTTACCATACTTTCCTGTTATTTCTGTATGTTTTATTTACTATCAAGTATGCTTTTATCTCTGTGAATACAAGGCTAATTTCTGCTGCTACCATGTGAGTGACCCCTGACAACATTTTGGTGACCACTGACATGTATAACAGAAACAACCTATTCACCAACATAGCCTATTGTGACAAGAAATATAGTCTTTGTCTTTGGGGTTTTTCCTCTTTATTTTAACTTTTTTCTTTTCTCTTTAATCACCTTTCTTCATCTTCATCTTCATCTTCCTAAACTTCCTCCCATTCTTTAGGATGTGCAGCTGGATAACAGTTTGAAATCAGAAATCAAAGAGCCAAGTTCAAATTCCAGTTGGGTTTGTTACCTTCACTTAAGCATAAGTACACACTTGCAAAAGGTGTGAATCAGTTTCCTCCCAGAGCTATAGGTTGACAAGTAGAACTAGTATCTGTAAAAATCATGATTCTCAGAAAATTGTTAATGCAATATTCACTTGGAAAAAGAAACAAATTATTTTTACAATAAGTCAATCTCATTCTTCATTTACATTTTTTATTTTTATTTTTCTCTAGCTTCCTACACTTTTTCTTCTTTATCCTCTTCCACGTTTTTTTTACTACTTCTATTTTTCTTTCTCTTTTCTCTCATTCTTCTATTTTTCCACTTTGTCTTTTTTCTTTTCTTGCTCTATTTTCTTATCTTTTTCCTTTTTCTTTTTCATTGTTCTTTTTTCTGTTCTTTCTCCTTTTTTCTTTTTCCCTTTTCTTTTTCCTTCTTTTTCTTTTTTCTTTTTATTCTTTTTCCGTTTCCTTTTATTCTTTTTCCTTTTATTCATTTTCTTTTTCTTTTCTCTTCTATTCACTTAAATTTGCTGTATTGTCATGCTACAGAATCACTCATCAGGTATTTGCTTACTGGCATATTGTACAGACACAATTTATCCCAGTTCTAGCAATTCTTAATAAAGCATACTCTTTGAATCCTGCCAGACAGAAAAACTGTCTTTCTCAGGAGATTCTGTTAAAGTTGAAATACTGAAGTCTCCCCAGAACACTGTCATGGTATTTTAAATGTGGTTCCCTGTAGAAAATAACCTTTTCATTGCTAGTGACTATCTTATCCTAAAAGAACATTGTTCCATGTGAAACAAAAAGAGGAAGATAAGGATTTAAATGTTAAATCATATCTCTTTCTGTAAGTTCATGGGGCAATGCATTTTACTAGTTGGTGAATTTTTCTTAAGACTTTTAAGCAACATGCTACAATTAAGTGATTGCAAAAATAATACCTCGTTCTTATACGATCACTGATGATAAGCAATATTGAGCCTGGTCAGTACTTAGATGAGTGACCACTTGGGAATACCAGATGCTGTGCTTGGATATGTGGGTGGTGCAATGCTCTGAATTGGAAATTGGGGAAAGTTCATTATATTCACTTACTCACATATATTCTTGAGAAAAGTATGAATTTCCCTCTTCTCCTCTAGCTATGGGTTAATTAGTAGATGTATCAGTAATTCAATCAATCAAGCAAAAGTAATAAAAAAAACTGAGTTAATGTAAGAGAACTTTACAAGATTTTGCCAAAAAAATGAGAACATTTGTATCAACCTAATTGTAAATTTCGGAGCAAACATGAAATGATGACATGCAAAGAAATAATTTTGAGCAATGTAGATCCCTTTATAGTGGAGTAATGGATAGCGACTCAGATTGAGGAATTGGATAGCCAAGTTTGAATTCCAGTTGGATCCATTACATTCACTTACGTGCTAATACCCTTGGGAAAGGGTATGAATCCTCTTCTTCTCTCCACAGTTATGGGTAAATAGCAGGACAGACCAGGTTCTATAACCTTGGACAGTAACTGGTCTACCACAGAAAGAAATGGCAACCTACTGTGGGAAAAAAATTTGCCTCATCAGTAATGTATCAAAAGAAACATGATCACCTAAGCATGTATCAGGTATGGCACATAACTGAACTGAGATCACTTCAGTAAAAATCATTCAAATAAGAAGACTCTTTGGATTGAATTAAGTTTAACCAACTATGTCAACAATCATGTTGCCAACAGGAATTGGATTATGAGTTGGGCAAATGGCAATATTTAGCTCATAGAGAGTCAGTCAGATGTTGGTATTCACAAACAAGTCTTTTATGGATGGATAATGACAGAAGAACCTTTTATAGTTTAAAATATCCCCTTTGTGACCTGAAATAAATCATTAGTATTCATGCGGAGTTGACCTGAACTCTCAAGTATTAATTTCTGATTTTGGCTCTTCCCATAACAGAATTGTATTGTGTATAATGTGCTATTGTATTGCATTGTTCATGGATTCCATTTTCTGATTAAGACAACCAAAAGCATCAGTAATGACTGATCTCAAGATTCTAGAGAAAACGTCTATAGCAAATAAATAGAAACTAATAACCAATCATGTAGTTCACTCTCTTCGACGAACATTATGACAATAAATCAGACAACAAGATGGCTGACATATTTACTTGTACTTGTTTCTATACAAAAATGTTCTGCTATAATACATTCAATTATAGAATGATTTATAGCAGAATATTGATATAGCAGGATAAATGTTTTCTTTGTTGTTCTAAAGAAATATCCTAACATTTCCAGTCTGTCTCCATTTATAGAAAACATTATGAATGTTAATTATTGCTAAAAGTGTCTTGGTAAAGTTTCTGAATCATGCTTTTATGGAGTAAGATGGAATGGTTTGAAAGCAGAAGAAATCACTATCTTAGATGTACAAACTCTGAATTTTCAATCAATGTAATTCCTAATCTACAGCGTTCATCCTACTATGAATTAGCGGATTATGCCAGCCATTTAAATAGCTTATATCATGTATGTCGGTGTTTAAACGGTTTTTGTACATATATTTTATTGATATATATATATATATATCTCAAAATTAGCTGGCCACTTGTATTCGAAGGATACCTGTCTAATTATGGCAGCTCGTCAATCCCTATTGCAGACGCTCACTCAGGCACATTTGTGTTTTTCAGCAACCATGGAGCCAACCTGTGGTGTTTATAATGCAACTATGTTGAGTAGACCTTAGTTACAGTTTCTGGGAGAGGGCGTGTTATCTAGTGTGATCAACAACCTGTAGTATGGTTTTCAGGCACTTTCCAAAGGTGCTACATGCTGGGATCACTCCCTCCAGACCGATAACAGCAGGAAGTTTACTTCCTGACAAATCAACCATGGCGAGATTCAAACCCGGGTCTCATATATATATATATATATATATATATATAATATTAGTGGTTAATATATATACACACACATACACATATATATATTTATATATATATGATATTAGTGGTTAATACACACACACATATATATATATATATATATATATATATATATATATATGCACATACTCATACATATAAAAAGTTTCCAAGAGGATAGAATCCAGGTAGAACTCAATGTCCAGGACAGAGTATATATTTATATGTGTACATGTGTATATACGTATGTGTTTTTGGGCATAAAAATAGTAGGTCCTTGCTAGATTAAATATTCGTTATTTTTTTATATGTTTATATTAAATTTGTAACTTGTAGTTGATATTACTTTTGTCAATTTTTCTTGATTGCACAGCACCACTTTTATAAATGCCCTTCATTTTTAGTTACCCCCCATCTTCCCCGTTTTTCTCTTTCTCTCTCTCTCATCTTCTGACTTTTAAGTTTAGATTATATTGTCTTTTATTGTGTGTAGTGTTACCACAAATGTATAAACCCATTTCCGATATCAGTTTTTAATTTAATTTAGGTCAGCGATTCAGTAATGAATAATGCATTAGAAAATAACTCGTATTTATCTGTTTCTCACTCGTTTAAACCATCTTTTCACCTCTCTCTTTTAAACTTCTCTCTGTTAAATTTTAATCCCCACCTTCATTTTTAGGCCTTCCTGTTCTTATCTTATCTGTTACCCCTCTCTAATGCTTTCATTTACCTCTCACATTCATCCCCGACTCTCATTCATACATACACACTCACTAAATTTTATTTTTTATTCCCGGAGTTATTTTTTCTGATTTCTTTTTGAATTTGTAGGTGTCTGATAAATTGGATTGTAATTACGATTTTAATGCAATAAATTATAACCATGGAATATTAGTGTTTAAGTCTTTTTATTATATATATATATATATATATATATATATATATATACACACACATACACACAGTCTGTTCACACTTTTTATTCAGAGATTACAAGATTAATACAAGTTACTTAAGTGTCTATACAATCACAAGTGATGCTCAAAATGGTGGCCTTCAGCTTCCAGACATTTATTAGTACAGTGAATTACTGCTTGGGCAACATTGGCCAAAGAGTCCAGTGGGATTGCTGTACATGCATTTTCAGTTTCTTGTTTAAGGGCCACCAATGTATTTGGTTTTCTATGATACACAACATCCTTTAGGGTCCCTTACACTAAATAGTGTTATCACAATTTAATAAAAATATGAAAGATAAATTTTTCCTTCTTTAGATGTTAAGTATAAGTTACATTTATGTTTCCATTCTCTCAAAAACCTTGTCGTTGCTCACAGGTTTAGTCCATGTTATCCACTGCATCTTTCTGTAGAAGCACATTTCTATTGCTTCAAGTCTCCTCTTTGAGGAAATTGTTCAGCATTTTCTGCCATACAGGAGGACAAATATCATGTGACAATTTAGTACTCTTTTCTTTGTTTCTAATTAATTTTTTCTTTGTCTTAATACTCTTCTTAGCTTAGTTCAAGAAATCCTAAAGAAAAATATGCAAGTTCCAACAAGAGGTGTACATTCCTTAGATCAGTAAACTGAACTTTGCTTTATCATGATGGTCTCTTATGGCCAAATTGGTAAGGTGCACATTGGATCAATAGGAGAGGTTTCCCTTGGTTTTGCATGAATTAATGCACACTTCCTACTGTCTTTTTATTTCAGTTATATTTTTAATCTATATATTAAAATATTTTATTCAAATCTAAGTTGATGAAAACAAAAAAAAGAAAAAAAATATTTACAGAATTAGTTAGCTGACATTTTTTTTTTCCCTATTCAGATATATATATATATATATATATATATATATATATATAAAATATATTTCTGTGTTCGGTCAGTGTAAAAATATTTGCAATTTTTAACCATCAACTTTAAAGAAATGGGGTGGTAACACCTATTAGGATCCAAGTTATGGGCAAATAGTTAACTGCGAAACTGGGATCAAAACTTTATGAAAGTATAAAAATAATTTTTATAGTAAAAATACCAGCAATAAGTTTAAAAACAAAACAAATTACCAGCAATACTGTTGCAGCATACCTATGGATGATAATGACTGTGTCCCCATTCACATAAATACAGTAGTAAATACTGTATGTTGGTCTGCAATTGAAGATTCATTGTGGAATTCACTTGCCTCATTTCTAGCAGTTGACTTCTACTTCTACATGCCACTGTATCATCATTCATTACCAACCTTTGTGTGATTATTCCATTCAGTAACCTTCCCTAGGTTAAAACAAATTCATTTAAAAAAAAAAAACTCTGTTACCAGCAATACATTTGACTCTCGACAAAAACTATCTTTATAAAAATACATCAATGAAGCCCGATCTACAAACTGATTTCTTACAAAGAATGCATATTCTATTCATACAAATCTATTCTAAAAATCTTGTCAGTATTAAATAACTCAGTGAGTTTGATAGGCTGTGAAACAAACTAAACCAAAACTTTAAAGCAACATATCTCATCTTGGAATAAAAAGTTATTAATTGAAATCAGAACCACTGAAAAATATTGTTAGCAGTCATAAAAAATATAACCATAAATACATAAATGACTATAAAATTGCTACAAATTTCACCCCAGAATAAAATTCATTCTCTATCTAGTATAGGTGTGTGTGTGTTTTATTCATTCAGTTGTAATGAAGATCACTATTTTTATTAATATCATAGTCATAAGAGCTTTAAAAATAGGATCTATTTTCAGTGTAGTATGCCTTATATTTTTCCAGACTTACTTGACTTACTAAGTACCATACCAACATTTCAGATTGACCAGTTTGGGAAGCAGATCTGGAGTTAAGAAAGATTCCAATGAAAATACTGATTAGCCTGGAGATAAAGATGTTTTTATGTAGGCATACTTAAGATGATAATTCTTGCTAAAAATATAGAATCTAACTAATGGCAAATAAATATAAATCATTGAAATCAAGAAGTTGAAGACAAAAGTGGTTCTTTTCTGGGGTTAAGAACAATTCAGAAACAAAGCTCCTTACAGTTAATTGGTATAAGCCAACCAGCAACATCATTAAGATATGATTTACTATCTTCACATGAGTATTAATACAAAATTAATTAGCTTACAATTAAATAGTGTGTATATATATATATATATATATATATATATATAAATAAATAAATAATCTCCTCTGATTGGCTTAATGTTAGTTTGGCACATGTCCAAATAAGAGGAAGTAGTAGTTATAGGGATTTTGCTTTACAGCTTCTTTGTGCTTTTCCATAAATATTTTCATGGTAATTGTTTTAATGAACTTTCTTCTTTCCTTATGAATTTAAGTTCAGTACTAGACTGGTGACTGTTTTATCATTTTCCAACTGAAATTGCAACATGCAAGAATGTTCTATGCTAACATATTTTTCTCTGACACTTCTTACTTGTGGAACTCTCTTCCAGCTCCTTGCTTTCCAGTCATCTTTGGTCCTACAAAATTGAAATCCCATTCTTTTATTGTCCTCTCTTCTTAATGTTTTTTTTTCTCAAATTCTTTCACACTCAGTAACACCTTGTGTCTTAGTGACTTTATTCCCTTGCTTGAAATGAAAATGTTTGGAAAACATTATTGAGGAAAGAGAAAAATTAAAAATTAAAATATTTGCTTATCTAATGTTGCAAAAGTTTTCATCATGCCATCAATTTTCAGTCTGTATATAATCGGATATAGGAAAAATTTCTTTGAATCAAATTTTTTATTGTAAGTAGTTTTGAAAATAATTTTCTATTAAATTTTCCCATCTTACTAAAAGAAATTAAACCATTTCACCCTAAGCAATGCAACAAAACCAATAATATGCAGGAGAGTGGAAGAAACTGAGAAAACAGAGCAAGGACAATAAAAGAACAGTTTTCAAAAAGACAAGTTAATGACTGACATTGCATTTAAAGTTTTGACACCAGTAGTTGATAAGAAAGCAAGAAATGAGAAGAAAATTCCACAAGTGAGAAATGCCAGAGAAACCATTAGAAAAGAATTTAGTGACATCTATAACATGTTCTTCATATTCACCTCATTATTATAATGTTTCCTCAACTGTGTCTCAACATATTCTTGTATAAAAACCAAGAAATTAATTTAGGCCTGTAAGTGCCAGTTTTTGATGCTAATTGAATAACAGATTAATCTAACAGTGGATTACATTTGATTAAATCTCAAGCACATTTCAAAAAAATCTCTCTTAATCTTAACAAAGGATTGGTAAAACTGAAGTGGCAATTTTAAAATATTTCCCATTTCTTGTTATTTAAATTTATACAGAAACATGGGAAGTTTCAATAAAAAAAACTTCTCTTCTTTCATTCCAGTCTTCAAGGAAACTATGTAATCTCAGTTTCTTTCAATTACTGAATTATTTTTCTCTTTACCGGCTTGAGTCATTTTCCAACCAGTAGCATCCCTGTGCCTTTTCTATAGATACTTTCCTGGTAATTGTTCAAAAGAGTTCTTCACTATGTGTACCTAAACTTTAATCACAGGACTAGATTACCAACAAGGTCTCATCAATTTACAGTTGAACTGGCTAGATGTAACTGTAGGTTCTATGAAAACGGTCTCTTTTGTTGCACTTCTTCCTTGTGGAACTCTCTTCTGGCTCCATGCTTTCCAGCCAACTTTGATCTTCAAAAATTTAAATGCAATGTCAATCATTATCTACTATTTTCTTTCTTACTTTTCTATTGTTCTCACACCTTCATAATGATTTCTGTTTTCTAATTCTTTCACAGCCCATAACTGTGTGTCTTAGTGGCTTTACTGCCTTCCTGGGGTAAATTTGATTAAAAAAAAAAAAAAAAAAAACTAAATGGAATACTTTACACTATTTACATTGTTCAGACTGTTTCCCTCATCTTTATTGCCATATTCATAATGTTTCGGCCATTGCACACTCCAGCCTTCTTCAGATGATATTTGTTGGAATTTCAAATTGAACCCTTTATTTAATCTGCATGGGTAGATTGGTTTAATTCCATATACTATGCCTTTGGAGATCTCAGTTTTAGTTAATTCTCCTTAATAACTCAATTCGCCAAGATTTCTACTCTCTGCTGATGCCAGGGATTGAACTCACAAACATTTGGGTCAAATCCCTTTTTGGATCAATCAAGCAACACTTTTATCCTCTGGGACATGTGTCCTTGGGAAATGAAATTTCTAGTCATCACCATTTCTCATTTACTTCAACCTACCAAAATTATCAGTCAACTACCAATACATTTCCCAAAGATTTGGTCATGTCAGCACAAACATAAAATTTTATTTACACTAATTTAACACTTTATATACTAATAGGATAGGTAGTCTTCTTCTATATGCCATGTACCTTCAGGAAGTAGGCAATCATGGCTCTCCATTATTTCCTCTCCTTCATAGATCTTAATAAATTTTATCCTTTTGCTATTTCTTCTAATCCTTGCTTCAGCTCACTAAATAGGTCATGCATTGTTTTTTTCTCTCACTCTTGTCTTTAGTCTGTCCTGTTAGTATCAGATTTTCTAAGCCCTCTTTCCTCACTATATGCTATAGAAATTTCAACTGTCTCTTCCTGATATTAAGTTTCATTTTATTTCGAATTTGCAGTTGATGTTTAATCCACTCTTCTCGCTTACCTTTATTATTTTTTGTAGGCGTTTTTGTAGTTTTCTTTCTGTGTCTTCTATCAACGCTGTGTTATCTTCATATCTTATGTTCCTCAGATTGTTCAATAATGAATCTTGGTAGGATTTCTAATTGTCTTAGAATCACCTTGCTGTATATAGGTTGAATAAATCTAGTGTGAAAACACATATTTGTCTTACTCGTCTTCCTACTTTTGTATATTTACTGATCTTGTTTTCTATCCAGAGACAGGCAATTTGCTGCCAGTATAAGTTCTGGATTATTCTAATATCCTTCCCAAATATGTCAAGGTTACTAAGCAGTTCCAACAGTTCATTGTGAAATAATTTATGAAATACTTTTGCTTTAGGTACATTCCCCCCCCCAAAAAAAAAGAAATATAATGTTAATAATGCTAACTGTTAATTTTTCTAAATAATCCAAAATGTCTTTTGCATAATACTTCTGTAGAGATATTTTTGTTTCATTCCTAAAAATATGCTTTGTGTTTAAAACCCCATTGGATTTTGAGTAGTACTCATCAAAGGGCTCATGAGCTCATTAATATAAAAATATATCAAATCATATGAAGAAAAAGGTTGTGCATAAGTTATATTGAAAGGGTTAATCTTTTTATGAAGCTGGAGAAAGAAAATATCTCTGAAAGATTTTCATACAAGTTGCCTTTGAAGAATGGTGTGACTCAGAATAAATGTAGAACATTCATTCAAATAAAAAACTAAAAAATATACCAGAGAAGCATGTTAAATGTGAGAGAAAAGTATGATTAACATGTTGCAAAGCAAAAAAAAAGGGAGATTCTCAAAAAAATGCCCTGTATTCAATAAACTGACTATCAATGAGCTTAATGCAGGAAGCTTTAGTAAAAAAAATATTCTTTTATTGTGTATCAAAAATATTTTCCTTTTTTATGGACCTTTATGCATCATCATTAGAGCTTTATGTCAAAGCTTATTTTATGTGCATATGTTAAGTCATCAATACTTATATATGTATCATATTTCAGTGTATGCAGAGTGTACATGTGTGTGTGTGATAAAAGTAGGGAAAGTAAGTCACACAAATTATGCCCTACCTTATTGCTTTGTTACATCACTCAGAGTGAGCATGTACTACTACACCTGAACCCTGCAACTGGCTTGGTGCAATGTTTTCTTATTTTCTTATCCTATCTTACCAACATTTGCTTTTTTTCTACCTACATTTATATATGCTACAAAGTAAAGTAAGTGCAACTGACAATTAAAGGATGAAATATTTTGAAGATTTTCATATCATTTTGGGTTCTGTTTTTTGTCCAAATCCATGAATTTGTTTTGTTCAGGCTAAGTCTTGAAAAAGCATGATATAAAATTCTCTATTCTTTACCCATAATGTTAAATATATTAAAATTATTCAACTTTTAACAAGAAAAATAAGTTGATGTTAAAAAATGCTGCAAATTTTTTTTATTTAAGATGGAATTACATATTATTTCATGTCTCTAATTTGTATTTAGATACACATTGTATCTATTTTTAATTTTTCTAGTTGAAATCTTCATCTATATTGCCTATGAACCTTTATGTACATAATTAAGTTACTATAAAATTTGTATTTATATAAATATTAATTCATGAAAATTGAGAGTTAGTATAGTGGGGAGGTTTGTGTGTCAAAGATTAGGGAGGGGCACAAGACACCGGCCCTGACATCACTGCTGTCATTGTGCAGTTCTATTAAGAAGGAAGAGAATGTTTTTGTATTTGGCACTGCTTTTATAATGATCTATCATGTGGTTATGTCTCTTTAGACATGCAATCTAAGGAGACATAAACTCCTACTATTATCACTGTTACATTTTTTTAAATTTTTAACCAAATTTTAATGAGTGAATGTATACTTTTATTTATTTATCCACATGTGTTTGTGATTATAATAAAACTATTCCATTGCATCTTTTTCTTTAGATCTTATAATGGTAAATTCAAGTACTATGATTTTTGTAGATTATAGATTTTATTTTGAACAAATCTACTGAAGCTATGAAGGTTTGTATTTGACTTTGTGCCACTAACAATAAACAAAATGAAAACTTGAGTAGGAAATGAATTGCCAATGTTTATTGATGCACGTGGGTACAAAGATGTGAATATGAATGAGGATGGTCGACCTCAAGTCAGCCTGTTGTTGAGTAAGGGTGGCTGACTCTTCCTTTCATTAGGGCAGCTACCAAACACATCCAAACTCAATAGGAAAATACATTTCTTTATTTTTTTATTATTATGTTATTTATTAATTTATTTTAATTCTCCCACAAGTTGACAGTCACAATGAGCTCAATCCAGCACAGGTCAAGTTCTGATACATCTCTCTGCTTGTTTGTGTGGCTCAACTTTTATTCAGGTTCTTGACCACACCTGAAAATTAGCAATAGTTTAATAAATTTACAAAAATGAAAACTGGTTTGTGACAGGTTTCCTTACCACAATAAACAAAATGAAGACTTGATTAGAAAATGAATGGCCAATATTTATTGACACACATGGGTACAAAGAATGGTCAATCTCTAGTCTAGAAAGGTGGTGGAATGTCCCTTAAAATCATCTAGAAATTGACAACTACCAGTTGCTGATTATGGTGCTGTGAGCCCTACGACTAGCAAATGGAAGCTTTCAAAATAGCTTGCAACATTGAAAAATATGGAGAGCATTAGACAAACTTTAAAAAAAGATAGAGGAGATTTTGAAGAGTTCTCCCACTTCATATTTTGATACACCCTAATATAATGTCCAAAGTAGTTACTCAGCTCAACTCAAATAGAATTTTATTCTATTTTTATTAAACTGGTAGATGTGCATTTTAATGTAAGGGATAATGGTTCAGAATAAGAAATCAAAGAGCTGAGATCAAATTCCAGTCAGGTTTGTTACTTTGACTTACACATAAAATACCCTTGTGAAAGTTATAAATCCATCTCTTCTGACAGACTAGATCCTATAGTCTTGCTCTATCACATTAAGTAACAGCAATCTACTGCAGGAAAATTTTCTGCCTCATCTCTCATGAATTGAAAGTGACCTGATTTCTCAAGAATTTAACATGTATACCCTTTAATTGACTGACTGAACTTGTTTTAATATCTGTTTATATTTTTGAGATGAGGTATTCTAATTCTTACACTATTTATATTGTTTGGATTGTTGTCCTCATTTTGGGGGTCATATTCACAACATTTTAGTTGTTGTATGCTCTGACCTTCTTCTGGTGGACAAAATAAAAGGTTTGGTTTGAAATTCCAATCACCTGAAGAAGGCTGGAGCATACAACAGCCAAAACATGAATATGACAACAGAGATAAGGACAACAGTCCAAACAATGTAAATAATGTAAATTATGAACTGTATATGGGTTAACATTTAATATTTTGCTTACATATTTAGTAAATAAAATTCAATTTATACTTGTGTTCATATAATGTATAAACAGAGAACAAAATATAATTTGGTATTACAAGTATGAAATAAAGAAAGCAGCTAATCATTTGAGATTTGGTCAGTTTTCTAAATCTTGTTTTGTTTTTTTAAGATTTGTTCAGTACTTGTGGGTACTGTCTATACAACTGTCTTTAAAGAAGGACATATGATAAGGTTGTTGTTCAAATCAGTGACAGCTTATACTGAAGGTAATTTAGTGGGGTCGAATAAAGGTTAACATCCTATCAGAAGTCTGTCATTTTTTAAAAAAAACACAGCTTATGTAACAGTGTTATTAGTGCAAGGTCATTCTCTAAGCCTTTACATGGAGAATCTGACATGAGCAAAAGAAACATGAGAGAAAGTTAGAACATTGACCAAGTCATTTTTCGAAGATGGTTGAAATGGTACTTTATCTGCAAAGTGGTCATTCAATATTTTATCTTCCTTCATATATTTGGTTATCACTGAATTCTTTTAGGTTTTTTATTTTTATTGCTCGGAGATTTTTCTTTTGCATTGCCCTATAAATAGTATTTAGGCAATAAATAATAGTTGAGTTTAATATTCTGTTACATTTCTATAAGTATAGCAAAATGTTTCTGTACAAAGGCTTCACCACTG
>CAHIKZ030003752.1:827500-850000 GCA_903632075.3 Acanthosepion pharaonis | reverse complement strand
GCTTTTTTTATTGATGAAGGGTCGGGGATTTTAAAACAAAACCAGAGCTGAATTACATAGATTTATGCTGAAGTGTCTGTTACTTGTTCTGGAATAAATACATAGTATGTAAATTAATAAATTGTCATTTAAGAGGGAAATTACAGATATGTTAAATAAATAAATTATTTGGGGTTTTTACAATAAATTTTAGTTCAGAGTTTAAGGTATAAGTAAAAAGACATATAAATCATGGAATGTTAATATAAATTTTTTTATAAACAAATATTGACCTATTGCCGAACTTTATAACTGTATAGAATGTGTGGTTATAAATCCATTTATCTGATACTGTTGCTAGTATTATATATGTGCAGAAACAATTTAGAATTATAATTTAAGATAGATCAGTAGAAAAGTATATAAGAAGTTAGAAAATATATAAAGGAAGTGAGTTATAAATTTAGAAGTTTAGCAAGATTGCAATGTCAGATCTTTCATATGCCTACAAAAAATTGCTCTACTCTTGGTATTAAGCCCTCTTTTGATTCAATGCTGTGAATATTAGAATTTATATTATTTTCATTCTCATTACATTTGGAGATATATATAAGCATCATATACATCAATGTCCTATATATATATATTTACACCAGTACATAAAAATAAATAAATGGACTATTTATATATATATATATATATATATATATATATATATATATATATATATGTCCTATATGTACATATGATCACATTTGCATGGAGAAACAAACTTGTGCATTTGTATACAGTTGCTTGCACATAGATATACATGAGGTAGACCCAGGATTATGATCTGGCAGGCTCTATATCTGATTCCAGCCATGTGAGAGAGATGATGGATTGCTTGGTGATTGTTCTCATACACAAGTTAACAATTTTTTTTTACTCCCCATTTTCTGGCATTTTGCTGTCTTGGTGAGCAATCAACAGAATACAGTAGATTTTGTCAATTGCTCATTCTTAATGTTCATCGTCTTGAACTAACTCTCAGTCAGCTTTTAAATGTATGTCATTTAAGAATCTATGGAATATTTGCCAAAGACCTGACAAATCATTTTGAAGATTTCTGCAACATATTTGCCAAACTCATTCAAAATTTGATGCAGTATGCCGCTTGACTTTGTTACTCATCATAAAGATTGCAGACCTGTTCTAGCTAAAGATTACTAAACCTTACATGTTTGAAGCTGGCTGGGTATCAACAAACATTAGCAGTATACATATTTCCAGTATAATTCAGGAAATTTGAAATCCTAACTCATATATAAGACTCTAATAGAAATATGTATAAGGTGGTTTATTAATTAATGTGGCCTTTATAAAAATCAGAAGAAAAACCAATATAACTGTATGCAAATTAGATAGACAAATATAAATAGAGAACAACTGGTGAACATAGGAAAGCTATGCCTAACAAACCTGGTTGTTATTCAGGACATGGAGAACTGTATTATGACTGCTACTATGCAGAGATACATGCAAGACATAACACTAACATTAAATTTTTTCCTAAGAACACAACTATCATTATTAGAAATGCTTATATTTTATTTCTTGCAAGGATATGGTAATTAGGTGAAAAATCTTTCATCATTTAAATCACAATTCTACCCCTCTCTGGTATTTTTTATAAATAACTGTTTGCAAATATCAACTATAGTGTGCACATCAAGATATATCCCCAGAAAGTTGTTGCTATCTTTTATTTTCAATAATGAATGCATTCTCTTTGATTACTGAAGTTTGTTGTTTAGAAAATTTTTCTTTTATGTGCCATGTTCCTTCAGGATGTTGTCAATCATGATTCTCCATAATTTCCTGTCCTTTGCAGCTCTTACTATATGCTGCCTTTTTGATATCTCTCCTGAACCCTGTTCTGTGTTCCATTTACTCTTGCTCGCTAGATAGGTTATGTGTTATTTTCCTCTGTCTCTCTTGCCTTCAATCTGTCATGTGAGCATCAGATTTTCCAAGCCCTCTTTCCTTATGTGCCCTAAAAGTTCATTACTTTTGCAAATGTAAATCATCAGAGTTTTGTTCATTTATTTCAGCCATTATCAAGAAGTTTTCCTCATGAAAATATTTCATTTTTCTTTCTTTCCCCATAATTTTTTAATTTCATTAATTTCACACCTGACCCCCTGTTTTAAAGCAGAGATACAGATTAATTATCTTAATTATTTACTCTTGAATCTGTGTGAGGAAATCAAGATTTGAAAATCAATTTATTAGAAATGATTGTTTTACAAGATCAATATCATTCAAATATTGAATTTTTAACATGACCAAAAATATTCGACAGAATTACAAATGATTAGTCAGTAAAGATTACTAAAGTTTTGAGAAGCTGTTTTAAACTAAACCGTAAATTGATTGAGTTGTTTTTCTATGACTTATCAACTTTTTTCATTTTATTTAAAGCCAGAAAATATGTTTAGATTGTAAGAATTTTGAGTTGGGGATAATATGATTTATTGATTCAAGTTCTGCTAATAATTCACATCTTTTTTTTAAGGGTATTTGCACATAAGTGAATATAATGAACCCAAATGGAATTAGAAATTAGTTCTATTCTAATTCCGAGCCATTAACCATTACACCACCTGCACACCCAAGCTTACAGTACCTTATATTTCTACATGGCCACCCATCTAGGTACTGAACAGGCTCATTATTGCTTAATTTTGGTGAACATATGTGACATATCTGTTCAGTATATGGATTATTATGTCTCTATAGATTCTTGTTTTTGGTATTTTCAGAATGACATGGTTAGTCAATACTGATTGATTTATTTTTGATGGCTTATCAACCCCTTGTGGATTATTTTTAAAGTCAAAACAGATTTTGGACTGTAAGAATAATATGAAAATATAAAAAGACTCAGATAGATATGAAAAGACTTTGATAGTTATTTATGTATCAAAAGACTGAGATGGGGAGATAAGATTGATATTAATAATATATGAAATCATAGGGAGTCTTCAGATGGGTACAACCTCAGAGTAAAAGATTGTAACAAACTAAAACTTATTTTTATACACCTTTTCCCATTTTATTTTTACTATTTCAGTTAATAAACCCAAATATTGCTTATAACCTGAAAATAATTCAGCAGATTTGTGTGTGTAAGATTTTACTTAGCAGTTTGGAAAATGTCTCCCATTCAACCCCTCTTCATTGGATTCCTTCAGTGTAAATGGGTCTCCTGTGAACAGTGACATTTTTCTCTGAACAAATACATTCATTCAAGGAAACAATCTTGGAATTCAGTACTCTGAACATTGTGTTAAGCAAATCTTGTCTTTGTTGAATGATATGCTTGTCAAAAATTTGTTGTTTTGAAAGGTAAAATAGAAGATAAATGTAATGTCATTTTTAAATCAGGTGGTGATCATTGACTTTGTGTGAAGTGTTTCTTTATGGATACATACTTGTGAATTTTATGGCTTTGATTTGATATTGAGTTCCAAAATAAGATTATTGTGTGGCACCAGAAATATTGAACATTCCTTTGGGAACTATCAAAGAGAATTGAACCTTAAAGAATTTTACAGGATTAGAAAGGACTTGAAAGTTTTTCTCCTTTAAATTTTGAGCTGAGCAAAGGATTTGGAGTTGGGGATTATGTAAAGGCAGTCTTTTGGTGCAGGAATGTTTGAATTCTTAAAAAAAATAATGGAGCGAAAAAAATGGAAGCCTGTGCCCTGTTATTTTTTAATAAGTTGTCCTTCTGACAAGACCTTGGATTTGAAAATATTTTCCCCATATTCTGCAAATGTTCAGAAGACTTTTTCAGCCTGTTGAATTTGACATAGTAAATGATATGCCATCCCTTTCAGTAATCTTCTTATTCTTCATCCTGAAGTGAGTTTTCTATCAGATCTTTCTCAGATTTCAGTCAAAAGAGGAAAAGAAGACCTGCACTGAGAAAAGAAGAGATCAGAACTGAATCTTTAAAATCCAATTTGAAAGCAAAAATCAAAACATAAAATAAAAGGCTCATTTTTTTATATTATTCCTTCAGCCTCTTTTGGAGGCCTCTGGCTGCAACCCCACCTCCTGGTGCTGCTGCACTTTCAGTAGCAAGTGAATTTTTACAAACCTTGATTTCTAACCTGATGCCAAAGATAGACTGCCAACTGCCATAGAATGTATCAACAACAAGAAGTAATTTAATATTTTCCCCTAAGGATTATTTGGGCATAGTGAATGCAAACTATTCTTGGCAGGGTTTGAACTCTGTTTACAGATTTTATTCTCTGTACAATTAATTGTTACACTCCCTTAATATTAATACTATCAATGAAATTTCACATTAGAACTTCTATTCTGGAATAAAAATGATTTACCAGTTAAGGATGATAACATTCTTAAGCCACTTACATTTCCTTATTTTTAAACTTTTCCATCAAAATTAATAAACTAATTGGTATAATTTATGCTTTGAAACTTTCTGGGAAAAATATGAAAGATTGAATGGAATTTGGTAAAGGCATTTTATTAATTTTGGAAATAAATCTAACTGCTAAAACCTAGCAAAATATGCTGCAAAACTGTCAGTATAATGTCAATAAACACACTGATAAAATAGCCTTGATAAACAATATACAATTAAGGGGGAAAAAGCATAACTCATCAATATATGATGATTATAAAAATTGGGATGTCATAAAAAGTGAGAATGTAATCTTAGTTTTCTAGCAGTTGCCACATTGCATAATTCTGACATTGATTTCCCTCTTCATTATGTATACAAATAATTTCAGATGCCTTTTTCTCATTTTTAGACTCTGTTTCTTTGCATTTATTCTTCTCTTTGAACGTTCCTCCTTTGTCACATTCCATGAGAGCCTCACCATTCATTGGTGGAAACACATGTTGGTCATTTGAAGTGTACTCATTTGTGATGAAGTTTTTTCAGTATTCACTGCTATAGACATTATATAGCACTTTATTTCTTTTGTTATATAATATTATATAGCACTTCATTTCTTTTGTTACATTATATAGTACTTCATTTCTTGTTATATAATATTATATATCACTTTTTTCTCATGTTATTTTTGATCCTTGAATGGATTTGTTAATATTAAATGTTATATGCCAGAAAAAAGAGAAAAGAAAACTTGTGAACATTAACATAAATCTCTATTTAGAACATGTATGAATCTTCAAATGGACTTTTCACTGGAATTGTCAGATAACCTTGACATATTTGGGAATCCAAAACATATACTGGCAGCAAACCACCTTCATACAGACAGAAAATTAATTCATTAAACATAAAAAATAAAAAAGGGTGGAAGATAAGGATGTGCTTTCTCACTGGATGCATTCAGCCTATACAGCAGGGTGATTTTGTGTGAATTAGAAGTTCTACCAGGATTCATTATTGGTGGCCACAGTTTTAAAAACATAAGATATGCAGATGACATAATGTTGATAGCAGACATGGAAAAGAAACTATAAGAACTACTACAGGAGGTATTGAAAGAAAGTGAGAAGAAAGGACTAAACCTGAATTGCAAGAAGATATAATGCATGGTTGTTAGCAAAATGAACAGCTGAACATGCAAATTAGAAATTGGAGATACCAAAATCAAACAAATTCAAAAATGTAAATATTTGGGAAATTTGTTAACAGAAGATAGAAAGTGTGACATTGAAATCTGAAGGAGCATTAGGATAAAAAAATGCCTTGCAAAAGCTAAGCAAAGTCTTAAAAACAGGTAGTGTGTCACAGGGCTCAGTGGAAACAGGGTAAGCAATAACAGAACAGCACTAAAATTAAGACCAAGATATCCATAGATATGGGCAGTGGAATGAGAACAGTCTAACCCCATAGATTAAATAAAGGGTTCAGTTACCTGGATTGAAGAAGGCCAGATGGTACAATGGCCAAAACATGATGATAAAAACAAAGTATAAGATAAGTCCAAATATAAATAATGATAACTCTTCATCATAGAAATTCAGAGAGAAATTTAGAACCATCAGAAAAAAATAACTGACAATTTTTCATCTTATAAATTCAAATACAATTACTTAAAATTCTATCATGGAATGACATTTGGAAGTCACAATAAGAAACAACATGAAATATGAATAAATTTAATCATAAATAATGAAAATTAATCTTCCCAATGTATTGAATTTATTATTACTGCTATCCTTCAAATTATTTGAGAGTTGTAATAATGATAGTCAACATTCTACTTAATACCTAATAATGCTTTATCCTATAAATTTGAATACTACAGATACCTGTACTTACTTGGCACATGCCGGGTAAGTTTAAAAAATATTAAGTCTAAGTCCCAGGTGTTCTTAGGCAGTATCTCTCCTTCAGGAGGGGGTTGTGTTTATTGCCCAGTACCTGAGGCATCCCCAAAAGGGGAAGTGCCAAGAAGGATTGGGCAATTTTTCCACAGTATTGCTGGTAAACCCACTTTGAACCTTGACCTTGTGTCACATTTGGTAGAGATGTAGGCATGCTGATGAATACTCTTGTACTATCTGAATGACAAAACGATTTTACTGTTAGGACATTTATTCAAGTTTTTTCTTTCTTCTTTTGTCAGATGTGGTTTTAGTGATAAGTATTAATAAAACTTGTACTTGGAATTAAAACACTAATAATATTGTCTCTCCACTATGAATTTATTCTGTATTAGTCTGTGAGATTACTTGATTTGCAAGAGAAGCCTTAACTGAAAAATAAAGAAAAGCTAATAATATTGCCTCTCCACTATGAATTTGGAAAACATTAATTTAAAAGCATTTATTGCTTTCAATTGCACATAATTTTCTCATAAATATAATTTTCCTTTTTTTTTTCTTAATAGATTTTAATGTTATGAAGGCAGTGGAAAAATACATGAATTAAGAAGTCATTACTGACAAGCAACAACCATAGTAAAAAAAAAAAAGAATAAAAAAAGATAAAATCTTCATAGAAAGCATTAACTCTTGAAAAAATATGAACCAAAATGTATGTTTTGTTTATCTCTTATGTAAATTGCAGATGATGTTATTAAAAATAAATTCTTGAAATATCTATGTAACTGCGAGACGATTTATTGAAAAATAGATAAAAAAAAAAGAAAAGTTTTACAGTTTGAATGGCAACATCGAGACCAGCAGTTGTAAATATAAATACTTGAGTTCGGTGAGTAGGTTAAAGAGAAAAAAATGGCAGTAAATAGTGGCAAATTTATAAAAATTCTCTCTGGATGTATTAAATAAACTCTTTTATTGTTATTTATTTCCATTTTATTTTCTTTTTAACTTAATGCGTTCTTTACAAAGATGAAATTTGTTTGCATCTCTATTTTCTTATGCATTAAATATTTTTTGTTATTGCTGTGTTGGAGAAATTAAAGCATTATAAAATGTTAACAATGATAAACCTTAGACTTTTTTTCTGTCAGAATTTATGGGAATCAAGTGATATCATTATTTAGACTATTTACATTCAGACTATTGTCTTCATCATTGTTGTTGTTATCCCAACATTTTGGCTGCTATACCTTCAGAATTCCCTGTAGGTTACATTGATTGATAGACACTTGATGAAGGCTGCAGAGCACAAATGCCAAAAAAATTGAGTTAACAAAGATGAAGACAGTTGTCCTAATGTAAATAGTGTAAATAATAAATCTGACTATACTGATCATTAAGTTTTAACATTATATAATACCAGGTTTACCTTAGCTTTAACATTGTACAATCAATACTAGGTTTAAGCTTTAACGTTGTACAACACCAGGATACAAATGATGAGCCCCCAGTGAGGATTAAACTCATTTTCTTGGTAATGTTCAGCTAACTATTGCTCTATGCTGAAGTTCCAATAATTATTGATAGATTCTTTTGGAATTTAAAAATGGCAGTGTCCTTAGATTTTTTTTTTTTTTGGTAATAACTGAAAATACTTAGCTGGCACATTTTAAGATATCAGATGTTTAAGAGTAAAAGGGATTTGACTCAGAATATTGACCTCTTGCACCTTTTGTTGTTTCAGCTATGAAACCCAAGAATTTTAAAGAAATAATGACTGGTGACATTTTTATTTAAATTTTCTTACAAGGTTTAGTTAATTATCTCTGAAAGGCAGCCAAGAGCTTGAGTAATTGGATGGCAGAGCAAGGTTTAAGAGAGATAATAAATATACAAGATTTATTAAGAACAACAAATGACTGGAAATAGTGAAGAGCCATGATCGCCAATGTTTTGAAAGGACATAGCACAGAAGAAGTAGAAAAATGATCAATCTTAAAATGCTTCAACCAATTTTGGAGCAACAATGCCTAATACTGTTTCACTTTCTTCTGCTTTTTGAATTCTGCAAATAACGTCAAAGGTTTTGAGGCCAAGTTTAAAATAATGCCAAAACATTGCCAGAATCTTCATCTTTGTATCTGCCATTATCATATCTGAAAAAAACAGATACACCTGCATAGCACTGAAAATAAGATTATTAATAATATATAAGAATTATAGTTTTTAGATGTATATATGGAATAAGCTATGGAGTCATCTTCTACTTCTACATGCTGTGTTTCTTCAAGGTGTTGGCGATCATGGCTCTCCACAAGTTCTTTTGTGGATCTTACTTGCAGAAAGGTGACTGAACTTCTCTACACTAACTGCTGTACCTGGACTTGTTCATACACTATAAGTAGAACATCTGTTCATAGGAACAGTCATCACAAATGGGTCTCAAGACAGTCTTTGAGTCATATGCATTGCCACACTGAATTACAGTATTCATTATTATTAATCCATGTCTCTCATATAATTAAACCTGTTCTCTACTCACTCTTTTATTCTAGTGTTTCCTTACAGTAGTGACCAGAACTACAGCGCTATACAAACTTTAAAACACTTACTAAATCATTTTTATACAACCCTTTTGCTCCAAAGCTTAGAAATTTTACTAAACTTTACAGTAAAGGTTTGTAAAAAATGATCTCTTAATTTTTTTATACTTAAGTTCACAAGGCCCAAGGGTCACTCAAGGTAGAGGGTTACTGAAGGCGGTTGCTGTGTGAGTGGTAAGTGTTTGTTCAAAAATTAATATAGCAGCTCAATTCTACAATGAAATAAAGAAATCGCAAGTCCAAACCTGAAGACTAAGGGACAGAAAGAAATGTCAAAAATCAAATGCACAAGCCAGCAGTTATATTTAAGCCAATGGACAATGTTGCAAAATAGAAACTTCTCTCCTAATTCAAGAGCATCAACCGCTTTTATCTATGGGACAATTTTTTTCATTGCCCAACATTTGGAGAGGATAAACAATATTAGTGTATCCAAGAAATATTTATGGCCACAGCTGCAAGTGACTTGTTTCTATTTTGGTAATTTTGTCTTCAGCATATCGTACAGAATACACACGTTTTTTGTTTTTTTTGTTAAATGATTTTCTCTGGATATGTGGTAAAGACCTGAGACTTTTGAAGTTGTTAAGATTGTAGTGGTTGGGAACACATCCTCCTTGGATTCTATTCCATGAAACAACAGTTATTGGGAAGAAGTTATCCAAGTAGAACTTTACTCCTGACTAAGCGAATATGGAGGGAATATGTTTAACTCAATTTGTGCAGAGTGGTAGGTCCTAGCAGGGTGGAAGGTTAGAGTTGGGGGAACTAAGAAATGTAGCTGGTCTGAACAAATGGTTTTTGAAAAGATGTTAGTTATCATTAAAACCAAAATCTAATTTAAACACTACACAATGGTAAGATTCAATAATTCTATTACCAGTCTTTAACTGCCACAGCAATTAATGACTGGCAGTAGAATGAGTAAATCTCACAATTGTGTCCTTACTTGTAGAACATATTATATTCTAGATATATTGTTTCAAGTACCTTAAGAATGAATCTATCACTCAGATATAAGATGAGGCTATAATGTGGTATCATCTTAAACTTGCAACAGTGTAAGATACAAATTTAATTCTTTCCTGTTTAATGATCCAAATAAATGTACAGGATATTATTTGGTGAGGAGATAATGTATTTATTGATATTTTTTGGATATTTTTTCTGAAAGACTACTTCTAGAGACGCTGAACAGACTAAAACTTGTTCACCTTTGTTATTCTTCTGGGAATAGAAATAATGAGGCTCTTCTGATTTCCACTCAAATTGCTTAAGAATTCTATCAAAATATAAAGTGCCCAATTTCCAGCCTTATTCAAGGTGAAGCAAAGCATAATAAGACCAGCCTACTGGCTGAAGCAGCTGTGTATTTCTACCTATGGCTGTTTCTAAAGATGAGGCTAAAAGCCAAAGTTTTGGGTGTTGATTTTAAACACAAGCAGACACTTTCTGGGGATGTGTGGATAACATTACGAGGAGCTGGTGAACCAAGTTCAAGTTCCAGCCTAATCACTTGCATCCTTTTCACACTCAGGCTCGTAGTGAGTTCCTTAACTATCTTACCATGAGCCAAAGTTGGCTTCATCTAATACTGTATTCATTAAGACAGAACTGGAACTCATTCCACAATAAAGAATCAATCCACAAATAGATTGTTCGATTTAATTGGTAGAGCATGAGCTAATCATACTTCTCATGGCTTACAGTCCCATCATGTTGAAACAAGAGTTCCCATAAGCAATGTCAAGCCTGGTTATTATCTAGATGAATGACCATATTATAGATAAATGGCCATATTACATTGAAACACCAGTTCTCATTTGATCACTGGTTTAGCAACATTAAACCTGGTCAGTACCTAGATGAGTGACTGCTTGTGAATACCATGTGCTGTAATCTTGAATGTGTGGGTGGTGTAATAGACAATAGCTCAGAATTGTTAATTGGTGAGCCAAATTTTAATTCCAGTTGGGTTATATTCACTTATCCACAAATAACCTTGGTAAAGGTATAGGTCCATTTCCTCTCCCATCTATTAGTTAATGAGTAAAACTTGTATCAATAAATCATCAATATCTCAAAAAATAAAATAAAATTGTGTACAAAATATTTAGATTTTGACATTAAATAACCCACAGTTAAATAACCTTCTGTAACCACACTAAACAAAAACAACCAAACAACTAATATTTTCCTTGGATTTTTCCAAAACATTATACAAACTTCAGATTTTTTTTATGGTGGGAGGTGTTAATTTGAGACACTCTCAAAATAAGAATTATGTTTTACCAGGATGTATTTAGTCGAAAACATATCTTTTTTAATTTCAAAGATGTTTTTTGTGATGAGAAACTTACAAGATACCTGCAGCTAGTGATGCTAGAAGAATCATTCTATAAATACAATTGCAGGAAATGAGAATTTATTTCGATTTTGAACTTGATGTGTGTGTTATTTGACTTTAATTAAACTATCTGAACACAGGATGAAGTTGTCTTAGCTGCTTGGTTTAGATATAGTAAAAACAATTCACCCACAAAAAATAGCCTACAATTTATTCTTGCTTTTGTAATCATTCTTGTGATCATAATTTAATAATTTACAATCATCTATATTTTATTCCAGTATCATCAGAGACTAGTTTTGCAATGAAGGGTATTTATGTGGTACTCTACTGCAAGTAACATAGATATCAGGGTGCAAAATGCAGTATGATTTTTAGAGATTTTGTGTAGACAAAATATCCCATCTTTATTGAGAAAATAAGTTGTTCTTTCTATTAAAAAGCAAAGTACGTTTGATGTCTGTTAGGCATCAGAAAATTTCTTATTTTTTCTGAAGTGACAACTGCCTTAACTTTTATCACCTGATACTCTTTATTTTATTTTCTTCATCCAGACTAAGATGATGTCAATGCAATTTAATAGATGTCAGTTTTTTCAGTTCCTTTTTAGTCATGGCATGGGAGGTTGTCAACAAACATCTCTCATTGGTTATGGAACTCTCTTGAATCTCCAGACCATTCATACATGTATCTCCATCTCTCTCTCTCTCTACTTAATTCAGTCAGCTATCTCCTCTTTCTACTGTTCCCTTTCCTCTCAAGACTTGCATGCTAGGTAGTATTTCCAATAATACAGACAAGGACATCTCTCTACACCCGTTTACAAACATCTTTCTGTTCTGTGGCTTTAATATCCATCATACCAGGTGGCTTAAACTCTCTGTCACTGACCTCACTGGTTGACTTTCTTACACATTTCCCAAGTAACACTGACGGAAATGCTTCTCTTGATCTCTTTTTTTACCTCTATCCCTGACTCTTGTCACACTACACAGCTCTGCCCTCTTGGTAACTCAGATCATGCAGTAGTGTCTGTAAGCATCTCCTTCTGACCTCCTACTAACAGAATCTCTTTCTGTTATTAACAAGTATCCTAACATCTACAGCAGATAAGGCTGAATGCTTTGCTTGAAAATTCTCATCCAATTCAACTTTCAACTCATTCTGACTACCCACACCAGATTTCCCCCACTGGAACTGATGTTCTACTGAGTGATATGTGCATAAGCCCATTGCTGGTTTCAGGCATCATTTCTAAAACTTCCATAATTCAAGTGAAGGTCACAGGATATCAGCCATCATCCTAAAGAAATGTGCTCCTAAGCTGGCTCTAGTTCTCTCCAAGCCATACAACTATTGCCTCACAGTTTCCTGCTTTCCAGCTTCTTGGGAATCATCCTCTGTCATCCCTGTTTTTAAGAACTCTGAAGAACATTCTGATCCCTCTAACTACTGTCCCATCAATCTTCTACTGCTTTTCAGTAAAGTCTTTGAGGCTTTAATCAATGCCAAAGTGGTTAAATATCTTACCTCTCATGATCCACTCTCTGACAAACAATATGAATTCTGTTTTTGCCCAGTCTACCACTGATGCCCTTACAATCTAACTGAATATGATATCAAGCTCTTGATAATAACAGTGAAGCTCGAGCTGTGGCTCTAGATATCTCAAAGGTGTTTGATAGGGTTTGACATGCTGGTCTTTTACATAGCTTCAGGGCTATGGTATTACAGGACGATTGCTTGATTTAATCCAGTCATTCCTTTCAAATCATGAAATGAAGGTCGTTCTGAACAGGCACACTTCCAGATACTTTCATACAAACAGGGGTGTTCCCTACTGTTCCTGATTTTCATCAATGATCTTCCTGATGTCATCAGTTCCCAAGTAGGCATCTATATAGATGAAAATATCATTTACTCCTGTCTCAGTAGTAAATCTGGCAGTGCTGATAAAGATAACCTGGACACTGCTCTTGAAAGGGACCTCCAATCAGTGGTTAACTGGGGCAGGAAATGGCTGTTAAATTTTAATGCCTCCAAAACTCAACAGCTCTCATTTAACCACCACAGAGGATCTTCCCTGCCTACCATCAGCATGGTTGCTGCTTGACTCTGTGAGAGTGTTTCACTGTGCCTTCTTGGTCTCAAATTTTCAACTGACTTGAGGTAGAAAAATTACATTGAATCAATAGTTTCATCTTCTGTGTCATGCTAAAAAGTTTTTCTCATCAGAAGCCATCTTATACATCTACAAATCTGCCACTTGTCCATGCATTGAATACTGTTGCCATATCTGGTCTGGTGCCCCTGCTATTCATCTCAAGGTTCTCAGAAAAATCCAAAGATGGATCGGCAATGTAATCAGTCCTGACTTGGTACCTTAGCTTCAATCACTTTTTCACAGACATGATGTGACTTCCCTCTGTCTTTGCTACAAATATTTTATGGCACCTGATCTGATGAGTTTTTTTTTTCTGGTGCTCCAACTACATAAATCTAAGCGTACTACTAGACTGGCATCTAGGTCCCGCTTTTTTACTCTTGAAATAGTTAAATGTAACCCTCACCTCTATTCCAACAATTTTTTCTTGTACTTCCTGACAGTGGAACTCCCTTCCTCTTACATGCTTCCCTGATAACTACAATTTTCAAAAATTTAAATGCAACATCAATCATTATCTTCTGTTGCCTTCATCCCCATTTATCTTTTATCTTTTCCTCAATCCCCCCTGTACCCATTTTTTATTTTCTATTTCACTCTCTGCAATCCCCTGCATACTAGTGGCCCTCCCACCTTACTTGGGGTGAAATGCTTAAAAAAAAGGTTTGCAAAGAGCACTTACACATAGTATAATGGTTAGCAAGCTTGTCTCACTAGACCAGTTATGGACCAGTAGTGAGTTTGGTTCTCACTAGGTGATCTATACTTTTGGCCATGTACCACATGTAAGCTATGCTTACTAAATTCCATTAAACAGTTTTCCCACAGTATTGTTAGTAACCCCACTTTAAATCTCAACCATGTGTCACATTTGGTAGTGATATGGATGCACTGACAAATCCACCTTTAGGCTATCAAAGAAATCCCATCATTGCTGAAAAGAGTGATAACAGCTACTGGACTTTTGAAATATATTTTCTTGAAAAATTGTTTTAAGAGAAAGATAAATATCAAATGTTTCCTTATAAGGTAACAACTAATATTACTATTACCATTTCAAGAAAAATTTAATCTTTTTTATGTAATCATTTCACTACAAGTAAGGCAATAATGCAACTAAGATGAAGTGAGTAAAAGAAAATTAGAAGAAGGAACTGGAAACCCAATTCTAAACAGGAAATAAGAGATAAACCTCTACACTTGTTCAAAAGACAGGGAAGGAGTATGAACTGAGTGATAGGCAAACTTATCTACTCCAATCATTAACATTTATAGAAAGGAATAGTATCAGTAAATCCTTTTGTTTCAAATAGTTGTTCTCTTGAAATTTGAGCCATATCTAAAACCCAAGATGAGACATATTGATCTTTCATTCTAAAGTGGGGTTAGTTGATGGCTCCCTACTCTTTTATCTTCTGAAATAAACATGATTAAGTCACTGGTTCTTATGAAAGATCATCAAGTTTGTTTATGTATGAAGGATTCTTTGCTTTAATCCTTAATGGTGTTCTTTGGTACAAACCTCTATCTCAAAAGGGTTTCATTTTCTTAGAATGTTTCCATTGCTATTGTTTACACAGATTTCATTTGATCTCGCTGTATTGATGAAGTGTCAAGAATGTTAATCTTCTGTTATATCTCTGAACTGACCTTCTGTTAGAAATCCATCAAAGAGGCCTTAATTATCTCTTTGTTTTTTAAGAGGAAAATATACTTTTGTGTTGAACAAAAGTTGGTTTTTGTTTTTGATAGTTGGTGTGGTTATCAATCATAAATACTTTTTTTTTCTGGTATGAAGAATAATATTTTATAGTTTTTTTGGTCAGCATTTCATTCAGACATTAATGTACTGAATGAATGAATGAAAAACAAACTTTTGTGGGGAAAGTTAACATAAAAGAAAAGTATAGTCACTTAACTCAAGGAACCTTTTGAACTTTGGTCATCAACTTTATTTCAGACAATAATGTTTTTGCCATCACTTAATTCTGTGAAGAACATATTTTATTGCTGAACAACTTAATCTGAGATCAATCTTTAAAACTTTAGAAACCAAATTCATTCATAGAACAAAATAAAATTGACAGGTCTATAATCTTGCTCAAGGCTGATTTAAAGCTGTTAAGTTATTGGAATTCAACCACAAGATTTATTTCATACTGCTAAAAAATGTATTAATTTCTTTTTCTCAAAATAACATTTCTAAAACATTCAGAGCTTTCAGTAAGGCATCTGTGAGTAAAAGGCACACCGAGAGAGATTTTCAGTTTTGTCTTTTTTAAAATAATTTATTCAATCAGGATATAGGCAATTCTGGCTTTCCACAGATTCATTTTCTTCAATTATCTTTGAATTGTCATGACTTCTTGGGAAAAAATAGTGGAGTGGTTGTCCATTGTCTTTTCAACAGTTTGGAATTCACATGTTTATCACTTACACTGTATCCAAGCCAAGGCTAAAGAGCTCAATCTACTCTGCTATTATCTCATAGCTGGGATGAGGAGAAGAGATGAGTTCATGCCTTTTCTCAAGGGAATTAGTATGAAAGTGAACACAGCTGACTAGACTGGAATTTAAACTCATATCACTGATTCCACCTTCTACATCCGTAACTGCATATTGCTGTTAAAACTGAAAAAGAAAACAGATGCAAAGATTACAAATTGCTACATAAACAAATGATAGCTATATTGAAAAAATACACATTTGTTTAATGATTTGATTTCTATTTTAAAATAACACAGCAGAACTGTCTGTCTATATCTCTGAGATGATGTATTATGATTACTTGCATTATTTACATTATTTGGAGTGTTATCCTCATCTTCATTGCCATATTCACGTTTTGGCTGTTGTATACTTTAGCCTTCTTCAGGTGATTGGAATTTTCTCAAGGACACGTAGCTCAGTGGACAAAGACATTGGTTAGATCCAGTGACGAGACCCAAAGAGTTGTGAGTTCAAAACAAGGCCTCAGCAGTGGTGAACCAAAACTTGGAGAGTTGAGTTAAAGGGAAATAACTGAAACATCTGGTAGAGGCATGGCATGTGAAACTAGAACAATCTACCCCAGTGGACCAAAATAAAGGGTTTGGTTTGAAATTCCAGTCACCTGAAGAAGGCCAAAACATTGTGAATATGGCAATGAAGATGAGGCTAACAGTCAGAATAATGTAAATAATGATGGTAAAACTGATATTTTTAATACTGAACTGTTAGATTGTTGTAACTTAAAAAAGAAAGCAATTTCTTGTCCAGTTTGTAATATTGTAGAACAAGATCTGTTTACACAAATGATCCACATCAGGTCTGATGATAAACTACATCTTACAGCAAAGCCTCTGATCAGGAGGTTTTGAGGAGTTTGGAACTACCTCTTAATTACTGTTGTTCCCAGGTCCACCTTGACCCAGGGTGTTAGAATCCCAGCTATAGTTAACCCACAAACTAGGATCAAAACACTACAAAAGTATAAAAATAGATTTTTATACTAAAAATAAGCAGCAATACATTTTCATAGTTAAAAAATTACCAACAATACATTTTTTGAAGAAAAGATAGAAATGCATTTTTTGTAAAAGAAAATACTGATACTTCCATGAAAATTAAATTTCATCATAAAATGACGCATAAGGAGTTAGTATGCTGCTAAACAAAAAAAAACTATACAAATGATCAGATTTTTCAAGGGTGAGAACTTTTGTTATATTAAATGCTATTTCTGTCTGAATTTCTGGGATGAGGAGTTATCATTATTTACACAATTTACATTCAGACTATTATCCTAATCTTTGTTGTTGTTATCACAACATTTCAGATTTTGTGCCCTCCGGCTCTCATCCGGTGTATATCAATCTATGTAACCCACAGTGAATCCTGAACTGAACCCTTTATTTAATCTATTCTGATTCCACTACCACTTCTACTCTAGGGATATCTTGACTAGTTCTTATTTTTAGTACTGGTCAATTATCGTTTGTGAAGTATGGTAGTAATTGAGCAGCACTAAAAATAAGAACTAGACAAGATACCACTAGATACAGAAAGGGAACATGAAAACAGTCTGTCCCCTGTAGATTAAATAAAGGGTTCAGCTCAGAATTCCCTGTAGGTTACGTGGATTGATATACCTGATGAAGACACAATGGGTGAAATGTAGTGATATCAACAAAAAGATGAGGACAATAGTTCAAATGTAAATAGTGTAAATAAATTCTATTTATACAGTATTTTCCCTTCTTTATTAATTTGCAGTCTATTAATGCTGTAATATCTATTTACCTTCATGCCAATGTAAATTGTGTCATGTACCTCACCCTCAACACTTTCAAATTTTTTTTCCCTAGATTTCTTACACTCTACCTTTCCTCATCCATATATAGGTAGATTGTGTGTGTATATATATATATATATATATATATATATATATATATTGTGTGTGCACGCAAAAAAGAATCCTAAATTTAAAATCCTAAAATACCAAAAAGATTTAATACAGATATAGATAGAACAAACAAGTAAACAGGCAGACAGACACTCTCCAAATCTGGAAATTAGAAGATGATAAGCTCGAGTAATTAATTTGTTTTATGATACCCACTTACACGTGAGATCCCAAGACATTTTCCTCCCACACACTTTTGTCTTTTTTTTCATTTAAATTGAAGAAGCCAAAGAGAAGATACATTTCTCACTTTTAATCAAATTTTCCACTTAGTCTCATCTTTACTTTTGTTTTGGATACAATTCTACATCCTACAAACACACACACACATACACACACACACACACACACACACATATATATATATATATATATATATATATATATATATATATGAAGAAAAAGAAGAGAAATTTGGATATAAACAGCAAGAGAGATGAAATTGATAATGCCAACTTAAACTAATCAAAGAGACATGAAGTAAGATGATCTTGGAGAGACAAGAAGTTATCAGAAAAAAGAATTTCAAACATAAATGATCGACTGTTGATGTAGATAAACAGCAGTTATTTGCATTACAAAACAAATGGGGAAGTTGCCAAATGTAGCAATAAGATGATAAAAATAACTATCTCATTATCTCAACAATAAAACAGTGGGACCTAGTTGCCAATCCAGTAATATGCTTAAATACATATGATGGTGGTAACAAGGAAGAAAGCTCATTAGAACAAAAGCCATGACACTATTTATAGAAAAAGTACTGGCAAGTCATATCATAGCAGTTGGAAAGTGAGTAGAAATGCCAAGATTACAGACTCTCCAGATTTTGTTGAGAGAGATTTTATCGAGATATATAGCAGGTGTGCCAGACCAGATGTGGCAGTAAAATTCAATGCAAGGAAGAATCTTAGAATTATATACCGACAAGATGGATTCTGGCAAGAAAAAAAAATGTCTGATAGAATAAGTGAACCAACTTTCATAGCAGCAAACCTAAAAATTGATTAAGTGTAATCATTTCACTTCATGCTGCCATAACTTGAACTCCTGGAGATTAGCATAAGCCATGCTGATGGAAGACAAGAATAGATCTCTGTGTTAACTAAAAGATAGTAGTTTCATTCTGGAGGCATTAAAATTTACTATTTCTCATTCCAGTGAGCAACTGATTGGAGGTCATTTTCAAGAGCAACTGTCAGTTTGACTTTATCAAACTTACTATTAAGACAGGAGTAAGTAGTTGTCATCAGTATAAATACAGAGTTGGAAAGTGATGACATTGGGAAGGTTGTTGATATAGATAAAAACAATGTAAGTTCAAGGATAGAGCATTGGCAGACCCTCACATTAATGTGAATGATCTAGCAGAATAGCCATTCCAGATAACTCTCATTACATGATAAGGAAGATTGGATCAAGTTGAATAATCAGTTAGAGACACTTGAGCTTGTGAAGAAAACAAGCATTCCAAACCCTGTCAAATGCCTTCAAGATATCTAAAGCCACAGCCCGAGCTTTACCATTTGTATCTAAAGCTTGATAATCAAACTCAATAATCATTAATACATCAGCATTTAACCTAGAGAAGTGAAAGCCATATTGTTTATTTGAAAGAAGGGCATGTGAAGTGAGATGCTTAACTAATTCAGAGTTGATTAGGACTTCCAATAGTTTACCAAAAAGAGGTAGAAGACTAATAGACTGATTGTTGGGAGGGTCAGACAGTTGAAGACTGGAACAACAGATGAGGAAAAGAAATAGAAAATCAAGCGACAGTGTGGCATTTATTATACAGTTTAGAGAGAACAGGAATAAGATTAATAGGATGATAGTTAAAAGGATCAGAAGGTTCACCAGGATTCTTCAAAACAGGATTTCCAACAAATTAGAAAGCAAAAAGTAATGAGTGATTTGTTCAGGAGTGCATTTCCTTAGGACAATTGTAGGGATACCATCAAGTCCACATGCCTTATAGGGATCTAGTTTAGAGTTAATAGCAGAAACTATGGACAGAATTATATGTATATCACTCAGTAGATTTTGAAAGATGCTGCATAAGAATTCCTCAAAGGATTAGCACTACTATTTACCCAGTGCTTATGGAAAAATGTCTCACAACTTCAGTCATGAAATAAGTTCTACTTTATTTAAAAAAAAAGAAAAAAACAGATCTTTGCAACTATTTATCTATTGCATTACTATGAAACATGCAAATTTTTCTCAGAAATACAGACTAACAAATATTTGAGATGAAAACCAGTAATGCAAAATGTCAGTTTTAGGTAATGGCTGCTTAACAGTAGACCTGCAAACAATATATCAATTGAAAAAAAAACAATAGAATATAACAAAATATTTATTTGACTGTGAAAAAGAACTTAAGTAAATAGAATATGCAGTGGTCTTTAAATTACTATGAGAGCAGAGTATTCAGAAAATCTATACTCTCAAATAGAAATTTTATACCTGCTATGTAAACCTCACATCAGCATAGTGGAATATCAGTATCTCTCTTGAACTATTTCTATAAAAGGAACCCTTCACTGAGGACAAGTGGTTAGGTTGTTTAATGTTTATTGTCTAAGTTAACAAAAATGATTAAAATATGTATATATGTCTGTGTGTGTGTGATTTATATATATATATTTATTTTCTTTTTCTTCTTTAAATTATAAGCTCTGGATTTACATTAAGGTCTCAGGATTTCATCCGCCTTGGGACTACCTATATGGATTACCAAGTTTTTCATAACTTTAAATATATATATATATATATATATATATATATATATATTTCTTGAATATCAGTTGCTTACTTTTGTCTTACCAGACTTTGAATTATAGCACTTTGCATCCTCTACATTTTGATTGACCTTTCAACCACCTGATGAATATTCATGAACATTCTCAAATTTAAGAGTCTTAATAAACTAATGATATCCTTACTCTTTGATATATATCAGGCATAGACAGTCTCTACAGCAGGTGGATGGACCTTTTGTAAGATTGTTAGTGTCCTCTTCAAAGACACGGGCCACTAATCTTGCTTTAGATTTCTTTTTGCCATCTTTATATTTTTCTGATATTATCAAGTGAGAAAATAATGAGTCTATTTTTCAAAAGGAACAACTTCAAATAGATTATTATCAATCAAGTTATTTAGTTCTCACTCCTTAGCATCCACAACATCCTGCAGCATTTCTTGATCCACAATTAAGGTAGTTCCATTACTCATCAATATGATCCTAATAAACATATCTTTGTTCTTCATCCTATACCATGTAAACATTCACCCATTCTTTATATTTTTCAGTTTGTTTAGGCCGTATGCATAATGCTTTGGCTTGCCTCCAGATCTCTTTGTTCCTCATCTTGTATGTGATAAAAGAATTTCTTTTTGGTTTTATGCTATTACTTACATCCAGAGGTGAGGTTTTGCATCTATCAGAGACATATCTTCCTTCTGGGAGTCAGTTTCATCTGGTATAGAATATTCTTGAGTATCGGCCTCCTCATCTAAATAAATAGTATTCTTCATTTCTGGTCTTATATATCTCTTTTTGGTCTGGTACTTATTACTGAAATCTTTTCCTTTCATTAATTGTCATGGATGAATATGATAGAAAGCTCCTCCATGGCATACAAATAGTTTGTTTTTCTTTCCCAAGCACAACGGCAGGACCTTTCCAAACTTCAAATTTTTTTCTGTGATAATAACCTTTATCACTATTATCATATACCACAACTAAATAAGTGTTCACCTTATGTCTCAGCACTCTCCTGATCTTTTCACTTAACTCTGCTGCAATATAGTTTTGTCTGACACTGTGTAAATCTTCCATGTCCTGGTGTATAATATCACTGGATGAACATTACATAGCTGGAACAACTGCAATTTTTGGTTCACATTTCACAGTCTTGTAAAATGCCTCTGCTAATATCTGATTATGCTGTTCCACAATCCCATTGCTAAATGGTGATTCATCTGCTGCTGTTGCAGTTTCTATATTTAGTTTATTCATTTCCTTGTGTCTTTTATTTGAAAATTCCCCTCCGTTATCACTCAAGAATTTTCTAGGTGCACCAAAATAAGCTACCCTCATTTGCTAGATGTTTTGCACAATTTCATCTTGTTCAGAAAACAATAAACAGGCAGCAAAATATCTTGTGACAGATAAGCAAAATCCAAGTTGTGTATTTTTTCAGGAACATATAGAAAAACTAAAGAGAATATTTAAGGTTAGCACACATGAAAATGGATCATTTAAATATCTAGGATTGAAAGTTGTGCAAACTACAGGAGGAGTGCAAATAAAATAAGAATCATATATTTCCACAATAACACTAATTAGCATCACACCACAAGGAAGACAGATGAATTGACTGCAGAAGAAAAAACTGATTTTAAAATGCTTAAGTGGACAAATGATGTGGGTTGCTTCACAAACAAAACTAGATACAACCTATGAAACATGTATTATGAGCAATACAGGTAAGCACCCAACTGTGAAAATGCTACAAGAGAATAACAAACCACTGTCTAAATTGAAAGCTAAGAAAATTGCACTAAAATTTCCTAATTTGGATGATCCTAAAAAAAATGAAAGTCTTAGCATATTCAGATGCTACATATGCTA